>CATIXN010000020.1:13463998-13556358 GCA_949711725.1 Leptidea reali
TGCCCCAAGGGTAGGATGCAAAAAAGGAACGCATCCTATCCCAATCTGCTGACTTGTAGTGCCAAACGCGGCGGGTCGCTGGTGGTCTGCGACGTTGGCGTCGGATAGGCACTACACTCCTGACCAGGCAATGGTCGGACGTTCCAAGAGGGGCGTCGACAACGACCTGGTAACCATCGGGATGTGTAGTCAGCAGAAGATCTAATAAGGACGGCATGTGGCTATCCACATCCGGGAGCCGCGTTGGCGACTCAACCAATTGGGACAGACCATACGCCAATGCAAAATTATGCACAGATCGCCCTGCGTAGTCTGTGGTACGTGATCCAAGCCATTCGGCATTGTGCCCGTTGAAATCACCCAAGACCACGATTTCAGCGGAGGGGATCTGTGCAAGCACGACGTCAATTGCAGCTTGAACGCAGCCCATGAGATGATCGGTTTCTGCGTTACCACTATGGGACCTGTAGACACACGCATTGATACGGACGCGGTCGTCTAAATCTACGCGGAGCCAGAGAGTAGACAGGTCCCTACCCTCAAAATTGCCGAGACGGAGAGAGCAGATATCCTCCCTAACGTACACACATACCCCGGCATGAGGCAAAAAGTTGTGCTCAATTTTGTACCCGGGGTACGTTAAATATGACGTATCGCTAGGTCGAGATATCTGCGTCTCCGTAAGGAAACACAAGGCCGGCTGCGCCGTCTCAAGGTGGTGGTGGACGGCGATTAAATTGGAGTGAATTCCCCTGATATTGCAAAAGTCCACGTTGAGCGTGGAGCGGGGTGCCGTGGTGTTACTGCCTCGTTTGTCCTCGGTCATGCGCGGTTCTGTGCCCACCCCAGAATACGAAGGGCGGCCCGAGCGAGAGTGCTCGGGGAGGGATTCTCCGGCTCTGGTAGAGCTGGTACCCTCCTGGGGTAATATCTTTTTACGGACCGCTCTCATAATTTGTGTGGGGGGGGGTAAGGGATGGCCTCCGGTCCTCGACACTAACCTATGCGAAACATAGCGGCACTAGGCCGCTACTTCACGCCGGTATTCTGTGCGAGTGTGGTAATTAACCCGGACGAGTCTGGCCCGATTGTGCTGACGTCATAAGACGGCAGCGTGACTCTCCCACTTCTAAAAAGCCCTTAGTCGCCTCTTACGACACCCATGGGCCTGGGACTCCCCTATTCTTTTTACGCCCCGGAGAAAGTACAGGGCAAAAGCACAGGCAAAGTCTTTGAAAACCGTAGTCAGAAAAATCGTTTAGAAGTGCATAGGGGACAAACACGACGACAAATCGTTTTTTTTAATCATATTCATTACTATCACAAGAAGAAATGAAATACGTAGCAGTTATCTGTTGCCACAAAGTTCACGCGATGCAAATTAAATAACACTATGTATATTGATTTAGTACTGTATTGAACGACGTGCCTGAGACCTGCTTTGTAATAATTGATCACGTCATTCCTTGGATTAGAATCAAGTTGCGCTAGCGACGGTGTTTTCCACGGGATTGGTGTTATGAACAAGGTTAGTATGAAGAAGATAAAAGTATTTTTATAATACCCTCAGTGAGTATTGTTATATCGTTATTGTATTTTGGTATTAGATGTTAATCTTAATTGGACGTAGTTCCTGAAAAACGAAAACATTTTAAGGAATTCGTGTTTAAAGTTTAACCCGCTTATTCCTAATGGTCCGCTAACTTTAAACAGCCGCTAAGGAGTGTGTTTTCTCATTCTGAGTTAGGTCAATAGAAGAAGACAGAGTGAGAATTAGCAATGCTTTAAGTTAGCAGACTATTATGAATAAGGGGGTAATACACTGCTCTGCAAAAGAGAGCTGTTCGTGCTATATATCAGCTTGGTTATACACAGTCACTCAAAGAAAAATTTAAAGAAATAAATATTAGACTGTTCATTGTCAGATTGTCAGTATATTTATAAAAATTTAATATAGATACCTTCACAAAAATCGTCACCTTTTTGCTCTTAATAGTGATTTTCATTATTATAACACTAGAGATAAGGGATTGCTGGTAACTAATTCTAGTAGGATTCATAATAGCTTTAAGGGTAAATGTATACACTTTTATAATAAAGTCCCAGCCACTGTTCAGGCATTATCTATAAATAAATTTAATTGTTTTATTAAAAAATGGATCTGTCATAAATCCTACTACTCCACAGCTGAATATCTAACAGCTCGGATCGGATCATCGGATCGGACAGCCTGGGACTAAATTATAATTGTTTTATAGCGATATGTATATTTTTATTGAAAAGAGCGCAAAAAAAAGAAAACTGGGAGTGTTTCTTGCGCCGCTTCTTGTCTCTCAGAGCGCCATTTGTTTCCGAAGCGGTAGTAGTATCTAGTATATTAGAAATGACATCAAAAAGAATTCTAAACGAATAAATTTGAGAAAATAACTGCCTTTTATGCCTTTTAATAAATATTAGTGTATTCCATACATGTGGGTTGCGCTACTAAGTCATGATGACAAAGAGTGACAGTAGGACTGCTATTTTTTGTCAGTCTATTAATATGAATCATGTGACCAGTTTTGTGTTCTTAACTAAATTTCGACATGATTGTAGTTTAGAACATTTTTCTGGAATTACGTACAATTATCAATCATACCTACCCCTCAGGGAGACCTCAGGGATGTAAGGGAGTCTGGGTTGGAATAAAACTTTATACTAGAGTTGTAATTAGCTGATTTGATGATAGAAGTGGCGAGAGAAGAGATTTTGTGTTAATACTTAATTATATGAATAACCATTCATATTGAAGCCAAATTGAAGTGGCAGTGGGTAGGACACATAGTTCGACGGACAGATGGCTGTTGGGGCAGAAAAGTCCTCGAATGGCGACCACGTACCGGAAGACGTAGTGTTGGTAGGCCCCCACAAGATTGACGGACGATCTGGTCAAGATCGCTGGAGTAGGTTGGATGTGGGCAGCGCAGGACCGATCGTATTGGCGATCTTTGGGGGAGGCCTTTGTCCAGCAGTGGACGTCTTCCGGCTGAAATGATGATGACGATGACTTTATTATAAAATAATATAATTATTATATAATCCATTATATAAAAAATATAACGCTTTTAATGCTTTTTTCACCAATTGATAGCGTGGTTCTCGAGGAAGGTATCGGTAGTTTAGTATTAATATGTTTTTAGTTAAGTATTTATATTATTTATTATAAGTTTTAGTATTAATTTCTGTATACATTAACTATATAAGTTGGTCGTGTTGGAAAGATGAAAGCCTTCTGGGAACTTTCAACGAAACCGCTGTCGGCAGAACAGCGCCTGTCGGGTAAGCTAGTCTATGTATAAAAAAACTTTGCTGAAGTTCAAGTTATAATTGTGCGTTTCTGCTTAAGGTCTCTTTAATGGTTTATTTATCTGCTATCTTTTTACAATCGGTTACCAACGACTTTATGTCAAATCGAACGTCTGAGAAGTCGCTGAACTGAAGTTAGAAATTTGCAGTTGTTGGCTGTTAAAGTTTTTTCATAAACATGAATATCAGCTTGTCTTGGCTACTTTTGGATCTTTCTGAAAGGGAAGACCGGCGAAGAGAACGTCTACGCCGAAATAATCTCAAATATTTTGCTTTCGAAATGCCAGATACGGAGTTCGTGAAAACTTTTCGCTTTACCAAGGATTATTGAAGACCTCGTTCCTCTAATTCCATGAGAGCGTAATACTATACTTAGTTTCCTATTTAGGTTGGTAGGTACCAAGAAAGATCTAAGTAGGTACCTACCTACTTATCTGACTAGATATTTACTATATTTAAGACTTTAATTGAATAAATTATAAAATCATGTGCTTTTTTACATTATAGGTATTAATAACACTAGCATTTTATGCTACAGGATCTTACCAAACCATTGTTGGTCAGAGTAATTTTAACTCAGTAGGTATCTCAACCTACAGTGTCTAGAGCAGTGCGACAGATGACTAAAGCACTCAATGATGTTCAGTTATTCAAAAAACATATTTATTTTCCTCTTACTCAGGATGGAAGAGATAGAATAAAGAGAAGGTATTAATTTACCTTTACCTACGTTATTGGACTAATTAAATACCTTCTTAATTATTTATTAAATATTGTAGGTACTTATTACAGCTTTTATGAAAAAACTAAAATAGCTAAGTAAGTAATTCAAGCTGACGCACGGTTACAATCTTCTTCGAGCTCATTTTGTTTAATTGAACAAAACGAGACGAGAAAGAGCTACCGAAAGCGAAAATCCAGTTTGACTTTGATGTACGGCGGTTTTTTTTATTACAGCCATTTGGGTGCGACATTTCATTTTCAGCCTATTAATTTCTGTATAAAAATAATTATACCTTACCTTTTTACTACTGCTTCAAATATTGTTAGGTTTGGTACTAGTAACTGAGCAAAAGACTCTGATATCATAATAAACATATTTAAAAGAATAAGGTAGAAAATAAAGTAATAGTAGAATTAAACTGGCAATGTCCTATCGCAAGTCGTCAATAAGTCGCTGTGTTTCAGTCCTATTGAGTTGTCGTCCTATCGAATCAGTACGTGAATACCAATTTTGGACCAAGTTTCAATAGGACGACTTCTGAACTACAACGATTTTTGGATCGTTAGAATATACGTGAATCGGCCTACAGGACGTTCAACAGATGGTAATTGATACGTCCTGCCCATTACAATGCAGTGCCACTCAGGATTCTTGAACAGCCAAATAACTCTGAGTGGCACTACAATTGCGCTCGTCACCATGACACATAAGATGTTAAAGTCTCATTTGCCCAGTAGTTTCACAAGATACGGCACCCTTCAGACCGAACCGCAGTAATGCTTATACATTACTACTTCACGGCAGATATAGGTGCAGTTGTTGTACCTGTAATCTAGCCGACATCCTGTGCAAAGGAGCATCCCCCTCCATCTTCTTTTAAGAAGTATGACACGAGGTACGTGTATCTGACACGAGGTGTTGTTTAAAAGGCAGTTGAGTTTTATTTTACAGAACCCTCGCTTATTTCTGCAAAGGTTAACCACAAATTGTCATGTTTGCTGCTGATGAAATGAGTCTCTTAAGGTTTTTTAAAGGTCTACTGCCGTAAACTCGAATTTTCGAATCCCGAGGTCACCCATCGTGAAGTTGTACAAGGTCCAATTTGTAGATTTTTAGTGCGTAGGCAATTTGCATTTCTGCATATTCCAAATTGAAATTCGTATGCGAAATCGTTTATACCTTAACTTATAATGATGATGCCGAGTAGTTGGCAAATCAATGTTCCCTTC
This sequence comes from Leptidea reali, assembly GCA_949711725.1. NCBI lineage: Eukaryota > Metazoa > Arthropoda > Insecta > Lepidoptera > Pieridae > Leptidea > Leptidea reali. The sequence continues at coordinate 13,469,297 of CATIXN010000020.1, forward strand.
CCTTTTATTTGGACTTAAAACTAGCACCATCTACTACAACATTAGCTAAGTTTATATATCAAATATATGAATAGCATATTTTCTTAACTACAAAGTAAAATTCGTGGATTCTATTGTAGGTACATGTTTCTTATTTTTTTTTTCACTTCCCACAACAGAGTAAGTGAACACTAACCCCCTTATTCATAATAGTCTGCTAACTTAAAGCATTGCTAATTCTCGTTCTGTCTTCTACTATTGACCTAAGTCAGAATGAGAAAAAACACTCCTTAGCGGCTGTTTTAAGTTAGCGGACCATAAGGGTGTTAATATATAGGAGTTATTTCCCAAATATTCTCAAACAGCTAAACGTTGTTGAAGATTTTATAGTCTGCGCTGTTATTCAAATGTGGTTAATAAGATTAACCTGTACAAGTGACAATCAGAGTGTCGTCAGAATAAATGAAACATATCCTGGAGGTAATTGAGTGATTGTGCTGGAGCCGAGTTCATACCGATGAGACCCGTTGACGAACTGTGAGTGACAATTGGTAAGTATGTTTATTTAGTGGAGTTAAAATTTTAATTTTTTAATTTCAAATTTTTTACTGACTAAATAGATATATATCTTGGACAGCCATATAATACATCATATAAGAGTAATTTAGGATTTAAAAATTATATTTAGATATACATATTTGCTCTCGATTAGCCTGTGAATATAAGCTTTTTATGTTATTATTTGTGATATATGTTTCTTTATTTTTCCTGCATTAAATCGCGTTTACGAACTTGTGTGCTATTAATTCCTTTGCCTTTTCTTTTTTAATATCAAAATACTAGACAGCACCGTATCTCTTATATTATAAAAAAAATCATCCGCTGCGTCTGCACCTTCCGTCATGATGTTTTCACCATTGGATAGCGTGATTCTCTAGGAAGGTTAAAGTATATCATTTATTAAGTTTTTGTATACAGTTTTGTATGTATTAACCATATTTGTTAGAGATGTCAGAAAAAATAAAGCGTCTGAGAGCTTTCAACGAAAACGCTGTTATATTTTTTTTTAAGATATAATAAAATAATTTATGGTGGAATTGTGTATCTTATATAGGTCTACAGATCCGTGCGCGTTGGCAAACTTTAAAAAAATTTCAATTTAAGCGGTAATGTAAATGCTGTTTACACAATTACGATATGAATCCTTATCATTTTATTACTACACATTATAAAATCATTCAGAAATGCGTTATTACACATTTCCGATGGCTTTGGACTATATTATTCCCGAATACTTACATCATTTTTTTTTCTATTGACAGAACAGCGTCTGTCGGGTCAGATATTTTAAGTTAATTCCAACTATGAATATTCCTTAATTAAATCCAGTTAGAAATGTGAACCTCTTTACTCTTTCTAGCCTACTCTTTCTCAACAACTCTGCGTTAACGATTTTGCTTAACTTTTGGTAGCGGTTGGCATAGATTATATTTGATTTTGACCCCGTAGTTTTGCATAGTTTCCTAAAGATGAAATTGAACTGCATTGGACATGGAAGACGTTTATAATGCGTAAATAAATAAGTAAATACATGTACGTTCAAAAAAAGCGCGTACACCTTCCTTAAAGGCCGGCAACGCTCTTGTGATTCCTCTGATGTTGCAAGAGAATGTGGACGGCGGTGATTACTTAACACTAGGTGAGCCGTACGCTCGTTTGTCCTCCTTTTTCCATAAAAAAAGTTTCGTTTTAAATATTATTCTTTAGTATTTTAAAATACATGAAGCAAGCCACGTTTACAGGGGGCATTATAGCAGGACAAAAAAGAGTTAGATTTATATAAGGAATATTAAAGACGATGTAGTTATTTAAGTTAGTTTGAAAGAAAAAAAGAATATGTCCTAGACAGTTGGTATTTAGTTTCTCTTAATATCAATTATAAACAAATGTGTTTCTTATTACCTGCGTTTTAAGGGTTTGAATAATGTCTTTTCTGTATACATGGAATTATTTTAATGATTGTTAGGTATTGTTGGATCCGATTGGTATTGTCGCATCTGGTGAAACTATTTTCTGTACATGTTGTAGATTTGAGGCCAGTAGATCCTCTATAAATGCAATTTCAGAATTACATTGAATTTTATTTGTATTATTTTTCACACCTTTAATCTAATCCATCAATGTAAGTATCTTACCTAGTGCATGGGCTGTCCATCTATTTTTTTGTAGCACAAAGGAGAGCCACATTTTAAAATTATGTCACGGGTTTCAGGTTGTTTTTTTTATTGCCTTGTTCGAATTTATTGTTAAGGGCCGTGTAAGTTCAAGCCTGTGGGTTTTGTAGGCGCATTCATTCGGTAAGACATCAATCGATCTTCGAACATCCCCAAGGAAACATAAGCATCTGTAAAGTAAATCTGTCGCGTCTATATTTGAAATGAAATGAAAATGAATTTATTTTGGAAGAAAAACAGACACATTCACACAATAAAAGTTAGTGAAAACAAAATATATGCTTTATCCTAATACTTAACTTACTTAATACAAAAGAAATGAAGCAATACTAAATTAGGCACTGGTCTTTCAAAACTGGAGTCCACTCAGCTACAATTGTGTCCATACATAATAATAAGCACATACAGTTTCGCATTTTCTAGGCTAATGTTTCATTGTTTGATCACAGTAAGTAGTTCTTATCATTTCCACAGCAGAAAATGCCATTAGTATAGTCGACATTAGAGAATACGAGTTTGGTAATGTCAGCGCTGAGGTATCTCTGAATGCGCCCACTATTTAGTGTGTGGGTGAGATGTTGTTGAGGCGACCAGCTACTACGCACAATTTTAAATAATTGAACATGTTTTGAGCCTGTTTTGGGGACTTATTGATTTTCTTTGACAAGGCCAGTAATAGTGACTCCTAGTGCTACTATTTCTGCGGTGAAGCAGTAATGTGATAGCATTACTGTGTTTCGGTCTGAAGGGCGCCATAGCTAGTGAAATTGCTGGGCAAATGAGACTTAACAGCTTATGTCTCAAGGTGACGAGCGCAATTGTAGAGTTTTTGAGTTTTTCAAGAATCCTGAGCGGCACTGCATTGTAATAGGCAGGGCGTATCAACTAAAATCAGTTGAACGTCCTGCTCGTCTCGTCCCTTATTGAAATAAAAAAAAAACTAGGATCCCTACACTCATACAAGCAGTTAGCGCGGACATTATACTCCACCTTTTATAAGTAGGTTCATAATAATCAAGTTACGTTCACCAACTTCATTAAGCGTTCCAAACACTCACAACAACACAGCTTTGTGAACTGATACCTGTTTCCGGGTTCACCACTACATGCTATAAACTTGAATATCCTCCTCCATTGGAAGTTTGGAGTTCCCCCACAAAACGATTTTTAACAAACATTAGTCCACGTGCAGACAAACTGTGGCATAATAGCCAATACGACTTCTGTACCTCCAAAAACACGTTGATTCACCTTCATCATCATCATCAGCTAAGAGACGTTTACTGCTAGACAAAGGCCTCCCCCAAAGATTTCCACAGCGATGTGTCCAGCACTGCCCTCATCCAACGTATTCCGGTGCTCTTGACCAGATCGTCGGTCCATCTAGTGCCCCGCCTACCAACATCTTCCGGTACATGGTCGCCATTCGAGGACTTTACTGCCCCAACGGCCATCTGTCCGTCGAACTATGTGCCCTGCCAACTTAGATCCAAAGCTAGAAACTCTCCTATCCCATAGAAAATACAAGCACCGAAACTGCACATTTTACTTCTAGTCCATATTCATTTATATATATTATATTAATATTCTACAGGTGCAATGAAGGCTATATCCTTCTTATTCGTAATATCTGCATTTGACTGCTGCGTTCATTCTCTACCTCCGGATAAGGTATGTAGATTATTACAGTATATATTATAAATTTGCCTCGAGCATCTAAAATTTAAATATTTAAGATTTTTACCATATAAATAAACTTGTAGAATTAAGAGACCGGCTAAATTTAAGCTATTGTTAGACCAAATTTGTACCAATTTAATAGCAAATAAATAATAATGAGAATATGAATCTGTTCTAGTTCTAAATGCGACAGTTACTTTTTAATCCTTTAAAATATTTAATTTGAAAGACATAAAATATTCAAAAACTCAATAACGTATGCATATATTTAAATAAATTAAAATAAAACTAAACCTGCGATATTTTTTTTCTTTCGATAGAATCAGCACCAACAAAGTCTTCACATAATCAAAACTCGGAGTATTGACGTGAACAATGCATACAGTCTATCATTAGAAACAAGATTGGAACAGATCGTAGAACCAACAGGATACAAGCTAGACATCGAGCCATACTTGGAGGATGGTCTCTTCAAGGGTCACGTTAAAATTAACATAACATGGGTTAAGGAAGCTGATGAAGTTAGTTTGCATTGCGCTCATGAGCTTGAAATTATTGAATATCAAGTACAGGCTAAAACACCTAATGCGTAAGTAATTAATTGAATGATTGAAACTTTTTCATCGTATGAATTATTTCGAGCAGTTATGTGCCAACATGTAATTGTTTAAAGACTTACATTTGAGTGGGGACAAAGTTTCTAGACCGAAGAGTATAACCTAATCTACATAAACTTTAACATGTCCTACTACATACACTTTATCGCGATCCTCTACTATTTGCTACATTTTTTAATTTGTCATCAGACAATTTATAGTTGGTAAATATTTTCATCTCCAGATTTTCTCGTCTTGCATTTCGGTCTCTCTTCTTGCACAGCATATCTTATGTAAATTTTATATTGTTTTCAATTTCTTTTACGTGTATGTTTTAAAGGCCATGTTTTAAAGGCCTACAATTGTTTTAAAAGAATCGTAAATAAATTATCTTTAAATATTTGTTAAAACTACTCTGATGACAAATTTTTGTTTATACAGAAAAGATTTGCAAAATATTACTGTAACCAGACTGAGCATTGATTCCAAAAAACCAATAATGACAATACATCTCGACCAAGTCATACCAAAAACAAGTCAAGGCTATTTAGAATTCAGATTCAAAGGGCAAATGGAAATGGCCAGTTCCGAAGCTTTCTTTAGGACTACATATAAAACTGAACAAGAGGAGGAAAGGTATTTTAGCATAATATAAGTATTTAGGTATAAAATTAATTAATGATATACTGTATTTGATTCTTAAAATTAAAGTTAAAAATCTGCCGAGGGTATTTTTTGGCATGACCAAGAAATTATTTAAATTTAAGAAGACCCAAAAAGAAAACCTTTCAACTGGGGAGAAATATCCAAAGAAAAATCATCAGCATAGCCTGGACGTTCTTTGTAATCTACTACATGCGCAATAATCATACGATTATTAAAAAATATTTACATCAGTAGATCAATGCAGCTTCGAGAAAAATGGAGTTGTAACTCCCATGAACTTATGTGAAGAGAGATATTTTAAACTAAGTTGTATGGTTATTATTAGTATGGACATATATAATCTCTTGAAAGAGTTTGAATTAATTTGTCTTTTAATCAAGAAATAAAATTCATTATAATACGTCGTAGAGCTAGTTTAAAATATTATTTAATTTATTTAATGCTAATTCTCTTATCTTCCTAAATTTATTAAATTTTTTATCAGAATCGTAGCTGCAACACAATTTCGTCCCAACAACGCTCGGAGAATGTTCCCCTGTTTTGATGAGCCAGGATTTAAGGCTCCGTTTGAGCTAAGTGTTGTAAGACCAAAGAATATGGTTGCTCTGAGTAACACTCCCATACTCAAGACTGAGGAAATGTAAGTACTTATAAGTATGCCCTTAATTCCAATTGAACCAGTTATTATAAAATTAGAAGTAAGTTTTAAATTATGAGTTAAAAAACAGGTTCTGTTACATGTTTGTGTGTGTGGAACTTATATCAGGTCGTAAAGATTAATATTGTAAGTAAGTAAAAATTAAACCTTCCTGTCCCATCGCTCTCCAATCCGAATGTCGCTGTCTTGAGCATCTCTCTTAATTTCACTCCAGGTCTTTGGAGGTCCACCGCCAGGTTTGCTTTGGACGGCCACGTTTGCGTTTTCCTTGAGTTTGGGTTCCAGTCTAGGGCTTGCCTGGGTGTATGGTTCGGATCCCTCCGGAGTGTGTGGCCTATCCAGCTCCATTTGCGGCGTTTTTTCTGTTTGTCGATTGGGACTTCATGACAACGTTGCCAAACATGATCTTCGGAAATTTTCGGGCCAGTGAATACCGAGGATATTTCGAAGGCATCGGTTAACCTGGTTCGAAAACCTGAAGTTGATGAGAGATGGGCTTGGTGGCCTTCCACGTCTTCCACCCATACATCAATACGGTCTTCAAGTTGGACCAGAATATTTTAAGCTTAACTCTCCGTGTCAGTTTCCGTGTCATACGGATCGGAGCCGTGCAATGGTTGCTCGTTCTTTGGCGATCCGTGTAGTGATATTCTCTTCAGTCCCTCCAGTCTCTGACACGCAGCTCCCGAGATAAGAAGATTTGTGGAAGCGTTCTACTACCTCTGTGCCAATGAGCAACGGACCTGAGCTCATTACCCCACACCTCATTTCTTGAGTCTTCCTTATATTCATCTTAAGTCCCTCCTTCGCTGCTTCCTCGCATAGGTTGCTCAATTTGGACTGCATATCTGCGCCTGTGTGGCTTAAGATACAATAATTACATCATTGGCTTAATCTAAAACCTCTGGATTATTTGATATGCCCCATTATATATTGTGAATTGGTATTAATTAATAATTATATTTCAAAATTATAATTAATCAAATATTAATAAACAATATTTAATTTCTCGATCACATTCTTATAAATATAACGCAAACAAATAAAGTTTGGACGGACAATCATATACTTGGCCTAGTTAAGTTGTTTCAATAAATGCAATGTGTAAATCTAAATTTATTTTGTAGAGCTGGTGAGCCAGATGCTGTAAGGGTTTACTTCGAGAGAACTCCTCCCATGTCCACCTTTACTTTAGGCTTGGTGATCGCTGAGCTACAACAACTGGGAACTTCCACACATTATAAGGACGCCAATGGAAACGATATTGGTAAGAGTTTTTCTGGCTAATTGAATATTCGGTTCTTAAACAGTTTCGTTTAGCAATACTCTGCAAGTCTATAAATTTCTTCACAAAAACCAATTAGCCGCTAGAAGTAATGATGGAAACAATTCCAAGGAATTTTAATTGCTAGATCTAGTTCGCGTCACCTGACGGGGCTATTTTCGTAAATATAGTATCCAGGAACAAAAAAGTGTGTGTTTATTTATTACAAACGTGATACGGTATATATCTCTGGCATAGTAGAAAACAAGAATAGCTTATGTCTCGACAACCAAAACTTCGCCATTTCTACAAGAATAATAATTTTAATTCAGAGAAGTAGGTAACTTATTTTTTAAGGCTGGGAAGCAAGCCAACGGCCTTGAGGAACCGAGCGGAGCTAGGTTACCTCTCTCGCACAAGATCGCCATAGTTTTAATTCAGAATTAGAAGCATTTTTAATTTATTATATACATAATACAATTTTCTTTACAAAAATAACAAAACTATATATGTTAAATTGTTGATTAAATAGTAGACAGCTAATAATTTTTCATACAACTTTTATCTAGATTGAATTATTAAGATGGCTTCAATTATAAAAGTACTTTGGTGATTTTTTATCGCGATGTCTATAAAAGATATAAATGTAAAGAAAAAATGAATTTTCTTCTCATATTCTGTGGATATATAACTATTTTTTTTGTAAAAAATAAAAGCTTTATGTAAACCGTTAATAAATGGTTTTAATTATGCGCTTTTTTGGCGATTTCTTGGGATCAAGTTACCAACACGAACGTTGAGGCAGGCATAGTGTTTTGCTGCTTTATAGCAATATTGTTACTTTGTTTAGTTATGAATAAGTTTAGTAGGACGTGTGTTCTTTTTGCATCGCGGTATATAAATTTATTAACAATTTGTTGGCTTTCTGGTTTTGCATTGTACTATTGAGTTTTTTGGTTGGTAGAAAAAATATACATTAAGTTCTCGAAATATATAGTTTAATTTATTCGGGTTCATTTTTTGGGACCTTCCGCCGCGCTGAAAAATAAGATAATACGGTATTAGCATGTCAACTAACGTAAACATGAAAAAAAATACTGTCTTTTTTGCAGAACTTCGAGCCTGGGGCCGAGCCGAGTATTTGACAGCTTTAGAAGGACTGAACGAGAGAATAAAATTAGTTTTCACCGAACTGGCCAATTACTGGCAGGTGCCATTGCCTCTTAAACAATTGGACATTGTGGCTCTCCCTAATTACAGAGGATTCAAGCCAGCTGATAACTGGGGACTTATTGTATTTAGGTAAATACAAAATATACTCTTTCATTATTTAAACGACATATAACATAATTGACATATTTGCTAGTAATTACTCGGGAACACAGTATGTTTTTGAAACAGTATAGTTAAAAAGAAGCCTAGTTAAAAAGTAAAAGTTAAAAAGAACAATAAAAAAGAAAAGAAAAATAAACTTAAAAAAATAAAAAGTGATGATGAAATAAGAATATCAAAAACTTCAAAAGTTAATTGAAGATACAATTTGTTGGTTGATATGTTATTATAAAAAACACAATTTAGATCTAACTAGTCGTAGTTGAGCTTTGGAATATGCAATCGTTGCGTGCCGTAGGTATTTAGTATCTATCGTATGGAAAACATTTATGAGTGAGTGTTTAATAGATATTTCGGTCCAGCCGTTTTCCTAAACGTACAGTTACAACAGACGCACAAAAGAATAATATATATATTAAGATTTGAATTATGGTAGAATTTCACAATTTTTGATCCATCGTTATCTGATGATAAACGCATTGGCAAGCTTTTATTTATCACGTGAATATATATATTATATTCAGCTTCAATATCTTCTTCAAAGGGAAAGCGATATACCTAAACGTGGATACCAACTCGAGCTGGAGATTGCTTACCATTGGTTGGGAGCTTTGACCACTCCAGCATGGTGGAACGAGTCCTACGTCAATAAAGGTCTTACTGGATTCCTGGCCACTGAAATCTCTTTCAAAGTAAGTAATACTTAATCAGTTAGATTGATCCAATAATATTTATGAATCTAACGACTATTCAATAATTGCACATTACAGTACATTTACGGCCGTTTTCAATAACGTATCCCTAGTTACGGATACATTGCTATCACCGCTTAATGACAAGATCTTATCTATCCATAGTTATGCCCAATAAAGTTATATTATTAGTTATAGTCCAATGCTATCTGTCGATAGGTTATTGAAGTGTAAGTAAGCGTAAAATGATAGATTTGTCTACCTCTAGTAAGTTAAATTAAGGATAGGTTATTGTAAACAGCCGTTAGCTATTATTTCATCAATCTATCTCTAATAAGTCCAGTACGTATCACTTAGAAGATTAGCTTCTTATTTCTGGTTTAAATAAATATCAAAACACTAATGTAGTAATTGTATTGTGTTCCTGTAGGTGTGAGTTTAAATTTAGACATATAAATCATCCCACATTTAAGTCTCGGATGAGATCAGAGTCACTTCATGGAACCGCAGGTAGTTCTATGATCTTCTATAAAAAAGATCATAATATTATTGTAATTTCTCTGGAAGTTTAGCAACACCACTTGATCCATCGCTGACGACCATTAAAAAAAACAATCTTTGCTGTGAATGGCAATTCCTATAGAAATACATGAATTTATCCAATTATTTCATCACTTTCTAGCTCGATTCCGCAGATTCTGAAAATCTATGGCCCATTAGAATGCTTTACTCAATTTACTATGAGTTGAGTAAACGGTATCCCAATTCTAGAATAACTGGCCTTAAACAAGAGATTGCGTGCAATAAGATTGAGCTGCTCTTCAGATTGTTGAATTATACGATTGGAGCTAATACATTCAAAAAAGGACTGACCGCATTCATTGAGACAAAGTAAGTTTTAGAAACATAAGTAAATATTTTTCTTTTATGATAGCTTCAGTCGAACAATCATTACTTATTTGATGATAGTTTTAATTGAACAAAAGCATTAGAGGAACCTACGGACGAGTAAAAAAAGAAGGACTCCGGGCCGTGATATTAGCAAGTGAAGCACCGTTATGCTAGTGTGTGTGCCGTTACGGGGGATACTAGTTACACAATTTTTACTCCCTTAAATAATCATATATGGCCACAAATACTTATATAGTATTGTTTTTACACTTTTTCACTACGCACGACGGCATTTTTAAAATATTTTATTGAGACGCAAACAGCCTATCGGCCTGTAGTAGTGTAAGTGTGTGCGTGGGTCTATGTATTTACACGTTAATCGGCTTGTTTTGGTGCTACATTGTTATATATAAGGTGACACGGAGTCCTTATTTTTTTACTAGTCCGTGAGAGGAACAATGCCATTTACGCAATCCGTAGAAAACTTCTTTTTAATATTATTGTTAAACACATTTAAAATTCAGTATGATTCGAAATGAATAAATAAAAACTTAATTATAATATAGTTGCACCGTACAATAACAATTTCTAGAAGGGAGAAGAAAGAAGATGGAGAAATGTTTTTATTCATCAAGAATTTTAGAGCAGTTCATCATTGTCCTTTGCATAGATTGTATATAAAACATTTTGAAATGATGTATTGCATCATCAAATCATCTGCATATGTATAATATTGATTTAAAAGAGTGGCATTTAGTTCCTTGCCACTTCTTCTTGTATAAATAATAGAACATTAATCCATGAAACTACTATGCTATTAGCTGATGCCCGCTACTTCGTCCGCGTAGTAAAGGGTTTTTAAAAATAATAACCAAGTGTGGCATTGAAGATTATCTCATTTCCTATGCCGTTCTTAAGAACGGAGCAAAAACGGGAACCGGACGGAACGGGAAACAAACTTACATTCATATTTATAATATTGGTAGGGATTAAAAAATAGACGTTACAGTTGTGGAAATAACTGATGACGCTGATACAAATATTCATAATGATTATTTTCGTGACAGAAAATTTAAAACATTCGTTGGAGATGATATTTGGAATGCACTTAATGATGTAGCCGTTGCTGATGGTAAAATACCCAAGGATATTAATCTAAGGAAAGTAGCAGAGTCTTGGACCGCCAATGATAGACTACCTGCTGTTACTGTCACTAGAAATTACGATAAAAATACTGCAAGTATTACACAGGTAAATAAAACTATTAATCAAAGTAGTAAAGTAGTAAAAAATGACTTTCAATATTAGAACCACCAAAAGTCGTTCGCTACATCATTGAAATATAAAATGAATAAAAAGAATAATCTTTTACTAAGGGTTTTTGATAAATTTTAAATGATAATGTATATGTAATGATTATAATAAAAGTGTTCAACAAAATTTATTTAAACGATCGAAATAGTGCGTTTTTTTTCATTTTTGTATTTCTTGGGTAGAGATTTCTTGAAAAACGCGAGAATTACCTTCAATAAAATTGAGTATCGTGATTAGAAGTTAAATGCAAACCACTGACCTCTACTTTAAACCACTGAACTGGCGGCTGTCAAAGTGCTTTTGTGGCTGTTTGATATTCGCCATTTTGGCGCTGTTGGCCATAGCGAGAGTCTGTGGTACTAAAACTAGTGATGACAACCTCAGCAAACATCGATAGATGGTGGAAAACAATATACAAAAAAATGTGTACTTTTTTACGTTGATTCTTGAAGTTTGTTGTTTGTTGAAGGAATTAAATCAAAATGAAAAAAAAAAAAAATCTTCAGAGTATTGTACGTTCTTTCGCAGCAATTGTATTAAACGTCAAAATTAGTTCTCTGGACACTCGCGAGTGGCGCTTCAAATAGGCACATAAAATTGATAAAATTTCTGTAAACGTATTCTTAAATTTCAATTTATTTCTACAGAAAGTCTACCTGCGTGAACGACCTCATGATGTGCCTAATGCAGATAAGTTACTATGGTGGATACCATTAGTCTTAATACGTGGTGATAATTTGGACTTCAAAAATACGACGCCTATCGCTTGGACCAAACATAAAGAGTTGACCCTGGAAAATATGCCCAGCAAGGATCACTTCGTTATTGTTAATCCAGATGAGATCGGTGGGTGGGATTAATATTATTATTATGGATTATGTATACTAATATTATACATGTCAAAGTTTTTATCTTGGTTCCTCAATCACGCCTAGATGGGTTTGAATAAAATTTGACATACAGATATAGCACGTAAACTACTTTTAATCCCAGAAAACCGGTAAAGGTTACTATAACATAAATGACTTTCTAAATGATACCACAGATTGGGAATGGAGTGACCACCCTCAGGCTATTAAAAAATAAGTTTAATTGTACAATATAAACATATTTTTTCGATGAAAAAAAAAGCCCGCTGAGTTTGTTGCGCCCGTTCTTCTCAGGTCTGAGGCATTCATTTTGGAATGGGTGGTAGTTTTTGACTTTCAATAAGTGATGTCACATCCTATTTTGAATAAAAATATTTGAATTTGAATTAAATCTCTTTAAAATAAATTAGAGTATTTTATAATCTTAGTTTGTAAAGTGCTCCATCTAATATAATAATCAAGTTTAAAGTAAAAGGCGTCCTTTTAGTACTCTGATCAAATTAAAAACATGATATTTCTTCATTTTTCTTTATTCATTGTGAATGTAAGTGTAGTGTAAGTTGTCTTTGAAGTGTCCGATAGTAAAAGTTTTAAATAAATGTAACTTTTCACGAAGCTTAGCAATTTTTTTCAGTTTAATAAAACTGAATGTTGATTATATTCATAACATACATTGCTCAAATGTAATGGCATCTCAAAATATATCGTCTATAATTAAGTAACATAATTATATACTTTGTGCTAAGATATATTGGAATTGTCAATTAATTGGTTGGTTCCTTAGACTCTCTTTGATTTTGTTGAGTAATATTTAATTGCTTTTTTATACGTTATGATCTGTTTGGTTTTTTGGGAATGTTAAAAATGTTAGAAAGTTACCTACTTATTTACTTACGTACTTATTTTGGTACTCGTTCCATTTTACAATATGATCGAAATCTACTGACAAATAATTATATTAATGGTGTTCTTTTTAACCGACTTCAAAAAGGAGGAGGTTCTCAATTCGATCGGTATTTTTTAATGTATGTACACCGATTACTCTGAGATTTATGATCCGATTTACGTAATTCTTCTTTAGTTCGATGCGGAATAGATGCCATTTGGTCCCATAAAAATTACAATAGGTAGCATATATAAATAATAGTATTTTATTAATATTTAAGATAAACGATTGCATAAGAAGTGTATTAAATAATTTTTTTTGTTATTTGATCTATCTTATTAATTATAATTTTATTCTGCAACTGTACCTACAGGTCCATTCCCTGTCAACTATGATGAGAGGAACTGGGATCTACTACTACAATACTTGTTAAGTGACAAACGTGAAACTATCCCAGCACTTACTAGAGCCAAGCTACTTCATGACGCATGGAACTTGGCTTACGCGGGCGAGTTGTCCTTCGCCTCTGCACTAAACATGACATTGTTTTTGAAAAATGAAAAAGACTTCATGGTGTGGGACCCCATGTTTGTCATGATAGATCATATCGGAAGGCAAATATGTCCCTGTATTAAGGATAAATTTAGGGTAAGTATGATCTGGATGTGGCGATCCTCCACAGTGCGGTTTTCAAGGAGCTTTCTTCCACGTACTACAAAGCTGTGGAATGAGCTAGCTTGTATGGTGTTTCCGGGACGATACGACATGGGTACCTTCAAAAAAGTGCGTACACCTTCCGTAAAGTCCGGCAACGCTCCTGTGATTCCTCTGGTGTTGCAAGAGAATGTGGGCGGCGGTGATCACTTAACACCAGATGACCAGTAAAGTCGTTTGTCCTCCTTTTCCATAAAAAATGATCAATTTTAGCAAACACTAAAATACGTTTTGCCATAACCGGCACGCTTACCAGGTGGGTTTGGCGAAAGCAGTTGATGGCGATGCTCTCTCGGAAAGATATTGTTGCCCATCTTTTATTCTTTGCATCTCTTGGTTGCCTCTTACAACACCCATCAAGTAGACGGAGTGGTGCTGTTCTGGTGCGCCACAGCACACAGCTTAGAAACAGTCATCGTGGAGATCCTTGGGGCAGGCCTTTGTCCAGCACTGGACGTCTTCCGGCTAAAATTAATAAATGAATGAAGTGATCTTACAAACCGCAACAAATCCACACTAATTATGGTGAAAATAACACTTATGCATAATTTCTGTTACAATTTCGCTAGTCTCAGTTTATGCTGTTTTTTCAAAAGATGGTGAAGTTACCAGTTTACCAGTGGGAGGCTCCTTTCCACTGGATGCCGGCTAGATTATGGGTACCAAAACGGCACCTATTTCTGCCATGAAGCAGTGATGTGTAAGCTTAACTGTGTGTCTGTCTGCAGGGCGCCGTAGCTAGTGAAATTACTGGGCAAATGAGACTTGACAACTTAGGTGACGAGCGCAGTTGTAGTTCCGCTCAGAATTTTTGGGTTTTTCAATAACCCTGTGCGGCACTGCATTGTAATGGGCAGGGCGTATCAATTACCAACAGCTGAACGTCCTGCTCGTCTCGTCCATTATTTTCATGAAAAAAAAATTACTGGATTCTTTTTAATCACGGACTACATCATAAAATACCTAAAATTATGACTCTCTTGAACATATTACAGTTCAGATTTTTTTGTGGAACGCGGAGATTTTAGTAATAGTAGATAATAACTTATTTCATTTTTAGAAATACATCCGCATGTTTTTAAGCCCGTTCTATGAAGAATTGATGAAAGAGAAAGAAATTAAGGATATCAGTAAGAAGAAATTCTTAGGAATACTTAGAAATGTTTTGTGTGGAAATGGATATCGGCCTTGTCTTCAGAAAGCGCGAGAGGCTTATAGGACTTGGATGACATCGCCCAATCCTGATGAAGGAAATCCGTAAGTAAACCCCGTTAATAAATTAATTATTAAAATAAGTGCTGTGCTAATTAATATATCTGTATTATATATATTATTATTATATTATACGTGCCGGAAGACGCAGTGTTGGTAGGCCCCCCCACAAGATGTACCGACGATCTAGTCGATCGAAGATCGCCGGAATACGTTGGATGAGGGCAGCGCAGGACCGATCGTCGTGGAAACCTTTGGGGGAGCCCTTTGTCCAGCAGTGGACGTCTTCCGGCTGATGATGATGATTACGTTATAATTTTATATAGGTATAAAATGCCGTAATTTTTGTATTTTGCTCGGCACCAAATTAACAATATTCTAGATTTCTTAAAATATAAACGTTGGTAAAAATTAAAGTATGTACGATGTCAGTATTTCTATATTAGATTAGTATTCTTTATAGCAATAATCTTAATTTTTTTGCAAAGTTAGGAACAATTTGTATGTACGGTAGTTTAAACAAACTCAAGTTATATCCGACCCTATTGCTATCTAGAGCAAATATTTTGGAACCTGAAAACTAGAATTTATATAAAAAAGTATTAAGGATATCCTTAAGGATACCATACTTTAAAAAATTGGTTGAACTACTTTAAAAAGCTGATTACAATATTAATATTTTATAAATATATTAAGTATGTTATTATAATTGTTAATTTATTTTATTATAAAACAAATACAATATTAATTCTTATAATTTTTTATTAACACTTATGATTATAAAATCATTCAGAAATACATTTCTGTTTAATTTTTAACTCATTTACTTTTATTAGACGTTCCTGCCCGCTTCGCTGGGCGAATTTTAAAAGGAAATAAATTAATGAAGGAACGTTAGAATTGGAAAAATAAGTAGCTATAAACTATCTAGGATTAATTTCGCATTGAATGGTGGTAGTTTCATGTCGATACGATCAGTGGTTTAGCCGTGATTGAGCCTCAAACAAGATCATTTTCATTATATATATAGGAAGGATTTTTTATTGACAGAACAACGTCTGTCGGGTCAGCTAGTTTTAATAATTTAAATAATAATTCATCTATTTTTACATCTCTTTTATGATTATTAATGCAACAGAAAACAAATTGTCTTCGGAGAATTGCTTATGAGATATTTTAGTTATTTAATCACACCCAGGCTCTGTGAGAGAGATTGAAATGATTCAATCAACTTCATTCTTTCAATCTTTTGTCATAGCTTCAAAGGTAATAAGCTCAAATACTTGTCTATTAGGCGCTCCAGAGAACAGGAAGCACGTCTTAATTTAACTGTTTCATTTATTATGTCTCAAATAATTTCAAATTTCGCTATAATTTCATATAAATATTTTTTTAATGGTTTTATAATGCTGCTGAGTAATATGTCATAAAAGATTCACCACAAAAAGTATAATTAACCAAATACTTTGCTCAAAATCTTGTATTAAAAATATTTGGACGCCTGTATACTAGTCTCTTTTTTATGACATACTTTTAACACGACCTAATTTTAGAAATTATATAAGATAACTAGCTAACCCAGCAAACGTTGTATTGCCGATATTAAAATCGCGATACAAAAGTAACTGTTGATCGTAGATGGGTGAAAATTTGAAGTTGTATGTATTTTTTAATGCTGACTCATAATAAAAAATTAAAAAAAATAATTTGGCGTGGACCACCCTTAACATTTAGGGGGATGAAAAATAGATGTTGTCCGATTCTCAGACCTACCCAATATGCACTCAAAATTTCATGAGAATCGGTCAAGCCGTTTCGAAGGAGTTCAACTACAAACACCGCGACATGAGAATTTTATAAATTAGATCTATAAATCTATTTTTTTTTAATTTTAATAAATTTAATTTTAAATTAAATAAGGACTCCAGCTATGCCAGGGGTAATGAGATGACTTTTGAAATGCAACCATTTTTGTTTTTTTTTTATTGTTCTATTCCCACTTAAAGAAGTAACATTTTCAATGTATATTGTAATATACTCGGAAACAAACATCCATATTCATCATATTATAAATGTTTGCACCTACAAGGATTTGAATGTTTGTAACCGATTCATGGATGTTTATATGTATTTATGTATGTTTAAGTAAGTATATTGTATTAAATATATCGTTGTCTTGCACCCATAGTACAGGCTAAGCCTAGTTTGGGGCAAGATAATTTGTGTAAAAGTGTGTCTATATTATTATGATATATATAGTCTAAGAAGTTTCCGATTCAAAATAATTAAAAATTACGAGGTTTTGTCATCACGGCTGACCAATGTGAGTGCATATTTCAGCCTATTTTGTGGATATCCCATATTCCCGAAAAGATGAAATTAAACTTGATTAGCATCAATGATGGAAAGAGCGGGAATGTACCATCAAGTGAGCCCTGTGCTTGACCGTTGCTGACGTCCGTATTATTAATGATATTGTAATTGAAAGTTTTATGTTTCAACGTTGACTCTTTACTGAATATTATATAATATTATGTCAAATCAAATCAAATCAAAATCACTTTATTCCTGTAGCTCACAGAAGAGACACTTATGAATGACAAAAAAAATTTTTCTTATTGAATCTACCGGTACTTCGTAAAGGGTTGAACTAGTGTGAAGAAGTAGCAAGAAACTCATTGCCACTCTTTTAAATCAAGATTAACATATTCATAGTTTTACAACATCGTGTTACGGCCAAACCCAATTTAGGACAAACTAGTTTTTCCTAGGCCAAACCAGTCCATCCTTTAGGCAATAGGGTAAACCAGTACAGACTAGGTTAAACTAGTTTCTCCTATCGGCCTTAGGATATACTGGCTCGGCCGAGTCCATACTAGTTCTGTCTAGTTTAAAATCGAATTTTTGAAAATCTGAATCTAAAATCGGGCTTAGCCGGTTACATATTTCACTTATCATATATTTTATAATAAACTCCTAAATGATATTAAAATATTACCTATTAAAAGAATTAAATATATCGTAACAAATAAATTTACATCTAAGGCCTATTATAATGTGAAAGATTATTTAAATGATAAAGATAGTTGGAATTAATGTTCTAACTTTTGTTAATGAATATTTTATACTCATTTGAATGCTATTGTAACTTTGGTACTTCTTCCTGACTTACACTAAATAACCTACAAAGTATAACAGTGAATATAATTTTTTTTATATCATAATAAATGTTCTAATATGTAATAGGGTCCCAGATAGAGAATTCTGCCCAATTTTCCAGTGGGGCACACAAGAAGAATGGGACTTTGCACTGCAAAGAGTAATTAACTTCCCATCAGCAAGGTCACAAAGTGAAAGGACTTATCTACTGAAGACATTAATCGGTTGTCCGACAGACGAGTACAAGATTAACAAGTTACTGAACATTTCCATAATTGAAGGGAATGGTAACTTTAGCGAGACGGATCTGAATCTAATGTTTAGTATGCTGACTGGAGATCAAGCGGCTAATAGCGTTCTATTGAATTACTTGGACAAACATTGGGACTTCTTGAAAACCAAGTAAGTATCTTTAACGAATTACTATGATTTAATATTTTATTTTGACTAAACCAGAAATTCCAAATTTGTAATAAATCGCCACAGCATGTGAGAAACTGGCCTAAAAGTAAATATATTTAGCGCATAAATGTTATTATAATATCAGTGAATTTTTAAAAGAAAATGACTTTGAAGCTTTGAAGTAACATTGGCAAATATGTATTTAGTAACTACGTATTTTGAACATATATTTTTATTTTTCTTTGGTCACTCTTATTTTTAACTTCATGATGTTGTTAATTTGATTTAACTTTATCTAATGATTTAATCAATTTTGTTTTGTGTTAATTATTATGATTTGATTGTAATTTCTATATGTTAAATATTTGTATGCTCAATAACGGGCACGACTTGGAGAGCTAAAATGTATTTGAATCATCTATAATGCATTGCCCTTGTCAACAAATAAAGATCTTACTTACTTATTTACTTACCATTAATTACCATTTATCATAACATTTATTTATATTTTTAACAACTAGGAGGATAAACGAACAAAAGAGGAATCACATAAATTAAATGAAAATGAATGTTACCAAAGTATATCATTTGGGAGAAATTTAGAACACACATATGATGGAATTTCATTTATTAATCTATTAATTTATTAATAAATTAAAAGATGAGCTGGACATGTATCAGGATTATAATAAGTGATTGGGATTCCAGAGATAAATTAAAACCTACAACTTATGATCAATGTAAATTATAGTAATACAAATAGGAAATCAGGCCAAAAGATTTGTAGGCAGACCACATAATGAGATATAGAGAAAAAAAGGATTTTCCTAGCAACACTGGGGATTTACTAAAATTAAAATAGAAAACACGTGTTTATTTACTAGCCTAACGCAAACTACTTACGATATTCAAATAATAGTACAGGTTGTTGTTACTTTATATTTATTTGTACCAGCAAGACCGAGCCTTGCTTGGATTTTTAAAAAGGTACAAAACTTAAAAAAAAAACTAATAGAACATTTGGATTCCAACCGGGGTCTTCTGCATTCCAGGTCACCCAATGTCCCATCTGAGATATTACAGTCTTCTTCTCAGATGTAGCTAGATCGATTTCTCGCCCCCGAAACTACCTGTGTACTAAATTTCATTAAAATCGTTGGAACGGTTTCCGTCCTTAAGACCACGGAAACAGAATATTATATATTTGTACAAGAATTGCTCGTTTAAAGATATAATATTCAATCTCTTCGCAGGTTTCGTTCAAAGACAAATCTTTGGGACAATCTAATATCGGACGCTACTGGTGGTCGCTTCACTACACAAGGGGACCTAGACTCGATCAACAAATTGTACGTAGCTCATCAAGGCGAATTCGGCTCCGCTGAGCACATTATTGAACACAACATAAAGAATATTCGCGAAGAAGTGAAATGGTCTGCTGAGAATATACCAGTTATTGAGAAATGGCTTGACAATTATATCGCCAATTCGAATGTGAAAGATGATTTTATTGGTAATTCAGCTTAGCAATAATGTAAGGTTTCAAAGCTTTAATAACGATCTATTTTTTATCTAAGAATTATGATAAAATACATCGTGTAATATTATACAAGTTGCTATAATAATGGTTTATATTAGCAACAACAGCCAATATTAATGAATAACTATTCTTTTTGATTGTATGACTTATATTTTACAACATATTTTGTATTTAATCTTCAAAATATATGTATAATTATTTATACATTATGATATATTGTAAATAGTTGATTATTTTATATTTTTAATAAATGGGCCTATAAAATCTGTCTTTTATTGTAATTAATATTTACATGGAATATTTAACTTATAACTTATAATGGAACAGTAAAGAAATTGTATTATCGATCGATCGATCACTAAGATATTCCTTCCTCTGTGTAGGTTTAATTAACAGACTTTTTTTAATAAAGCATTTAAATTACTATACTTCTAAAAAACGAAGGTTTTCAATGTTGCCAGTGATGACTTACGGTACGCAGACGTGGTCACTAACTATGGGCCTTATGACAAAGCTCATGGTCGCTCAGAGGGAAATAGAAAGGTCTATACTCAGAGTTTGCCTGCGAGATCGAGTCAGAAATTGAGGAGATCCGTAGGAGAACCAAAGTTACCGACATAGCGCAAATGATTGCTAAACCGAAGTGGCATTGGGCAGGGCACATAGTTCGACGGACAGATGGCCGTTGGGGCAGTAAAGTCCTCTAATGGCGACCACGTACCTGACGACGCAGTGCTGGTAGCCTCCCCAGAAGTTGGACCGATGATCTGGTCAAGATCGCCAGAATACGTTGGATGAGGGCAGCGCAGGACCAATCGTCGAAATCTTTGGGGGAGGACTTTGTCCAACAGTAGACGTCTTCCGGCTGATGATGATGAGTAAAGAATAGGTACATAATATATTTCGCCTGAACAGCGTCTGGGACTTATTATATAAGTGTATGCAAGCCCACTAGAATTACTACTAGCCCTTAGTGTTGTTACAATAAAAATCACAATTTAGAACAAAACGTTTTTATCAGTCAAGTATATAGACGTTCATTGTCTTATATTATTATTACAGATACCTCAGATACTTTAAAACCTATTTAAAAAGGAAGAACTCATTTGCACTGATACAAGCATTTTGATAAAAATTAAAAAAAAGTGTTGTTCAACAATACATAACATAAACACAGCGTAACCATACGCTGAAATAACATTTGAAGGAACAAATTAAACCGCATCGTGAATTCACTCATTTGCCCATACCAGTTACAATAGGTATTGCCTCGAGTCTATCAAGTCCGACGACCTTTACCTTATACCGGACGTCATCGACTCGGTCGACACGGCTCACAGTGCTATCTCTCATGTAACGTCACATATACAGAATAGGATCAAGGCCTGCTCCAGGCAGGTTCCGACGATGCAACCGCATCGCCTAAACCTGCCTCCAGAGGTCAGGAACTTACTCATACAGAAGCACAGAGCCACTAGACTTTATGATAGGTATCCGTCGGTCGAGAATAGGCGTCACCTCCGCTACCTACAGCGGGTGGTACGGGAACGTATCGCGGAACTCCGCGGCGAACGTTGGGACCGCTTGCTCGGCAACCTTAAGCCATCACATGTGGCTTTCTGGAAGCTACCTCGCGCGTTCAAACAGGAGCCGCCCACTGTCATGCCTCCTTTGGATAGACCGAGACCGGGACTGCAGCCGGCGCTCGATGACGATGAGAAGGTTGAATGCCTCGCCGATAGTCTCTAGAGTCAGTGCTCTCCAAATGCAGTAGCCGACCCGACACACGTTGACGAAGTTGATCGTGAAGTTGAACGTCGCTCCGCTCTGAGCCCTTCAGGCGATGTAATAAAACCCACCTCTTACGAAGAGGTAAAGCTAATCATTAAGGAGCTTCACTCCAAGAAGGCCCCGGGGCCCGACACTATAAACAATAGGGTTCTTAAAATCCTACCCTCGACTCTTATTACTTTATTGGTTACCATTTTTAATATTCTATTGTCTAATAGCGCGTTCCCCGAACAATGGAAGGATTCCATTGTTATCGGTATCCCAAAACCCAATAAACCTAAAGCTAATCCGAGTAGCTATAGGCCTATTAGCTTAATTAACTCGATCGGGAAACTTTACGAAAGATTAATTCTCGCGCGTCTTAATCATTACATCGCGGAGCTCAACCTGATACCCGACATACAGTTCGGATTCAGAACCGCTCACTCGTGTCCCCAGCAGGCTCACCGACTCACCGACTACATTCTCGTACGGCGTCAACTTCGCGCTACCACGGCAGCCGTGTATTTCGATGTCGCGAAGGCATTCGACAAGGTATGGCACAACGGCTTAGT
The DNA here is from genome assembly GCA_949711725.1 of Leptidea reali. Lineage (NCBI taxonomy): Eukaryota > Metazoa > Arthropoda > Insecta > Lepidoptera > Pieridae > Leptidea > Leptidea reali. Next base: position 13,491,730 of record CATIXN010000020.1, read on the forward strand.
ATTCAAGCTGTATCAACTGGGAGTGCCAGACAGGCTCGTGCGCATCATACGAGCCTACCTTACTGATCGCTCCTTCCGATATCGAGTAGAGGGCACCCTATCCTCACCCAGACCCATCAGGTCTGGCGTGCCACAGGGTTCAGTCCTCTCTCCCACTCTTTTCTCGCTCTTCACGAGCGACATTCCCAAGTTTCCGAGTGTCCAGCTCGCTCAGTACGCTGACGATACGGCACTCTACTTTGGCTCCGCTCTATTGAACCGCTCAACCTTGAGCAGGAACATTAAAGTGCTTCAAGCCGCCGTCGATGAACTAGGCAACTGGTTTAGAAAATGGCGGATTGAAGTGAGCCCCACCAAGAGTGCAGCGGTACTCTTCGGTTACGCGAATAGCATCCGCGCTAAAAAACGACCGACCGACGTCATTAAATTGTATGAAACACCCATACCGTGGGTGAAGGATTACAAATACTTAGGAGTCACGTTCAACAGCAATATGAACTTCATGAAACATATTGATACGGTATGCAATAGAGCCCGATTTGTCCTCAGTCGCCTTTATCCACTTGTGTGTGGGCGAAGCAAACTTCCGCTCAAACACAAAGTGACGCTGTACAAAACCATTGTACGGCCCATACTGTCATACGCAAGCGTCGTTTTCGCGCACACCCGACCGAGCTACTTACGTCGTTTGCAAGTAGTTCAAAATAAATTCACGCGCATGGCAACCGGAGCCCCGTGGTTCATCCGAAACGTTGACCTTCACCGCGACCTAGAGCTTCCGACGATAGCTCAACACTTTAAAGAGATCTCGCGACGCTTCTTTGACAAGGCGCCGAACCATCCCAACATCTTGGTTAGGAAGGTATGCGGGTACACCCCCCTTCACCATAGTCTCAACCCAATAAGACGTCCCAGACACGTAACGGTAGACCCGGATGACGACATCACCATCGCGAACGCGACACCCACACAAACACCGACACAGACCGCCTTCGCAGGCGTAGGCGCGGTCAACCACCGCAAACCACCGGCACTCGTCGCTCTGACGATGGCCAGCGGCCCGCACCGTAGATACACCACACATTGTTTTGATACCCGACGAGACGTTAGTCCTAGTCCTGTAATCGCTTCACTACACTCACTCACACACGGACTGACTGACGGACTGACATACACCACTTACACAATCACAAACACACTCTACAAACAGACACAAACACAAACATACATGCACACAAACATTTACACTACGTACATACATACAAACACACATACATACAATCATAAACACATACATACACACTTACATACATTACACAAAACATCACCACACTCGCCGGCGAGTGTGTTCTTATCACCTTTTCATCTTTCATCTTCATTTTCATTCTCTCTCCTTCCCACAAGCACACAGCCGGTCTGAGGTTCGAGTCTCCCTAGGAGACGCCCCGCGATTGTTGTTGCGTAGTCTTTGCGGCCTCCACGGCCCACGTCCTACTTCGCTGTGAAAGCCAGGGCTGCTAACAGCACAGAGGAGGTTTTAGTCGGTATGGGGTGTCCGCTTACGCGGATACTCGAGTCCGACATATTACGCCCCGTTCCGGGGCGTAAATACGTAACCGTATTTCCTCCTCTCAAAAAAAATAAAAAATAGGTATTGCATCACAGAACCATACAAATTGTATCTTACTGCGATTTGAACCAATTACTCAAATTTGTGTCTTCTTAGTCTAAATTTGGACCTGGACTAAATTTAGCCGACACTGTTCCGAGACTTTTCATAGCATAGAAAAAAACTTGAGAGTTTGTTCCAGTTCTCGACCACGCTATCCCAAGAGATGTTGGCACGGCCGGTGTAAGAAGCATACCATGTGCTTTTATCTGGATCGCTTGTAGCATATCATTGACAAGTACATTCCACCTTCGCACGACACGCCACAAGTTAGGATATCATCCCCACCATCTGGATGTGTGGCGGTCCTCCACAGTGCGGTTTTCAAGGAGCTTTCTTCCTCGTGCTACGAAGCTGTGGAATGAGCTTCCTCGTGCAGTGTTTCCGGAACGATACGACATGGGTACCTTCATAAAAAGCGCGTACACCTTCCTTAAAGGCCGGCAACGCACTTGTGATTCCTCTGGTGTTGCAAGAGAATGTGGGCGGCGGTGATCACTTAACACTAGGTGACCCGTACGCTCATTTGTCCTCCTATTCCATAAAAAAAATTAGAGGAAACAATGTAGGGGATAACTCGCAGCTTTGCGGAAGACCAATTACAGCCCAGATACTCTGATCAGCCAAAAACTAGTGAAGGGCACCTTCGCCACAAAATCAACCGCTTCTTTCCATCTATGATTGTGATATAGAAGGGGATAAGCAAGTGAGTGACCTGGACGGAAACCGTACTGACAATCGCTGATCAGCTGGTCCTCGTCCATAACACCTTATTTACACCACCATAATGGCAATGGGGAATTTAGTTAGACGTATCCAAGCCTATCCTTTTTTAGGGAGCGGGTGCACTAACGTCACCTTCTATAATTTTGGGACTACGCCTGATGAATAGGAGGACCGGCGTCAATGCAATGCTCGCGATGTACGAATGTTCATGGTAAAAACACCTCAATCACTGCGCTAAGCCGAAATATTTTAATTAAGTTATAGTTATTTATGCAACTGTTGTGTAATAAGGGATATTAAAACACAAATGTGGGTTTATCACACGAGCCGAGTGTGATATTAGTATCACATGAGTGTTTTAATACCTAATTATTAACAGTTGCATACAAGACTTTATCTACACCCAGAGTATCCCTTAAAAGATTCTAAAACACTAAGCTTACTGCTAACATTAAAACAGCCAGTGCTAGTAGTAACTTAATATCATCCATTACTGATTATATACAAATAAACTAAGTGTTAATGAAATTCTTAATAATTTATTTTAGTAGTAATTTACATTTTGTATTGTGCAATTATTAAAATTCACTTGAATATTATGTTCTTTTGCAGCGTTTAAAATATCCGGCGATGTGCTGTCAAAACTTCAATCGCTCATTTTTTCAAGAAAAATGGCGGGGTTTCGAATGAACTACTTTTTTTTACGGCGCGCCACGTTCTGGTAGTATGGAAAGCGCGTAAACGAAAATGTTCTATTTTTGAAATTCATACAGATACCACGCATCGAGCAATAATAATAATATAATAATAATAATAATAATAATAATTCATTTATTTCAGAGCAAGTCCATATTACAAAATAAAATTACAAATAAGATATAAATATAAGTGAAGTTTAAAACATAAGATATAAAATATAAAACAAAAGTGTACAATTAAAAATAATAAAATTACACACGGTCATTTTTGGTTCTCGCTGTGGTATGAAGACAACCAATGCCTGAAGAAATGACTATCCGGGCAATCACCGATGGTTCGAAGGATACGATTCTGAGCACCGCGCAGACGACTCCAGAACGGCTCGATGCGGAGACGCATTATCGCAAAAAATCGGCAACTCCTGCCTCGGCGAACATGCCCGATGCGCTACAGCAGGGAGGGTTTTTCATTAATATTCGAAAAGCGTTAGTGTACTGTATTCTGAGTGTGCTATATGATTTTCTGTTATATGATGACCAAAGTTGACAGGTGTAAAAATTTTGACAAAAGGTTGTAAACAGAGTAAGTTTAACCTGATCATTACATTTGGCGTGCCTCCGCGCGAGCATGTTGCACCGTACCGACAGGGCTCGCCTTTCCCGCTCCATGTCTTGGTCGTCTTTCAAATCATCGGTAAGTATGTGCCCCAGGTATTTAAAGGACCCTACAACTCGCACTGGCGTGCCATCTAAACAAACTTCAGGTATCCTCTCCGGGCCTCTTTTCCATTTAAATATCACCATTTCTGTCTTCTTGGCGTTGTATTTAAGACCATGTGATTCAGCATGTTTAACATATACGCCAAGAAGTTTTCGGAGACCCCTGATCGATGGACTGAGGAGGACCATATCGTCAGCGTAATTCAGGTTATTTACACACAAATCCCCGATATGACATCCGACTCCGGTCCTCCTCAGTTCAGAGATCAGGTCATTTATATACAAATTGAAAAGGTCGGGAGAGGTCAACCCCCCCTGCCGCACACCGGAAGTTAGCCTATAATCACTAGAGAGCGTGTCGGCCCATCTAACATTGTTAATTTGGTTCTCGTACCAGTACCGCAACAGATCCACAATACTGCCATCAACATCCGTTTTAGCATTTCATGCCTCATGCCGGGGTATGTGTGTACGTTAGGGAGGATATCTGCTGTCGCCGTCTCGGCAATTTTGAGGGTAGGGGCCTGTCTACTCTCTGGCTCCGCGTAGATTTAGAGGATCGCGTCCGCATCTATGCGTGTATCTACAGGTCCCATAGTGGTAACGCAGAAACGGATCACCTCATGGGCTGCGTTCAAGCGGCATTTGATGACGTGCTTGCTCAGATCCCCTCCGCTGAAATCGCAGTCTTGGGTGATTTCAACGGGCACAATGCCGAATGGCTTGGATCACGTACCACAGACTACGCAGGGCGATCTGTGCATAATTTTGCATTGGCGTATGGTCTGTCCCAATTGGTTGAGTCGCCGACGCGGCTCCCGGATGTGGATAGCCACATGCCGTCCTTATTAGATCTTCTGCTGACTACACATCCCGATGGTTACCAGGTCTCTATCGACGCCCCTCTCGGAACGTCCAACCATTGCCTGGTCAGGAGTGTAGTGCCTATCCGACGCCAACGTCGCAGACCACCAGCGACCCGCCGCGTTTTGCACTACAAGTCAGCAGATTGGGATAGGATGCGTTCCTTTTTTGCATCCTACCCTTGGGGCAGGGTTTGTTTCCCTTCGGATGATCCTAGTGCCTGCGCCGTTGCAGTAGCAGATGTGATACTGCAGGGCATGGATATTTTTATACCAAGCTCTGTAGTACCGATCGGTGGCAGATCACAGCCCTGGTTCGATGCGTCAGTTAAAGCAGCATCTGACTGCAAAAAACAGCCGTATCGAACTTGGGTTGCGGCACTGGGCTCAAAGGATCCGAACTGCAAAGTTCTGAAGAGGAAATATAACCGTGCCTCCAGATTTTTTAAGCGGCAAATCGCCCGTGCGAAATCGAAGCACGTCGTCAAAATTGGCGAGCAGCTTTCCAGTTACCCGACCGGAACACGCAAGTTCTGGTCGTTGTCGAAAGCTGCTCTTGGTAACTTCAACCAGCCGTCCATGCCGCCGTTGCACATGAGGAATGACACCCTGGCCCATACGGCAAAAGAGAAAGCCGATCTCCTGTGCACTCTTTTTGCCTCCAACTCGACTCTTGACGACAACGGAAAAACACCACCGACCATCCCGCGGTGTCAGAGCTCCATGCCTGAAGTACAGTTCCGACAGAAAACTTTTAGGCGAGCTCTGTTTTCGTTGGACGTCAGGAAGTCGAGCGGGCCGGATGGCATTTCTCCAGTCGTGCTTAGAACATGTGCCCCTGAGTTGACGCCGGTGCTAACGCGTTTATTCTGGCACTCTTATTCAAAAGGCGTAGTCCCTGATTCATGGAAGTCAGCCCTTGTCCATCCGATCCCAAAAAAAGGAGACAGTTCGGATCCGGCAAACTACAGGCCTATTGCTATTACCTCCCTACTCTCCAAAATCATGGAGAGCATAATTAACCGCCAGCTCTTGGTATACCTTGAGGGTCACCAGTTGATCCACGACCGGCAGTACGGCTTTCGCCATGGTCGGTCAACTGGCGATCTTCTGGTATACCTAACACATAGATGGGCGGTGGCTATTGAAAGCAAGGGGGAAGGCCTGGCAGTTGGTCTGGATATAGCGAAGGCCTTTGATCGTGTATGGCACAAGGCGCTCCTCGCAAAACTTCCATCATTTGGGCTTCCCGAGAGCTTATGCAAGTGGACCTCCAGCTTCCTCACTGGGCGCAGCATACAGGTCGTTATCGACGGTTATTGCTCGAATCCCTAGCCCGTGAACGCTGGAGTGCCCCAAGGCTGTGTGCTATCTCCCACGCTGTTTCTTCTGCATATCAATGATATGTTGGACACCTCCAACATGCATTGCTATACAGACGACAGCACTGGTGATGCCGTATACACGGGCCATGCAGGTCTCTCTCGGGAAAACGTCGACCAGTGCCGGGAGAAACTTGTGTCTTCTATCGAGTCCTCTCTCGAGAAGGTCGCGGAATGGGGTAAGTTGAACCTTGTCCAATTTAACCCCCAGAAGACTCAAGTTTGCGCGTTTACCACTAAAAAAACCCCATTTGCCGTATCACCGCTCTTCGAGAACACTTCCCTTAAAGCCTCGCCTAGTATCGAAATACTTGCCAATTCCGTGGCCATCTGGAGGGCAAAGCCAAACTGGCTTCAAAGAAACTGGGCGTCATAAATAGAGCACGGCAATACTTCAAGACGGCCCACATTCTAGCGCTCTACAAAGCGCAGGTCCGGCCTCACATGGAGTATTGCTGTCATATCTGGTCTGGCGCACCCCAGTATCAGCTCGATCCATTTGACCGCGTGCAACGCAGAGCAGCTCGAATTGTCGGGGACGCAGTACTCTGTGAACGGCTGGATCACTTGGCGTTGCGTAGAGACGTCGCTTCATTGTGTGTCTTCTACCGCATTTATCACGGGGAGTGTTCCGAAGAGCTGTTCAACCTGATTCCTGCCGCCGAATTTCACCTTCGCACGACACGCCACAAGTTACGATATCATCCCCACCATCTGGATGTGTGGCGGTCCTCCACAGTGCGGTTTTCAAGGAGCTTTCTTCCTCGTACCACGAAGCTGTGGAATGAGCTTCCTTGTGCGGTGTTTCCGGGACGATACGACATGGGTACCTTCAAGAAAAGCGCGTACACCTTCCTTAAAGGCCGGCAACGCTCTTGTGATTCCTCTGGTGTTGCAGGAGAGTGTGGGCGGCGGTGATCACTTAACACCAGGTGACCCGTACGCTCGTTTGTCCTCCTATTCCATAAAAAAAAAAATAAGAATGTGGCTGTTTGTTAATACTCTTTGCGCATGAAGGGATCGAAAAAAAACCAAGGAGTGTTGTTATGAAATTCAGTACAACATTACAACACTCTTTTGGGTGATGTAATGGTTATTAGAACATTGGGTGTTTTAATGTTGGCTATAAGCTAACTGTTTCAGAATCTTGAATACAAGATTAAAAGCATGGGTGTAGAAGATCATTTATACGAGTATACGCCCGCGCAGAATAAGCGTGGGTATAGTACCAACAAGATTCAAGTTGGACGCAAAAGCAGCTTTCTATTTCTTGTAACATATATCGTTTATAATATTTTGCTATTGATCAAACAGTAGAATCGCTAATTTGATTTGAAAATCAATAATCAATCAAAAATCAATGGGCCAGTGCGGCCGATATTAATACCATCGTTGTGCTGCAGAAGAGGGCTATTCGCGCGATTTAAAACCTAGGTCCTAAAGAATCATTCAGTGAAAAATTTAAAGAAATAGACATTTTGACTGTTGCTTATCAATACATTTTTGATAATGTTCTGTATGTTCATAAGCACATTGAGGAATTTTCTAGAAACTGTGACATTCATAATGTTAACACGAGGAACAAACATAAACTTGTTATGCATACTACTCGGTTGGGTCGAGTTAGTAAGTCTTTTGTTGGGCGATGTATATTCTTCTACAATATGATCCCTGAAAATGTACAAAACAAATGCGTTACGAAATTTAAAAAAATTGTTCAAAAACGTTTGTGTGGGAAAGGTTACTATAGCATAAACGATTTTCTTAATGACACTACGGACTGGGAATAAAGCCAACACCCTCAAGCTTTTTAATTAAAAATGTTTATTGTACGATATCACATTGTAATCCACATTTTTATATCAAAAAAAAAGCCCGCTGAGTTTCTTGCGCCCATTCTTCTCAGGTCTGAGGCAGTCTCTTTGGAATGGGTGGTAGTTTTTGACGTTCAATAAGTGATTTTGAATCCTATTTTGAATAAAAATATTTGAATTTGAATAAAAGAATCCGGCGATATTAATATTATGTAGAAAAAATATTATCTCATAAAATCATTGACATATGTAGATAAATGTTGGTTATTCTATGAAACGATAAGTTATTATCTAAGTTCAAGGTTTGATTGATAACTTCTACTGATACTTCTGTGAATGTCAACTTTATAATAAAATAGCAGTTGAACTGTCCTCGACTATAAGAATATATCACTTTTAATACTAGATATGGTTAATAAATGGTTGCGAAACTGAAGTGGCAGTGGGCAGGGTGCATAGCGCGACGGGCAGATGGCCATTAAAAGGCATAAAAGGCATTTATTTTCTCAAAATTGATTCCTTTAGAATTCTTTTTGATGTAATTTCTACATTTCAGTATAAACTACTAGATACTACTACCGTTTCGGAAACAAATGGCACTCTGAGAGAGAAGAAGCGGCGCAAGAAACTCTCCCAGCATTCTTTTTTTGCGCTCTTTTCAATAAAAATATACAATATTTCTATCTCTATAAAATAATCATAATCTAGTCCCAGGCTATCCGATCTTTTAGATATTCAGCAGTGGAGTAATAGGACTTACGACAGAGCCATTTTTTTATAAAACATTTAAATTTATTTATAGATAATGCCTGAACAGTGGCTGGGACTTTATTATAGAAGTGTATACATTTACCCTAAAAGCTATTATGTATCTTATGAAGCCTACTAGAATTAGTTATTTACAAGCAATCCCTTATTTCTAGCGTTATAATAATGAAAATCACTATTAAGAGCAAAAAGGTGACGATTTTTGTGAACATATATGAAATTTTCATAAATGTACTGACAATGAACAGTCATTGGGGCAGTAAAGTCCTCGAATGGCGACCACAAGAAGAAAGCCGATGATTTGGTGAAGATCGTCGGAGTAGGTTGGATGAGGGCAGCGCAGGACGTCTCGTCATGGCGGTATTTTGGGGAGGCCTTTGTCCAGCAATGGACGTCTTCCGGCTGAAATGGAATGGAAAAATTTATTAGTTAATAGTGAATCAATATTTTAATTGAAAACGAATAATTAATCATTGTACCAAACTCAGAATAATACTTTTTTTGCAAGGGTAACAATAATGAGATAAAATGCATTATTATTTGTGATATGTTGAAAACAGGCAAAATTCACGTAAATATTGTTTTAAATTTTTATTTTTCCTTCTCATCTCAAGTAACACTTTCATTTGATACGTAAACGATGGTAAGACAACAACATTTTGTTTGCAATTTTAATCAATTAAGTATGAGGTTATTTTATTTTCCACAATCTTCTCAGTAAACACATTAATTTGGAACTAATATTGGTACGTGACGGTGCTTAAATAATCGGTATTTATGCCATCTTCGGCAGTCAGCCATTTTGGGTTTAGAATAATATAATGCCTTCCTAACAACACGTATTGCATTATTTGACTCATACGATAGGCAATTTAAAAGACTGTAAAAGCGTTGATTAAGCCTAGATTAAGGATTGATCTCCGCTGCGATCCAACTAGATACTGAAGGCGGAAAGCGTTCGGTGACGGTGACGCGAGTTACCATGATTCCTAACTTAAAAACTGCATTACGCGACTAACCAAGCTTTCACTTCAAAAAACAATAAGTGGAAACTATCAAAAGCCTAGTCTGTTTTTGATCTGTTAAAAGATTATAATCGACATACATAATAATATAATCCCACTCAGTTTTTGATGTAACTCTCATAATAAAGATAACTGCAGTAAATAAGCTATAACAGCATTTTCGCGTCAATTTATGTAGAAATTTTTAACGAAAAGACTCAGATAAAACGTCTAACACGATAAAACTCCGGTTAACATTTTTCCAATACAGCCATTGCGGAAGCTCATCAGAAGAGGTCGCTGCTAGAAACGAGAAAATTTTATTTACCCCAGCTAACGAGGTTAGTGAATTTATACATTCAAGATAAATTTTTCTAGTGAATTATAGACAATTTTCAGTGCTATTGTTCATCAAAAAGTATCAGTATTAGTTATTATCAGTTATTAAAATGATTTTATTGTAAAAAAAGGCGGGGATTTTATTGTAAATACCATGTAGGTATCAATAGTTATAAATATTTTATGAACAGATATGAGTATAAGGGTTATTTTGATAATATCCTGAAAAGCACCCCACCCTTTTTACAATAAAGTCATTTTTTGTTACACTATTTTTAATTAAAATTTATTAAGATTTATTTTCTATTTTTTAGTGGGATTTTCTATAAAAGCGTATTTTTTTAAACTATTATTTGTGTCATTTTTTAGTTCTTTATGTTATATTGAATTGTCATCGGTCCTTAATAAGTATGCCAAATTTCGAGTTAATCCGACGTTTTGAAGCCGGTCAAAATCATGTTCAAAGATTCCGATACATAGTAACATACGTATGAAGCTAATAAAAGCGTATTAAAAATACTACAGCACTAGAAAGCTATTTAATTCTTGCGATCGGCGCTAATACTTACAAGTATTGAAGTTGTATAGTCAGTGCAAGGTGGGATTCTCTCCAAGTTATCGGTGTTTACATTAACTGAATATACACACGGATGTTAAAAATAGCGAGCACACAATCAAATAATTATATATTAATATATACGAGCAAGATATAATTTTTTTTTGTTTTTGTATACTTTATTTTTTCTCATTCGTTTCTGACTCAGAGCACCATCAAAAGAACCTTCTTATAACTTAAAGACTCGATGTCTTCTTCTATCGAATGATTTATTAAAAAAACACAAATATTTGAACTATATTTACAATACTATGTATCAATGATTACGGGGATTCGTATCAAGAATACTGGCAGCATTTCGGCGTTCGATAGCTAGGCTGATCAGTTAACGGAAGTAGCTGCCAGCGCTTGGGTTTTCAGTATTCCTGTTGAGACGCGAAGTAGTACTTTGTACATTCTCCGCGCCTCTGGGCTCCACGTCTTGATACCAAACGGCTAATCTCATCTCTATCAAATATATGTTTAAATTTTTTTACAGTCCCGGTGATCCTGATTAGAGTAAAAGTTAAAAATTACGAAAAAAATATGATTGAAGGTGGTTTGTAACATAGGCTCAATGTACGTGGACACTGATAAAGTCTTAAGAAACTATAATTAGTTTTAGTGAATATTTTTTTAATAATTAATAATGTTTTATATTTGTTTTAAAAATTAAATTTTTAAATCTTGTTATTAAAAGCTACATGGGTCTGAAGCAATTTTCCAGTCTATTACTGACACTTTTTCTACAGCCTTATCGAAAGCTGTAACCGCATTTTCCGGCGATGGAAATTGTATTCCTTTCAGATGAGTTTTATTTTTATTTTTGGGAATAAAAATAAGAAATATGGTGCCAGATCACGACAGTAAGGAGGCTGACCTGTAACATTGCCGGATAAATGAGTGGGGCCATTGTTTTTGTGAAGCAGTATCTCGCAGAGGCAGCTATTCGATTACCTGCTCATTAAAATAACAATGTAGTAAATGCGTCAAGGTGATCCTGATTTAAATTGACTTATCATGTTATGAAACTATTTCACACAGGCCTGCATCTGAGTTTCTGTAGCAGCATAATATCTTCAATCAATCTGTTTACTTTCATAAAATTTATCACTACCAGCAGGTTTTATTACAATGACCACTTCTTCCTTTATCCACCTAGGTTAGGTGAGTTAGTTTTTTTTACTTTATAAGCTCCCATATCCTTAAAAACTATTTAAAGTCAATAAACAAAAAATTGTCGTTTTAGGTCACATTTGAAAATGGAATGTAAAACTAAATATGCTTATCTAATTTAGCTCCCAAAAATCTTTTTCGCAGATTTGTTGGAGACAAAATTTCAGAGTGGCTTTCAAAATAATTCGACAGCGCGTCAGAAGCTGTTCGTTGATGCCGTGTGTATAATTATATTCCGATGCCCTCGCAATTATCGGAATAAACGGGAATTATAGAACTATAAACTAGCTTAGTGTATCTCTGCGTGTCAGAAACAATGTTGTTACTGTGTTTTGTGATTATTGGTGAGTAGCGCTTTGGAAGTGCACAGTTGTATAAATAGAATAAGTAGTGTTATTGGATGTATTTTTACCTTATAAGTATTAATATATAATATTCTGAGCTGTAATAATATAAACAGGAAAATATTGTACAAGATGCTATTCGAATAATAGTGAATTATAATTAAATTTGTGATTCATAAATTCAACTGTTATTCATGATGATAGTGTAAGTTAATGGCACGTATTCAGTTATAAACATGATGGAGTTCTAAAAGTGTTCTTGATAAAGTGAAAAAAGTGCGTGCCTGAAATATAACATTTGGCGCTGATAAATTTGTAGTTTTTAATAATATTAAGATATCAAAAGGGTCTTGCTAAATAACTGGGCTAAGGCCCATACAGAAAGTCAACTAACTTCTTTATGGACATTAGCCCAGTTATTTTTTGGGATAAGCTCTAGTAGCTCTCCGAAGTTTTTCTATCTGTCGTCCTAGTACCGATAGAATTATCGTGAACCTATGCCAGTAGAGCACTATCTTTGGTATTTATATTTATAATATTATGTTTAGGCAAAGTGTATATATAATAAAAATAAAGACACATTCAAATTACACAAATTATTCTGTCCCAAACTTGGCATACCCTGTACTATAAGTGCTAGATAACGATATATTGATCGATAAACACAATTAAACAAATAAAAATAAATCTATAACCATCCATGAAATCATATAAACGTTTGCACCCACCGCGATAAAAACACGGGGCTAGCTCGTGAGGTCAGTCTCACTAACAACTGACCTATGAAGTCGCCAAAATGTAGTAAATGTGGCAAGTGAAGAAACCAGTTAATGTTTAGGGCAGAAACATGCCTATACCAATTTTTTTAACATCCAGTTACTTTTTCCAATGCTTCAAAATATGTCAAATCCACGTTTTGTAAAGAAAACTGTTTTATTCTTTAAATTAAAATAAGTGAGTCATAGAGTGTACTATGCCCACATTCGTGACTTAAACGAATATTCATATTCACCATACAAAAATATTTGCACCTACCTATATTAGAACTTAGACGCATGGCTTGTAATGACGACCTTCATGTTCACGAAGCATCTTTACACAAACAATGAGTTCAAGCTCTAAAGGTTGATGCATCCAATATACTATAATTTATATTGGATTAATCTTTTTGATTTATTATAATATTTTGGATGCAGCACCTTACAAAATAATATGTTATGTATATTACAGCCATTGCAAAATACCCTATTTGATTGAAAAGAGTGGCCGTTGAGTTTCTTGTATATTCTTCTCACGAGCTCAACTTTTTACGAACATATAGTAGATTTTAGTGATGATCCAAAAGTTTAAGCATAATTGAATAAAGTTTATTTTACTTTGACTTTAATCATTGGCAATACACACGTTGCTACACAGTCATCTAGTGCAGTAAAAACATGCCTAACTCTTCTAGAGTAAGATCTATTTTTTTAATGAGGTTAAAGTCTTTCTCACTTACATCAGCCGTGCTAACATCTCCCGAGATACCTTCTAAGAGAACCAAAAGACATTAATAGACTTGTGCTGACCTTACCTGAACAAGCGTGGCAGCTTAATCACATTAAATACCCATAAATAATAAATATAAATAAAATATTGACACACTTTAACACAATTTATCGTGCCCCATACTAGGCATAGCCTGTACTATGGGTACAAGACAACGATATATATAATACAATATACTTACTTAAACATACATAAATACATATAAACATCCATGACTCGGAAACGAACGTCCACATTCATCATATAAATGTTTGGATTGGAGCTGGGATTTCATCATATACATGTTTGCACCTACCGGAATTCGAACCCGCGAACTCTAGCTCTGTAGGTAGGGTCCCTAACCACTGGGCTATATGGGTCGACAAAATAAATTGTTCAGCACCGCTAAAAAAGTTTACACTTGACAATATAATTAAATTTATAACCTAGGTCCTAAACTATCATTGAGAGCAAAATTCAAAGAAATAAACATCTTGACTGTTGCTTCTCAATATATTCTTGATAATGTAATGTATGTTCATAGGCACATATTGAGTAAATTTGCTATTTTAACACCAGGAACAGACATAAACTTATAATGCCTACTTTTCGGCTAAGTCGAGTTAGTAAGTCTTTTGTGGGGCGATGTATATGCTTTTAAAACAAGATCCCAGAAAATGTTCAAAACAAAAGTATTACGTTATAAAAAGAATTGTTAAGAAAAGTTTTTGTGGTAAAGGTTAGGTACTATAGCATATATGACTTTCTTAATGTTTCTACAGACTGGGGGTGGAGCGACCGCCCTCAGGCTATTAAATAATAAGTTTAGTTGTACAATATGACTTTGTAAACATATTTTTGATGAAAAAAAGAGCCCGCTGAGTTTGTTGCGCCCATTCTTCTCAGGTCTGAGGCATTCGTTTTGGAATGGGTGGTAGTTTTTGACTTTCAATAAGTGATTTCACATCCTATTTTGAATAAAAATATTTGAATTTGAATTTGAATTGCAGCCGCTTCCATTTGGAGTTGTGATGCCGGCTCCTGTCCTCCAACACTGTCGGTAGATGTCTGCGACGCACTCTGCGGTCCATCCTCTCCGTGCAACACGACGCAGATCTGCTGTGCGACCTCGTGTGGCGGCGCGATGTGTGTGGACCCCATGACACAGAGACATTTTGTTACTTTGGGTATTTATTTTTTATTATGAGTAGGGGATTTAGATGCACTTAAATCCAGGAGGCACAATAGATCCTATCTTTTGTGCCCCCTGCTTGCACTAACGCGCATACCCTCGACTTTCTGTGTTTAAAAAACAATAAGCTGTGGAAAAATCGAGGCTAGGACACGTGTGCCGGGATTTAAATTGTCTTCTCAAGACCAATTTCCTTTAAGAAACGTAGGACCCGCACAGCCCATTATCTTGCAGTGGCCTGAGAGGAACCCTGTAAGGGCTCTCAGTTGTCTCCTGTCGTCTGTTGCCTAGGAGCAGCTTAGCTTGCCGATGGCCTGGTAGAGACGACCAATAACTGTGTGTACTTTAGGTAACATATAAATCTTACAATTTGTAACAATCATAAAGACTACTTACATTCAAGGACCATCTTCATCGCATAAAAGAAAGCTTCTAATAGGTCCATGAACGTGCAAGTTATGATACCACGAACGGACACCAGTGGAAGGCTCCTTTGCACAGGATGCCGGCTAGACTATGGGTACCACAACTGTGCCTATTTCTGCAGTGAAGCAGTTATGTGTGAGCATTAATATAGGGCGCCATAGCTAGTGAAATTACTAGGCAAATGAGATTTAACATCTTATGTCTCAAGATGGCGAGCGCAATTGTAATGCCGCTCAGAGTTTTTGGGCTTTTCAAGAATCCTGAGTGGCACTGAATTGTAACGGGCAGGGTGTATCAATTACCATCCGCTGAACATCCTGCCGATCTTGTCCCTTATTATCATAAAAAAGTACCATCTCGCTTCTAATCAGTCCATGAAATGACATCAAAAAGAACTCTAAAGGAGAGAATTAATTTTGAGAAAAAAGATGACTTTTATGTCTTTTACTTTTCAAATAGCTATTGGTTAAATAAGTGTGATGATAATTCCAGTTAAAAAGGGCCGCTGTCCCGAATATCCTCGTGGGCCCTGGATTTGCAGCCACACGTGTACAGGTGACTCCGACTGCCCTCGAAGCCTCAAGTGTTGCGCCAACCGCTGCGGAGCCTATGTCTGCCAGAAACCAGACCCTGACGAGCTACCGCAACCAGCTTATTAAATATTATAAGAATATTGCATTCGGAAACCAGCCTAGCGAAACTCACTAGTAAAAAGGTCTCTCTAAAACTTGTATGAAAGTGCGAAGATAGATTGACAGGTTACAGCTATAATCTTGTAATAAACGAATATAGCCGAACTCCACTATGTTTTAAGCAACTGCCATTTTCAAACTTAGCCGGATTATACTTCGTCGCCATATTGTAATTACTATTTCAAACTTATGTCAAATCACACTGCCCGTTTCATACTAAACTAAATTTCTATTTTTACTCAGGCAGTCCCATCTCATATTGCCGTTATTGTGTAGTATTAACACCCGCTTTGTCAGCAACCATTGTAAATTAATCTTGTATGAATATCCATTTTGATTTAATGTAATATTTTTGATGTTATTCAAATAATATTTAAATCAGTATAAAATATTGCAATTTTGTTGAAGGAATTAATTTAACCTTAATTTTATTTATTAATAATTGTAAGTTATTATTTATAAAAACAAATTAAAGTTTAAATTATGTTTAACACTTTTTTATGTACGTACTACCTTGCTTACTTACCTATTTTGATACCTGTTGCTATGATCTATTCAGAATTTCTTCTTTTCTCTTCTTTCATGTACAACCAAGCTGTGGCATGATCTTCCTTGTGCGGTGTTTACAGGACGACATGGGTACCTTCAAAAAAGGTTTCCTCCGGTGCTAGTGCAACAGAATGTGGGCGGCGGTGATTTCTTCTATATTGATATTTTCTTTGATTAACACGAGTGCTACAAAGTGCTACACTAGTGCCCCTGAAAACGAGATCTGGAAAGGCCTTGAAACGTCGGGTTAACAAAAATAAAAATGTACCTCTCACGCAAAAATCTTATGTAAAAACAAAGTTACACGCGTTTCAATCATTTAAAAGTGTTTTATTTATACATCTTTATTTTATAAGATATAATAAATAAAAAAAATTCTAATTCTTTCACACTTTCATTTTGCCCTATGGCTTGCTATGATATTGTTGAATCACCGTTTACTGGCGTTATTTTAATTTCAAATCTGAGTATTTAGTTTATGATACTTAGCGTAAGAAACCTTAGATTAACAAATTGGTCTCCGCTGCGCTCCAACTAGATACCGCAGGCGTAATTGCAAAGTGCGGAAACTAATGCTACGCCCAAGTGGGCGTACTAGAGCCAGTCTGGAACAATGTGTGTCGTAAACGTGCCTCATGTTCTGTTAGACTTTGCTAATAATTGAAACTAAAATGCCGGTTTGTGTAGTAAAACTTTGTAAAAATAATACTACAAGAAATAAGAAAGACACTGAACACATATCATGAGTAAGAATTTTGCATTTTATTAATTTCAATGTAAAATAATACGAAAAGTATGTTACAAAATTTAAGAGATGCCATTGACTGTCAAAATGCCACACAAGCATCTAATAGTTGCCGAAATAAAAAAGCTATTGTTCTTAGGTAGTGCGTTATCTAGTTGGAGCGCAGCGGAGACCAATCCTTAATCTAAATCAGAAACCAAAGTGTGCGCGATATTTTAACATGTACGATTTTATTAGATAGAAACCATGACATACACAAAGGTATTTTTTTCAAAGAAAATCCTCATGCAATCAATAAACTTACCTCCTTTTAAGGCACTATTTATAGCACCTTACGGAAAAAGCGTGATAGGAAAATTACCAATTTTTATTAGAAACTTAACAAAGAATGTCTGAGCAAAACTTTATAAATTCCGAACATTCAACAAGATGTATAATAAAAATAACAGAAAAGAATTTTATAATGGCTTTCTTAACTTCACTAAGTTGAAAAGTTAATTAATCACGGACAAAGGAAATATTTTCAACTCTTTAAATCTACTTTTTTAACATTCTTAATTATCCAAATGATTTGAGTTTTCTTTAGTGTTAATTCCGCCATTATTTGTCTTTAAACAATTCGACACATGTTTCGCCTTTACACGAGGCATCCTCAGGACGTGTTGACTCGCCAAAATGTGGCAATCTGATTTTGAAGATAATTGAAGAATTTAAAAAGTTTTAAGATTTTGATTAAAAGACGCCTACTTCAAAAAATTTTCAACATTCTTAATATCCTAATGTGAGGTCGTTGGATTATTGTGTTAATAATATTAATATATAATGTTCATTTTATTTTAATTGAAAGATATAAAATTTCAATTAGCATAATGGCATTATAATAAAAAAATACATTTATTATTTTTATGATAAGACTTACATTTTTATCTTTTTTATATAATTCATACTAACAGCAGTAAACCGAAGAAAGGGTCCATTATCGAATTTATTATCGTCTCTATTAAGGGGAAGACAAATTATTGTAATTGTGATCTTTACACTTTGGATACTTACTTAATGATCACAATTATAATAACACAGTTAAATATAGAGCAGTTAACATTTAAAGTATTTAATGTTAACTGCCCTATATTACTCTGTTATCACTACACTAGGTCAAAAAAAAAAATTTTAGATTTTTAGTGAATCTGAACTGTAAGAACTTCTGCCACAAATCGCACCCTTACTGTAAGTCGTTAAGGAGTTCCATTGATCATCATATTTGACTACGACAATTACTTGACCATAATGCCGTTACGGTAGGTGACCCAAATATCCGTATAGGATAAAAAAGATTCGGCTTAGTATCGTTAAGGCGACACTAAATGCTAGCGACCTTGAGCGATATGAGTTGACAGCTGCCGGCCCGCGATCTATGTAACAAAGCCAACATTTTCAAAATTCTTGCGTGGCTATCATAATATTTTAACAGGCACAAACAGTTTATATGTTTACAATTCTCATTATTGATTACTAATCTGAATAAATGTACCTACACAAAAAAAGTACAAGCTATAAAAATACCTTTTCTGAGAATAGTACTAAACAAATGCGTCATGCCGAGAAAAAACTTGTTTAACTGCAATGAAAAGTGGTAGTTCAAAATAGCTCTGGAGTGTTAACTTATAACCAACAGAAAACATTAGAAACCTACAAATAAACCTTAAGGTTATGTGTTATATGATAAAATAATGTTCATAGCTCCAAATGGTGTATTTTCACTAATAAACTTGTCTAAAAATGCCTTGTTTGCATGTTTTCTGCTTATCCTTCGCCTTAATTTGCTCCTAAGAATTGAAGAGCTCCGTTACTTTGTCATGGATCCCATACTTAGAACCTAACCAAACTCTCACCAAACCTACCTTTGAAATATATCTTTTCGAATAAAAAAAGAATTATCGAAATCGGTTGGCGCGATATTGAGTTATTCGTAAATTTATCGCGCACATACTTATAGCAAATTAAAGACTTTTATGGTTTTCTCATGGTTGCCACTGTCAGATCTGGACCAAATTACAATGGGACCACGCGGGAAGCCCCAGCAAATTCGGTTCACTCAGTCCATAGTTTTGAGGTAACAAACACATAAAAAACGTACCGACGAATTTAGAACGAAGGTTCTGAATTCGTCAAAAAGTCGGTAAAAAGGTTTAGTTCTTTTGATTCAGAAGAATTAAATTAATAAAGAATTTTAATATGGACCTAGTAGAAACTAGGTCCATATTAAAATATGTAAACATGAAAGTAAAAAATGTAGGTCCATATTAATTTGAACAGTAAAGCTTAAAAAATAAAAAATTACGCGGCACTTCTACAGTTCATAGCTGTTGAAGTTTTTATATAAAAATAAAGATGAACAATTCGCAAATTTAATTAAAGTCCTACTTACACTGAAGAGAAATTAGTTGAAGAGCTTTTTGAGATTTTCAAGAGCCTCTCGTCTCAGTTTTATTTGACTTTTACTGAGATTAACTTTATAAAGCTCTAATGAGTAATTTTACCAAGTTATAATAGTAGTAGATTTACTTATTATTATTATATACTAGCTGACCCGACAGACGTTGTTCTGTATATAATAAATAAAATAATGTTTTTATATGAATTTATCAATAATATATCATAACATCAAAAATTACTTGGTAAAATATGCACCCTGCTGTCGTAATGAAATTGTTTCACAGCAGAACTGTCAAACCGTGCGTCAATAAATTCTCTCATAGAAATTATGTATGGACACATCAAAGGAAAAACAAATTTGTTCTTTTTATTTAATTTAGCAGCATTTTCCTATTTATTCACCTTCTCTGGACTTCCAAAAATAATTCAAGACCAAAATTAGCCAAATCAGTCCAGCCGTTCTCGAATTTTTCGTAGAGTCCAGCAATTCATTTTTATATATATAGATAATAGCTGACCCTACAGACGCTGTCCTGTCAATAGAAAAATAGTTAAAATGCATATAGTATGAGTACTTAACATATGCCATTGTAGACTTTTCTGTAGACCTATATAAGATACACAATTCCACCATACATTATTTTGTTATATCTTAAAGGGCCTAGACAACGCTTTCGTTGAATGCCCCTAGACGGCTTATTTTTTCCGAAACCTCCAACAAATACCATTCATATATAGAAAATTATACATGAAAACCTTACAAATCATATATTTAAATCTTCCTTGAAAACCAAGCTATCCATTGTTGAAAACAGCATGAACATCCGCGCTGTAGTTTTTGAATTTATCGCAAACAGAAATTTTCTCCTTTTGAGGTATGGAACCCTAAAAATAACTAAGCAATAAGTGTTTATACCGAGAGAAATTCGTATAACTCGGCTTATTGTTTAATAAGATAAATAAAGTCCTAAAATTACATACCGTTATATGATATATATCAAAAAGTAAAAAACATCTATTTGAATGGCTGAAACACTGGAACTGAAAACTTACTAAACACTATAAGGTAAAAAATTTCCTACAAAACATACACAAAGTCATTATTTATTTATTTATTTATTAGGTTTATTTACAATCACTTACAATAATACACACAAATATAGAAAAGTAGAACTAAAAACTGGGAACTAAATGTAGTGATTACTTACAAATAAACACAGCATGCACAGAAGTAATTAATTTTAGGTATTATATAATAAGTTACACACACATATAACCATAACCCACACTAACACCAATTACTTTCTTCATCTAATTAAGTTTTCTTTATTTTATTAAGTTACAGTATGATATATTTATTTTTTGTATATCCTTTCCATCATTATAACCATGTGCTTTAGGGGCCCGGTAACTTGTAGCACAGGTATTCATGACCTATTTCTAGCACTGGTCTCTCACAATTAAAACAATGTCTAAATATAGATATTAATAAACTGTGTATACTATGTGAGTGTGAGAGAAAATAAATATATTTTGAACTTTGATTTGAATTTTTTTAATATCATGTTCGATTCTTCAACTTAACTTAACTTACAACAAAACGCGGATAGAAATTTCAAGAAAATTCTAAGCAAAAAAGCTCAAGATGCGATAAAATCTATCTCGATAATGCCATAACGTGCTCAGACGGTAGGTAACTTAGAACGCTTCATCAAACCTTAAGTGGGTTCTAGTTCTAAACGATCTACCTACCAACGTCATGTTTATTAGAATAGACACCACAGAGCAGAAAATTCAGTATGTTAAAATTATGTTCAATTTTTTTATGCGGAATAGTGACGAGACCAGCAAGACGATCGTTCGACACGAGGAACAAACATAAACTTGTTATGCCTACTACTCGCTTAAGTCTAGTTATAGTCTTTTATTGGGCGATGTATATGCCTTTACGGTATGAGCCCAGAATATGTACAAAACAAATTTGTTACGAAATTTAGAATAATTTTTAAGAATCGTTTGTGTGGGAAAGGTAACTATAACATAAATGATTTTCTTAATGATACGACAGATTGGTAATGAGGCGAACACACTCTGGCTCTTCACTTATAAATGTTTATTGTATGATATTACATTGTAATCCATATTTTAATAAAAAAAAAACCCGCTGAGTTTCTTGTCCCCGTTCTTCTTAGGTCTGACGCAGTCTAATTTGAATGGGTGGTAGTTTTTGACGTTTAATAAGTGATTTTGAATCCTATTTTGAATAAAAATATTTGAATTTGACGACGATAACGTTGCTTGCGTTGAGGTCGTGTACCGGGTCTCCTTCCCTCAAATATGTGCGACGGGAACGATGACGGTCCATGCGTCAGCTCGTGAACGAGTGCTGCTTGTGGTGCCAGGTCGATCTATTATAGTAAATAAATCATTATATTTGTTTGATGCAATTACTTATTACGACAGTAATCACGACCAACGTATTCGCGAAATATCCATACACAAAGAATGAATTCAATCTCTAAAGGTCGATGCATCTTATATATAATTTACATTTATACAGTTATTTTAAACAATTTGTTATTTTTTTAAAGTGATAACCCTCACTTCTAGGATTAATACACAAATAAAATTTGAAAAACAACAAAATTTTATGAGCGATGCGGGACTCGAAACCTCGACCTCCGGCGTTCCGTGCCGGTGCTCCAACCAACTGAGCTAACCGTTCGAGTGTCGCATCGCTATAAAATCCTGTATGCTTTGTTCAACTCTCAGGTTGTGGCTTCATCTACGGGATCTACTTTGTAGTTGATAACCTGCTCTTTGCAATTTTAAAAAATATCAAATTGTTAAGATTTGCAAGAGCGTCAATTTCCTAATATGCAAATATTACTGACCTTCTGAAACATAGTAAAATTATTCCAATATTAACATCGGGACTCACATCTGACCCGAATAATCAGGCTTTTTATTGTGTTCAACATTCAACGCTGGTCAGGAAACTATGTCACTATGGTATAAGAAGATCTGGGCTGGATCTTCTGATCTGATATTTAAATAATAGGATTCAGGGGGTCGATGTGAATGGCAGGAGATCTCCTGGGACTCTTCTCGGTATGGAGGTACCACAAGGGTCTATTCTTGGACCCTTCCTCTTCCTAATTTATATAAATGATCTACCTAACCTTTTAAAATATCACAAGGTGGTTTCGTTTGCGGATGACACTTCACTCATATTTAAAGTGAAAAGAAGCCAAGTTTTATGTGACGAAGTAAACAATGCCCTAGTTGACATCTTGTACTGATTTAGCGCCAATAATTTATTGTTAAATAGTCACAAAGGGTCTAAATAATAAAGTCTAAATAATAAATTAAATTTACCGAAGGATTAGTGAATAGGCTTAGTCCTGCAGCACAGGAAAATTATTCAGTTAATTGACATAGATACGGCGCGACTAGTATACTTTAGTTAATTTCGTAGTATCATGTCCTATGGTATATTGTTATGGGGCTGTGCTGCCGATGTTAATACCATCTTTGTGCTACAGAAGAGGGCTATTTGCGCTATTTATAACCAAGGTCCTGAAGAATAATTAAGAGAAAAATTTTAAGAAGTGAATATTTTGACGGTCGCTTCTCAATATATTCTTGATAATGTTTTGTATGTTCATAAGCACATTGAGAAATTTGCTAGAAACTGTGACAATCATAATGTTAACACGAGAAACAAACATAAACTTGTTATGAAGGCGTAACCCACTATTCGTGTATAAGATGTAGGCAAACGCCATAAACACTTCATGTATTAACACTTTTCACTGTTTCGAGAGCAAACCTTATAATTAATAAAGATCGTATTATAAAGATCATATTTAGTAACAAATTACTGTAATAATATAATTTAAAACATTTTAATCGACCATCCCGTACCGGTGTTACAAAGTATATATTCAAATTCAAATATTACTCAGTACTCTGTGCTTACAACTTGAATGCCTGTATTCGTGGTCAACTGACAACGTCATATTGGTGTTGTCAGTTGACTGTCTCTATTTTACATTTTAATACATTATTACAATCTAACAATAAGATTGATTATTAATTATATCACGCTAATTAAATAAAATCAACCAAATATAAAATTTAAATGAATTAAAATTATAAATATGTTGGTAACGCTAACACATGATACACACTAATATATTTAGTCTGTGTATTGTAAATAGGAGATCGTTAATAAATTTACGAGGTAGCTGTGACGCGTCGCTCGATTGGTCTTGAGAGTTGTTAAGGAGAAGAAAAATAATTAATGAACACGTAATCAAATACTTGAGCTCGGATTTCTATTAGTATTACGTATTTTTCAACGGCAATTTGAATTTCGAAATAAAATACTTCACTTGTATTGCAGCATCATGAGAAATTGGTAAAGATGTTGATCATAAAATTAGGTGCTACTAATCAAGTTTTTTTGGAATAGGAGAACAAAGTCTTAGCTGAAATCCATTACGTTTTAAGCAACTGTTGTTCCCTTTTACCTTATTATTTCAAACGTATGTCGAACCTCACTGTTTTATACTAAACTAAATTTAAATATTTACTTTTAGGCAGTCCTGTCGCTTAATACGTAGTATTAACATCCTCTGCTATTTTCTATACGCTTAACATTGAACCGTCTTTTACAATGAACATTTAAACTCCTTTAGGCGATCTTGACCAGATCGTCGGTCCATCTAGTAAGGGGGCTACCAACACTGCGTCTTCCGGTACGTGGTCGCCATTCGAGTACTTTACTGTCCCATTGGCCATCTGCTCGTTGAAATATGTGCCCTGTGGTCTGCCACTTCAGTTTCGCAATCATTTGGGACCTTCAACGAATACCGTTAGTAATTCTGAGTATTAGGTACGCTTCCCTAGTCGACACGCTCCCCACCTCATTTACGTTGTTGACGACTTGTGAACGAGGAACCCGACACCACACTGGGACAGTTGGTCATAATCCCGGAAGTTAGAAGAGAATTTAGAATGTTACTTCATGAATTATACGAGTTATTACCCCACCTTGATGCAGTATTAACTTCTTCTGCGTGTCCATAATAACATACCGTTTCTTTTCTATAAAAACGGCAATTCACAACCGGTCCAATAAGCCAAATATAGCGGCCGTGCAGAAAAATCGACCCGTGAGTTAGAAAATTGTAGCGTTTCGCGCGGGTTGGTGTTGGTAACGGTGGCGGTATCAAAACAGATGGAGTCAGCTTGAAGCGCCACCTGAAAAGAACGGTCATGAAGCAAAACTCAACGCGACACCACTGCGCCAAGGTAGTTTGCATCGTCGTGAATTCGTCCTCTTGCTGTCGCCTTGCTCGCCATTTACGCCATAAAGTCTGTTCATGTCGACATAATGTACTCTATGCTCTGGTCCGAGATGCCACGCTGCAAGGCCGTTTCGAGAATTAATTTTAAACTGTTTAAAATTATGTAACCTAGTCTTGCCATATATACTGAAACACAGAAAAAATAAATTTTCTATTACAAATCTAATACTTTTACAGTGTGTTAGTATAATACATAAATATAAAACAATTTAAAATATAAAAAGCTTATTCGAAGTGGTCTCCATCGGCTGCAATACAGTCCTTAAACACTGAGGCCAGTTATCAATAGAAGCACGCACTCTTTCCATTGGTACGGATTGTTTTAGGGACTCCAAATTATCATGGCGTTTATAGCAAGCCGTACTCTCTAAAAATGACCATAAATCATAATCCAGCGAATTAAGATCGGGACTAGACGACGGCCAGTCTTCAGCTCTGATGAGGTCCGAAGCGTTCGTTTCCAACCATGACTGCGTAGACCGAGCTTTATGACCCGGCGTCTATTTTGTTTATTTTTAAATTTAACAGTATTTATGGCCACACTAAGTTTATTTTATTTATTTTCATAAGAGACGAACTGTAGCAGTAGTATACAGAATTAAAACTCATCGTCGAAAGAACGTATTCGAGCACCAAGAACGGAAAGACACTAATGAGTCCGTGAATGTGGTCCCGATATGTCGTCGTCAGGAGTTTTATTTGTTTTTTTTAGATTTATTGTCATTATTACTAAATCAATATAGTATTCTAATATGGCCCATTCTCATGTCCAAGTTACGACAGTTGCTGCTTCGACTGCCGAAGACAGCAAGCGTCGCAAATATGTTGGTCTCAGTGAGTCATACATCTTTGTGCCGTTTGGTATCGAGACACTTGGCCCGTGGGGCCCAGAGGCGCGGAGGATGTCCAAAGTACTATTTTCGTGCCTCAATAGGGCTGCTGGAAACACAAGCGCTGGCAGCTATTTCAGTTAACGGATCAGCCTAGCTATCCAACGCGGAAATGCTGCCAGTATTCTTGGTACGCTTCCCCGTAATGATAGTTTTAATTTAATGTTATCATATTATTGTAAATATAGTTATGAGATTTGTTTTGTTCGAATTAATATATCGTATTCTTGAAAATAAAACTAACTCCGTTTTTTTTATTATGCATCTATAACATTACGTTTGTATTACAATTTTAAGTTTATAATACCAAATCAAAATTTGAAAACAAAATTTTATGAACAATGCGGGACTCGAACCCATGAACTCTCGAGTTCCGTGCGAGTGCTCTGCCTACTGAGCTTACGGTTCGAGTGAATTTTGTTTTCAAATTTTATATGTGTATTAATCGTAGAAGTGAGGGTTATCACTTTAAAGACATAACAAATTGTTATTTTTGAATATTTGACGGTGTATACTGACCACACGACAGAAGTGTTAACTTCATCAAGGAGAGGTTAAGAATACGAAAAACAACTATGTCCACAAAATGAGCGTTACGTAGCCGAGCGTGACGGATCAGTCTCAATACCCGCAATCTCTCGATATCCGCAAAATAAAGCTCAGAGCGCCCTAGAGAAGTTTTCACTTCAATAAATAAAATTTTAATTGAAACATTAATCAATTGTGGTTTGAAGGCTGTTTTCACATGCTCCCAATTACTTTGACATGCAAATCACTGTAACCAGTCTGTTTATTTCACAGGTTTATTTATGTGCGCCTAGCAAACAGTGGGAGGCTCCTTTGCACAGGAAGCCGGCTAGATTATGGGTACCACAACGGCGCCTATTTCTGCAGTGAAGCAATAATGTGTAAACATTACTGTGTTTCTGTCTGAAGGGCGTCGTAGCTAGTGAAATTACTGGGCAAATGAGACTTAACATCTTATATCTCAAGGGGACGAGCGCAAATGTAGTGCTGCTTAGAATTTTTGGGTTTTTCAAGAAAGGAAAGGGCGTATCAATTACCATCAGCTGAACATCCTGCTCGTCTCGTCCTTTATTTTCATAAAAATAAAATAAAAAATCCAGTAGGGGTTTATAATAAATAAAACTTTTAAACTGATTTTGTGGCTTTGAAATAGTGAGTAAGTAAGAAATGTTATTTATTTGAAGTCATAATTCTTATTATATTTTCAACCTGGAATTAAATAAAACGTAGAAAATATTGGAGGTCGTTTTGCAAGTACGTAATCGTATTTGCATTCTCAAGAGGTACAGTTGCAGACAAAATACTGAATGAATTTTATTTTTGTAATAATATTATTTGTAATAATATTATGTTATTTTAGAAAGTGCATCACAAATAAATGAACGAACTGTAAGTTAACGGTAAGTGGTCATATTAGTAGAGATGATTGGGACCAGGCTAACAAATTGACTGAAATAATATCTATACTTAATTAATAATTTTTACCAAAATTTATGAAGGATGCGGCACTCGAACCAGTGCCTTTTGGGTTCCGTCCGAGCGCTCTTGCCAAGAGAGTCAACCGTCCGAGTGATGCATCGATCGTAAATTTTGGTATGTCTTGTTCAACTCTCAGGTTGTGGCCCCATCTTGACAATTGACAAATTCAAATTCAAAAATTTAATTCAAAATAAGATGTTACTTATTGAAAGTCAAAAAAAAACCACCCATTCTAAAATGAATGCCTCAGGCCTGAGAAGAATGGGCGTAACAAACTCAGCGGGCTTTTTTTTCATCAAAAATATGTTTTACAATTAAAGTAACATTGTACAATCAAACTTATTATTTAAAAGCCTGAGGGCGGTCGCTCCATTCCTAATCTATGGTATCATTAAGAAAGTCATTTATGTTATAGTAGCCTTTACCACACAAACGTTTTTTAACAATTCTTTTGAATAACGTAATACTTTTGTTTTCAACATTTTCTGGGATCCTGTTGTAAAAGCATATACATCTCCCCACAAAAAATATTTTGCTAACTCGACTTAGCCGAGTAGTAGGCATTATAAGCTTATGTCTGTTCCTGGTGTTAACATTATGGTTATGACAGTTTCTCGCAAATTCACTAAAGTGCCTATGAACATACATAACATTATCAAGAATATATTGAGAAGCAACAGTCAAGATGTTAATTTCTTGATCTTAAATAACTTTGAATTTTGGTCTCACTGATTCCTTAGGACCTAGGTTATAAATAGCGCGAATAGCCCTCTTCTGCAGCACAAATATTGTATTAATATCGGCAGCGCTGCCCCACAGCAATATACCATAGTACATAATACTATGGAAGTAACCAAAGTATACAAGTCGCGCCGTTTCTATGTCAGTTAATTGTCTAATTTTTTAACCGCGTATGCTGCAGAACTAAGTCTGTTCGCCAATCCTTCAATATGGGGGCCCCATTGACAGCCTGATTAACCCCAATAGTTGCATTTTAGGAAATTTAAGGATGTGAGATATCGCTCTTTCAAACCTAAGCAGTTTGTAATTTTTAAGTGATATTTTCATTTACAGCTATGTTCATGATATGGTACTGCTGAGTACAGCTTTCGGATTATTAAAGCTGCTTCACATATGGAAAAGAGTGTATGTAAGTGTGAATTTACCGTCTATAAATATAAATAAAATATGTGGTTATTTTTATTGAAAAGTGTAGATAGATTAAAATATTTAGTAACCTTCGGGCTTAAGGATAATGTAGATATTGAGAAGGAATGAAGAGCGTTTGTCTATTAGAGTTAAGATCGTAGACCACAGAGTTAAAGTCAAAAATTAAATGTTAAAGTCAAAGACTTATTATTAAGTTTATATGTTCTAGTATTTTCATTTATTAACGCGAAAGCACTTTTAAAGGATTGTTTTATATATTCTTATACAATTATTAATTAGTATTTATTATTACCGAATTTCACCTTCACCACCATCTGGATGTATGGCAGTCCTCCACAGTGCGGTTTTCTTCCACGTACTACAAAGCTGTGGAATAAGCTTCCTTGTGCGGTGTTTCCGGGACGATACGACATGGGTACCTTCAAAAAAAGCGCGTACACCTTCCTTAAAGGCCGGCAACGCTCTTGTGATTGCTCTGTGTTGCAAGAGAATGTGGGCGGCGGTGATCACTTAACACCAGGTGACACGTACGCTCGTTTGTCATCCTTTTGCACCTTTACTTTGCCAGTTGTCTATACGCTTATATTATACAACAATCAGGTCCAGCGCAACAGTAGTCCGTGGCGTGTTTCTTTGCGTGCCTGATACGTTCATGGAACCGGCATGGTATGGCACGGTGGAGTGCACGCCTTTATTTAAAAGGCATAAAAGGCATTTATTTTCTCAACATTGATTCCTTTAGAATTCTTTTTAATGTCATTTCTAAAATACGAGATATTACTACTGCTTCGGAAACAAATGGCGCTCCGAGAGAGAAGAAGCGGCGCATGAAACTCACCCAGTAATAATTATTAATAATTTTTTTAACTCTTTTTAATAAAAATATACAATATTATACTGTCATTGCTAGTGCTATAAAATAATCATAATCTAGTCCCAGACTGTCCGATCACTTAGATATTCAGCTGTGGAGTAATTTAGATCAGAGATTAGAATCCTCACTTGATAATCCCCGACCGTTGCATAATTAATGAACGTGCTGCAGATGAAGTATTCGCTAAGCTTCTATAAAAACGAACTCTGCCTTTACATTTAATAATATTGATAAATATTTTCGTCGCAAAAAGTATTTTTATTTAAGTTTTGTTGGCGTCTGTACCTACAGTCTACGGTTCTGATTTTCCTAACCAACAGAGATCATGCCATCTTTAAGAGTTCTATTGTTTATAAGTTTATAAAGATATTCAAAATCCAATATAACTATATTTTATTTTTATCCTAAAAAGTTTTTTTTAAATCAAATATGAAGCCCATTCGTGCCAAGTTAAATATTATGACAAATACGAAACTTATATTGAAAAATAATTTAGGTATCAGTAAATATAACTACAAATGATGTAGCGAAATTTTCTTTTGATTTTGAGTTTTTTGAATATGGTGCTCCTTTTTTCGAAAAAAAAAAAATTTGAAGTATATTCTTTCTAATAAAAAAAGAATCATCGAAATCGGTGGGCGCCATATTGCGATATTCGTATGGATGTCATTGTCAGATCTGGACCAAATTACAATGGGACCACACGGGAAGCACCAGCTTTCGCTGCTTCGTAGTACGAGGAAGAAAGCTCCTTGAAAACCGCACTGTGGAGGACCGCCACACATCCAGATGGTGGGGATGATATCGTAACTTGTGGCGTGTCGTGCGAAGGTGAAATTCGGCGGCAGTAATCAGGTTGAACAGCTCTTCGGAACACTCCCCGTGATAAATGCGGTAGAAGACACCCAATGAAGCGACGTCTCTACGCAACGCCAAGTGATCCAGCCGTTTACAGAGCGCTAGGTCCCCGACATTTCGAGCTGCTCTGCTGTCAAATGGATCGAGCTGATACTGGGGTGCGCCAGACCAGAGATGACAGCAATACTCCGTGTGAGGCCGGACCTGCGCTTTGTAGAGCGCTAGAATGTGGGCCGGCTTGAAGTATTGCCGTACTCTATTTATGACGCCCAGTTTCTTCGAAGCCAATTTGGCTTTGCCCTCCAGATGGCCACGGAATTGGCAATCGCTCGAGATTTCGAGACCCAGTATTCCGATACTAGGTGAGGCTTTAAGGGAAGTGTTCTCGAAGAGCGGTGATACGGCAAATGGGTTAAACAAATATAGGTAAACGCGCAAACTTGAGTCTTCTGGGGGTTAAATTAGACAAGGTTCAACTTACCCCATTCCGCGACGTTCTCGAGAGAGGACTCGATAGAAGACACAAGTTTCTCCCGGCACTGGTCGACGTTTTCCCGAGAGAGACCTGCATGGCCCGTGTATACGGCATCACCAGTGCTGTCGACTGCATAGCAATGTATGTTGGCGGTGTCCAACATATCATTGATATGCAGAAGAAACAGCGTGGGAGATAGCACACAGCCTTGGGGCACTCTAGCGTTCACGGGCTTGGGATTCGAGCAATAACCGTCGACAACGACCTGTATGCTGCGCCCAGTGAGGAAGCTGGAGGTCCACTTGCATATGCTCTCGGGAAGCCCAAATGATGGAAGTTTTGCGAGGAGCGCCTTGTGCCATACACGATCAAAGGCCTTCGCTATATCCAGGCTAACTGCCAGGCCTTCCCCCTTGCTTTCAATAGCCGCCGCCCATGTATGTGTTAGGTATACCAGAAGATCGCCAGTCGACCGACCATGGCGAAAGCCGTACTGCCGGTCGCTGGCGGTTAATTATGCTTTCCATGATTTTGGAGAGTAGGGAGGTAATAGTGACGAATGAATAGGACGGCCTGTAGTTTGCCGGATCCGAACTGTCTCCTTTTTTTGGGATCGGATGGACAAGGGCTGACTTCCATGAATCAGGGACTACGCCTTTTGAATAAGAGTGCCGGAATAAACGCGTTAGTACCGGCATCAACTCAGGGGCACACGTTCTAAGCACGATTGGAGAAATGCCATCCGGCCCGCTCGACTTCCTGACGTCCAACGAAAACAGAGCTCGCCTAACAGTTTTCTGTCGGAACTGTACTTCAGGCATGGAGCTCTGACACCGCGGGATGGTCGGCGGTGTTTTTCCGTTGTCGTCAAGAGTCGAGTTGGAGGCAAAAAGAGTGCACAGGAGATCGGCTTTCTCTTTTGCCGTATAGGCCAGGGTATCATTCCTCATGTGCAACGGCGGCATGGACGGCTGGTTGTAGTTACCAAGAGCAGCTTTCGACAACGATCAGAACTTGCGTGTTCCGGTCGGGTAACTGGACAGCTGCTCGCCAATTTTGACGACGTGCATCGATTTCGCACGGGCGATTTGCCCCTTAAAAAATCTGGAGGCACGGTTATATTTCCTCTTAAGAACTTTGCAGTTTGGATCCTTTGAGCCCAGCGCCGCAACCCAAGTTCGATACGGCTGTTTTTTGCAGTCAGATGCTGCTTTAACTGACGCATCGAACCAGAGCTGTGATCTGCCACCGATCGGTACTACAGAGCTTGGTATAAAAATATCCATGCCCTGCAGTATCACATCGGCTACTGCAACGGCGCAGGCACTAGGATCATCCGAAGGGAAACAAACCCTGCCCCAAGAGTAGGATGCAAAAAAGGAACGCATCCTATCCCAATCTGCTGACTTGTAGTGCCAAACGCGGCGGGTCGCTGGTGGTCTGCGACGTTGGCGTCGGGGAGGCACTACACTCCTAACCAGGCAATGGTCAGACGTTTCGAGAGGGGCGTCGACAGAGACCTGGTAACCATCGGGATGTGTAGTCAGCAGAAGATCTAATAAGGACGGCATGTGGCTATCCACATCCGGGAGCCGCGTTGGCGACTCAACCAATTGGGACAGACCATACGCCAATGCAAAATTATGCACAGATCGCCCTGCGTAGTCTGTAGTACGTGATCCAAGCCATTCGGCATTGTGCCTGTTGAAATCACCCAAGACTACGATTTCAGCGGAGGGGATGAAGGTGAGCAAGCACGTCATCAAATGCCGCTTGAACGCATCCCATGAGGTGATCCGTTTCTGCGTTACCACTATGGGACCTGTAGACACACGCATAGATGCGGACGCGGTCCTCTAAATCTACGCGGAGCCAGAGAGTAGACAGGTCCCTACCCTGAAAATTGCCGAGACGGCGACAGCAGATATCCTCCCTAACGTACACACATACCCCGGCATGAGGCATGAAATTATGCTCAATTTGTACCCGGGGTACGTTAAATATGACGTATCGCTAGGTTTATTCCCCGGATGTTACAAAAGTCCACATTAAGCGTGGATCGAGGTGCCGTGGTGTTGCTGCCCTGTTTGTCCTGTGACATACGTGGTAATGTGCCCTCCCCCGAATACGAGGGGCACCCCGAGCGCGAATGCTCGGGGAGGGATTCTCCTGCTCTCCGGTACCCTCCTGGGGTAATTTTTCTTTAAATACCGCTCTCATATTTTGTTTGGGGGGGGCGGTAAAGGACGAGGGGGAGGGGGGGGGGTGGAATGGCCTCCGGTCCTCGACACTAACCTATGCGAAACATAGCGGCATTAGGCCGCTACTTCACGCCGGCATTCTGTGCGTTTTTTCCGAATTAGCCATCACCGACTTCTCAAAACCACCCGCGATCTGATGTAAAAATGTTTTGATGTACATTTGTCATGTTCGTTAAAATGGCATTGCATGCGGTGGCTTAGTATACCAGCCCGTCTCCTTCTGTACTAAATTGAAGGAAGGCTGTGGCTTATCCTCGTGTCAACTCATGCTGCTTGGTCCTGGTCGACCTAAGTATTTTAGGTAATAAAATTTTGTGTCTAAAGAAACACAGATAAGTGTCCAAATAGTTATGCTATCCCTTAATGTCAGTACTAATTTGGAGACTTATCACGACAGTCATGTTTACGAAGCACCCTTTTCATTATGAAAAGAAGGGACGAGACGAGCAGGACGTTCAGCTAATGGTAAATTATACGCCCTGCCCATTACAATGCAGTGCCGCTCTGGATTCTTGAAAATCATTTATTTAAGTAAACTTTACAGCATTTCTATTCTACAAATGAATACGATTATCTATATATATGTATTGCCTTTGACAAAGTTTGGCAGGTGAAATTATAATGAAATAATAACGCTGGTAAATAAATGGTAATTATAAAAAAAAAAGAAGAAGAAGTCCTGAGTAATGTGTGCATGCGATACATAATTATTAAATAGATATGCGTGTAGTGTATATGAATATGTGTTCCGAATATGTGAGAGTGTTTTGAGTTGTGAGTAGTGTGTAGTGTGCTACTTTCCGTCTATCTTCAAGAGTAAGTAGACCAAAATATGTAAGTCTATTCTCGTATTCGTCCTTTCTTCGTAGAACATAATTTAGGTGACGTGTAAAGGACCGCTGAATAGCTGATATATGAATATTTAGATAAATATTTAAATGACACGCACTCCTACAAAAGTGCAAAGCCAAAAATTTTTATGTGGGTTTAACTGATGTATTGTGGCAAGCTCTCTGTAACATTCATTGTTTGTTTATGTATTCAATTTCAATCTTTTCAAAAACAAAAAAGTTATGTAATTTAACTTATGAAATACATACGTGCATACATAAATGCTCACGAAATCACGGCAGCCCGTCCCTTATATCAGGTTTACAGACTAAACAATTAAAAATATAACTTGAACTTTATGGTAATATTCGTTGTATCAATACAATTTGTAATAAGCCGAACATTAATTTCTATGTTCACTACATGCTTCGGTAGCAGTAATTAAACTTTGGTCGTTACTATGCGGGGAGATTCTAATTAGGAAAACCAGTTCAGTCCAGTTCAATTACAGAATTATTTGTGGTTTTACTCAATTATTAGATATGTTTGCAGTTTCTGAGTCCAACAGACAATTATTATAAAAGTAATGTTTCATCAGAAGTCATAACATACCTGCGCGCTTCTTGCACGAGAATTTTTTCTGTTAGTCTTTAAACTTATTCTGTTGGCCTAAGACTGGTCTATTAGGCCAAAGAATACCTTCAAAAAATAAATATATCAATTCAAATAAATTACAGTGTATTTGGGACATAAAGAGGTGAAAAGTTATCAAATTTTGAGCAAAAATAATTTTGTTTTTACAAAAAAAACAAAAAAACCAATAATTTTTCATATAATTTTTGAGGTTATGTTAAAAAAGTGTGAAAACAATAGTTGTAGATATTTTTACCTACAACTTTGCCATTTGACTTTTTTCTATAGGACTTGCAGTTTTTACGGAAAACTTTTTCTACTTCCCGACCTTAGTTCACCCGTAAGTTATTTTTCCTTTCATTTTTGTTATATTCTCTTAACAAACTAACATTAACTTAACTCAACAAATGCGCTCGACACATTAAGACATAAGTTGTTAAGTCTCATTTGCCCAGTAATTTCTCTAGCTACGGCGACCTTCAGACCGAAACACAGTAATGCTTACACATTACTGCTTCACGGCAGAAATAGTCGCCGTTGTGGTACCCTTAATCTAGCCGGCATTCTGTGCAAAGGAGCCTCCAACTGGTATGAATGCATGTTTGAAATAACTAATAATTCGCAACACTAAATATGAAAGTAGGCGAACACAAATGTAATTTTGCGGTTATGCTTCCTGCTTTAAAAGTGCAAAGTTTCAAAGTATTATTTCCTCAAGACCTAGTTTTTGTCGACTCCGAAGAAAACTTGAGTATACTGTAAATGCATCGTAGATCTATTTAAGAATAGAGCTGACAAATAAAACTATTATTTAGATACACAAATAAAATTTTATGAACGATGCGGGACTCGAACCCACGAACTCTCGGGTTCGGTGTGAGTGCTCTCCCAACTGAGCCAACCGTTCGAGTGAAGTATCGTCATAAAATCTTGTTGTTCAACTCTCAGATTATAGCTTCATCTACAGGATCCACTTTACAGTGGATAATCTGCTCAACCCCAATATTTCCATATTAGGAAATTGACTTGAGATGTCGCTCTTGCTAATCTTTAAAACAGTTTGTTATGTTTTTAAAGTGATAATCCTTACTTCTGGGATTAATACACAAATAAAATTTGAAAACAAAATTTTATGAACGATGCGGGACCCGAACCCAAGACCTCTCGCGTTTCGTGCGAGTGCTCTCCCTACTGAGCCAACCGTTCGAGTGACGTATCGTCATAAAATCTTGTATGCTTTGTTCAACTCTCATGAAGCCTAAGAGTAGGGTGATGAATGGGCTTTAAGTCGAATAAACATACTTGAGTCTGAATAGCTTCAAAAACAAAGCATGGTATCTGTAGATTTAACAAATGAAAGCTCCACTACTAATAAGAATTATATTACAAAAAATTCACATAAAAAGATAAAGAAATATTTAAAAATCAAAAGATTTATAGCAAAAAGTAGCAAACTCCTTAATAACCAATTTCTAGGCCAAAAATTTTGTAAAATTAGGTCAAAAAATCAAGAGTTGCTGAAAAAATTACATAAATAT
The DNA here is from genome assembly GCA_949711725.1 of Leptidea reali. Taxonomy (NCBI): domain Eukaryota; kingdom Metazoa; phylum Arthropoda; class Insecta; order Lepidoptera; family Pieridae; genus Leptidea; species Leptidea reali. The sequence continues at coordinate 13,527,806 of CATIXN010000020.1, forward strand.
AATATGTCAGTACATTTATGAAAATTTAATATACTTTCACAAAAATCGTCACCTTTTTGCTCTTAATAGTGATTTTCATTATTATAACATTAGATATAAGGGATTGCTTGTAACTAATTCTAGTAGGCTTCATAAGATACATAATAGCTTTAAGGGTAAATGTATACACTTCTATAATAAAGTCCCAGCCACTGTTCAGGCATTATCTATAAATAAATCTATATGTTTTCTAAAAAAATGGCTCTGTCGTAAATCCTATTACTCCACTGCTGAGTATCTAAATGATTGGACAGCCTGGGACTAGATTGTGATTATTTGATAGCAATAGAAATGACTGTACAATATTGTATATTTTTATTGAAAAGAGCGCAAAAAAAGAATGCTGGGAGAGTTTCTTGCGCCGCTTCTTCTCTCTCAGAGCGCCATTTGTTTCCGAAGCGGTAGTAGTATCTAATAGTTATTAGAAATGACATCAAAAAGAATTCAAATGGAATCAATTTTGAGAAAATAAATGCCTTTTATGCCTTTTAAGATTTTATGTGGTCAATTTAAAACGCTGATTGTGGAAGAATTTTATCAACGCATTTCAACTTTGCATCACTTGTCAACTTAATTATCATCATCATCATTTGGGTGTGTAGTATCACTTCACGGTGCGGTTTTTCAAAGAACTTTCCACGTCGTACTACCAAAGTTTGGAAAAAGTCTTTGGAATGAATTTCCTTGCGCGTGTTCCCTGGACGATTCGATGTATTAAGGCGACACTAAATGCCAGCGACCTTGAGCGATATGAGTTCACGGCTACAGGTCCGCCATGTATGTAACAAAGCCGATAGTTTCAAAATTCTTGCGTGGAAAACGTAACATTTCAATAGGCGCAAACAGTTTAAATGGTTACAATTCTTATTATTGATTACTAATCTGAATAAATGTACCTACACAAAAAAAGTACAATAACTTTTCTGAGAGTAGTACTAAATAAATGTGACGCATGCCGAGAAAAAACTTGTTTAACTGCAAAGAAAAGTGGAAGATTAAAATAGCTCTGGAGTGTTAACTATAACCAACAGCAAACATTAGCAAACTACAAATAAGACTTAAGGCTATGTGTAACATGATAAAATAGTGTTTATAGCTCCAAATGCTATATTTTCACCAGAAAACTTGTCTAAAAACACCTTGTTTGTGTGTTTTCTGCTTACCCTTCGCCTTAACCGTAAAAATGTGCGTACTATCTGTAAGGACAGCACAGCTCCTGTGATTCTTCTAGTGTTGCAAGAGCGTGGGCGGTGGTAATCACTAACCATCAGGTGACCCGTACATTCGTTTATTTTGTTGTGTTTAACAATTTTTTTAAGAACAGTACAAAAAATAATACTGGGAGTGTTTCTTGCGTCATTGCTTCTTTCTAAGCGAGCCATTCGTTTCCGAAATGGTAGAATTGATTATATTGACATCAGAAAGTATTCGACAGGAATAAATTTTGAAACAATGTGTGGCAATGAGTTTCTTGCTATTTCTTCTCATTGGCTCAACCCTTTACGAATTAACAGTAGATTCAATGAGAAAATTTTTTTTTTGACATTCATAAGTGTCATTTCCGTGACCTACATGAATAAAGCGATTTTGATTTGATTGATTTGATTTGAAATAAATGTATTTTAGTAAAGCTTTTTCTTATGGAAGAGCAGTACAAACGAGGTCCCCTTATAGTAGGTGATCACTGCGTCCCTTATAAATCACAAGAGCATTGCCGTCGAATCAAATTACGTGTGAATTTGAAAGCCGAAACTACATTGGTACGTGGCGGGCGAGAATCGAACCGAGGCACCATGGCGAGATTCAACAGTTTTAGCTATTACGCCAACGACGTTCTTTGGTCGTCACATATATGTCGTAGGTCGTTGTGCGGTGTTTCCAGGACGATACGACATGGGTACCTTCAAAAAAAGCGCGTACACCTTCCTTAAAGGCCGGCAACGCTCTTGTGATTCCTCTGGTGTTGCAAGAGAGTGTGGGCGGCGGTGATCACTTAACACCAGGTGACCCGTACGCTCGTTTGTCCTCCTATTCCATAAAAAAAATGTTGTCAAAGCTTTGATATTACAATTTGACTAGTGATATTATTGTTACACGGTAGATTGTCAATTCACTTCATTTCTTACAATTTAACGTTTTAGTGACATTAGAATGTCACGGGTACACCATAGTGATATTGTAAGGTATTTTGACAATTTTACTGGCAGTTTAACAGGCCGTTTCTGATTGGTCTGTTTCTTATATTTATGGTATAGTCATTATTTTGTAGTTATATATTAGTGTAATCCACTAATTGTTATCTAAACGAATCGTCACTTGTGCTAGGTCCCAAAAACAAATTTAATGTTGATCACAACGCACGAGGCGAACGCAGCGTGCCGCGGCAGCGGCCGGCGAGTGCCAGATCCGAATCGGCCATTGTTCACTACTATTCAACAATGTTAATGTTAACTATAATTGTTTGCAATTGGCAAATGAAAAAAATTACCAATCAGAACGCTCCACGTCTCACAATGCTAACTTCATTCGTGATGTACCCAGATTTATTATAATATTACTATAGTGTACCCGTGACATTACAATTTCACTAAAACCAGGCCGTTAAATTGTAAGAAATGAAGTCGATTGACGATCTACCGTTTTATTATAATACCACTAGTGAACTTGTTATATCACGGCTTTGACAATATAACTGTGTCATAAATAAAATAACCAAAACAAGACATTATAATATGAAATAATGTCTTCTCTAAATGTTTTACATCTGTTTGGATGTGTTAACAGCAATGAGAATCTTTTAACTAGAAGATGCATATCATGTTTTGGTATTCAACTTGGATTCAATTATTATTTTAAAAAATCAGAATACCTAAGCTATATTTGAACAGAAAATGATTTTATTAATCGATTTGATCAAAACCTCCTCTTTACTACATATTATAAGACAAAGTCCTCCGCCGTGTGTGTTCGCGATAAACTCAAATACTACTACACCTATTAAGATTAAGATTTTGTAAACATATTTATATTCATTATCGATATTACTTGGAGATGTTAAAAAGAAATAAGCCGTCTGCGAGCTTTCAACTAAAATGCTGTATAAATCCTTTGAGGCATAACTAAATAATGTTTGGTGGAGTTTTGTATCGTATGTAGGTCTATAGAAAACTCCGCGATGGCATATGTCTATCTCTTACGGATAACATACTATATCACTTTTAAAACTTAATATAAATTGGCAATTTACAGACGGTAATGTGAAAGCAGAATACACAAAAACAATAATAATCCTTATCATTTTATTACTACATAATATTATAAAATTAATCAGAAATACGTTTATGTTTCATTTTTAACTCATTAAGCTTGATTACACATTTCCGATGGCTTTAGACCACATAATTTCCGAATACTTACTTAATCTTTTTAAAGAACAGCGTCTGTCGGGTCAACTAGTTTCTTTTAAAGTTAGATTAACCATAAGAGTTAATAGACTTTCAGATTAGCATCTGATATGGTTTAAGTTGCCTTGACGAACATATCAATTGTTAATCAAGGGTACATAAATTCGGTTAGATAATATTATAACATCATTAGGACAAGTGAATCATACTTATTATTTTAGCCCTTATATCAGCGGAGTTAGTAATAGTACATTAGAATACCATAGCAAGTTCATTGATTGATTCAAATTGAAATTCAAATATTTTTATTCAAAATAGGATGTGGCATCTCTTATTTAAAGCCAAAAAACTACCACCCATTCCAAAATGAATGCCTCAGACCTGAGAAGAATGGGCGCAACAAACTCAGCGGGCTTTTTTTTTCATCGAATAAATATGTTTACAAAGTAATATTGTAGAATTACTTACTTATTAATTACTTATTCTTTAATAGCCTGAGGGCGGTCACTCTATTCCCAATCTGTGGTATCATTAAGAGTCATTTATGTTATAGTAACCTGTACCACACAAACGTTTTTTAACAATTCTTTTCAATAACGTAATACTTTTGTTTTGAACATTTTATGGGATCTTGATGTTAAAGCATATACATCGCCCCACAAAAGACTAACTCGACTTAGCCGAGTAGTAGGCATCATAAGTTTATGTCTCTTCCTGGTGTTAACATTATGGTTATGACAGTTTCTGGCAAATTCACTTATGTGCCTATGAACATACATTACATTATCAAGAATAAATTTTTTGACTACGTTATTCAATAGAATTGTTCAAAAACGTTTGTGTCAATGACGTCGTTTGTGTGTTAAAGGTTTCTGTAACACAAATGACTTTCTTAATGTATACTACAGATTGGGAATGGAGTGACTGCCCTCAGGCTATTAAATAATATGTCTTATTGTACAATATTTCTTTGTAAATATTTTTTTTTTATGAAAAAAAGCCCGCTGAGTTTGTTGTTCCCATTCTTCTCCTTTTTGGAATGGGTGGTAGTTTTTGACTCTCAATAAGTGTCACATGTACATACAGAACAGTATAGAGTACTGTCAGAGTTGAGAACTCCATTCTCGTATGACCCCAAGTTTCTTGGAAGTGATTTTTCAGCAACCGGGGAATTGGCAATCGCTAGAGATTCCAAACCCAGTATTCCAATTCTAGGTAAGGTATTAAGATAAATTTTGAAGCAGTAGGAGGCTCCTTTGCACAGGATACGGGCTAGATTATGGGTACCACAACACTGCCTATTTCTGCCGTGAAGCAGTAATGTGTAAGCATTATTGTGTTTTGGTCTGAAGGGCGCCGTAGCTAGTGAAATAACTGGGCAAATGAGACTTTACGTGATGAACGCAATTGAAGTGCAGCTCAGAATTTTTGCGATTTTCAAGAACCCTGAGTAGCACTGCATATTAATCACCATCACCTGACAATCCTACTCGTCTCGTCCCTATTTTCATAAAAAACACAATAACTTGTTATGCCTACTACTCGGTTAAGTAATATGATCGCAGAAAATGTACAAAACAAATGAGTAACGTTTAAAATAATTGTTATAAACAGGAGTCGGCACAGCGTCGAAATTATCATGTAGGTATCTACGGGTAGTTTGCATAAAAGGATAGTTTACGACAGGATCCTCGATAAACTCAGTTTCTGACTAACTAGTTGGTGTCAGATATGTTGCCAACAGCCTACCAACAAGTTGTTGCTAGCGACAATTTGCTGACAACTTGGGGAGAAAGTTGGAGACTACATGTTGCCGTAATATTTCACAAAGAACTTGAAAAACTTGACCTCAACTTGAGATGAAATAGTTTCTGACAGTTTTCTTTTTATTTACACAAAATAATATAAAAGCTAGAATAAATAATCAAAATGTGTGCGTCCCAACACATAGTAAATGTGAAACGGACTAAGATTTAAAAAGAAATTCAAACAAAAATATTTAAAAAAAAAATTCTCAAAAAAAATTGAATAGAATGTTGTTTAATAATAATTAATATTAAAAAAAAATATAAAAAAATAGACTACTTGTAGTACATAATAATATATTCTATCTTATAGCGTGGCGATGCGTCGCCAAGGCCAGGGGCCCTACTCCTAAAATCGATATTCGATAAATCGTGGCATTATCTAGTCGTGTCGAATCCTACTCTTAGTTACATCGTAATCAATGTCGAATTGATGATTGAACGAATGAAACATTATTCGATATTATCGGTCCTAAACCTACTCTTAGTTGAAAATGTCAGAGACGAATATTCGAATTTCACAAATAATCAAACGTCACTTTTACTATAATCTCAACGACACCTTCTAGGCTGTCAATGCTATTATCGTTTCAAGTTGTATAGATATATTTGCCATACAAAATACATACTTAATAAATATTATTGAAATAATTATATGTGATTTACTCTTCAACAGAATTTTTTTACTACTAAGTCATTTTGTTGATCGTTTATGCGTAGAAATAATGCAAATGGCCGCCTGAGAAATAGGAAGTCGACGAGAAGGGTTGACTTACTTTTTTGTACATTTTATTATCCGCAAGTTTTGTATTATTTATTCAATTTTAAATGGTCATATTATATTCATTACATTTTTTTACATTTACATTATTTGTAAATGATACCAAATTGGTGGTGCAGAGTCTGCCATGGTCCTTAGCGCCTAAACTATGTTTTGACTTTTGACACTTAAAAACGACATAGCACAGATAATGCTTATTGGTTTGAACATATTTCATTCACACTAACATCGTAAAGAAATCAAAATATTAGTCTATGGTAACGATAAACGATAAGGAATACGAACATTGTTAGAGTAGGATTGTTGCGATATATTCGGAGTATTATCGTATCGTTGCGAATGTATCGTTGTCGATTTTGCGAGTAGACCTCCTGCGTCGCCACGCCAACAATCAATGAAATGAAATGAATGAGGTGAAATGAAATTGAAATGAAATTTATTTATTGCGTCGAATACAGTATACATTATAGATATTAAATTTATTGTAGTGTCTTCTATTCGGCTTATTTAAATTAGCATGCAAAGCGTTTATTTAAAATTTAAAAATCCTTAACACTATCAGGTTTACCTTCGCCTATAGATGTTTCACATAAAAAACGTGTGTGTGGTAAAGGTATTAATAACATAAATAATTTTCTTAAAGATACCACAGACTGGGAATGAAACGATTGGCGATTAACGACAGGCTATCTAATTATAAATATTTATTGTACGATATTACATTGTAACCATATTTTTTTGAAAAAAAATGCCTGCGTTTCTTGCGCCCGTTTTTTTCAGGTCTGAGGCAGTTGAATAAGTGATTTTGAATCCTATAATAAAAAAACAGTAATTGTAATGAAATATTTATAATAACGATTCAAAAATGTTAATTTTATGGCATATAGGCTTAACGTGAATAAAGTTTCTTTGACTTTGACTTAGAACAACAGTACCTACGTCACAGAAAGTCAAAGGCTTACAAGGAAGTGAAATTCTGAGTGAGGCTTAGTTGTATTGAATCTCTTTATCTAAATACGATATCTGCTCATTATAACTTTCCCATTAGCTTCGTGATAACTTATTGTGCGGAAGATAAATATAGAACAATGCTCTTTAGAAATCTTATATGTCGCAACCGACCGAGATAATTTTAAAATCGATTTGCACTTATGAGAGATGTTTACGTGCATTTGATTTTTAACAGCTTTAGGTCATCAATATTTCTTTAGTTTCGTCTAAATTACTCTAAATGAACTATTGCCAATCTAGTCAATATAAGATCAGCCATTTAGGACATAAGCCTGCCAAATAGCAAGCAAGATTTGAAAATATATTTTCTTGTTCATTGAAAACATGTGTAGTAAAAGCTGTTATTTTCACTTTAGTGGCATACAATATTATCAATGACAGCAATCTACAAAGTTATTGTATTTGTATAGATTCATAAATCAAAATTTATTGTATTTTATTTTTTCATTATGTTTACTTTTGGAAGTGAAAACTTTTTTAGCATCGTTATGATTTGAAAGTCGATGAAACGAAAAAGCGACACAAAAAAGAGACAGACACATAAGACGTCTTGCGCACAACTTGTTACTAAATAAACAACAGGAGAATATAAATATGGTAGCGGTGATAGTAATGTCTTTCATAGCGGTTGAGATCATGCGAAATCATTCTAGCAACATGTACCAGGACTTCATATGCAGTTTAGAGGTTCATACACAGTGCAGGTTTTACTTCTGACATGTGTATGTCCATTTGATGGCAAGGGCGTAGCCTTTATAATGCATTGCCGCTCCATTACCTCTTGAAATTACTTACTCTTTGCGATATGACAGTAACATTGGTTTAGTTCTACGTAGACCAAAAATAAGGAAGCTCATTCCTCATTTTGGTTATAAGTACGTGGAAGAAAATTTCCCGAAAACCACATCCTTTTTTAACGAAGTCACTGGGGAACGTGTAGTTAACGGGAGTAACAGAAAAAAAGCAATTGTGTGGTTTTATGAAACCACGATGCAAGTGAAACTTTTTTCACAAAATAACATAGGTATTAATATCAGCATAGAAAAAAAACAAATTTATATATTATGCTTTACATTTTCATAAAATAAAAAAAAACCTTTATCAAGTGTGTGGCATTCGAACCTACTTCTCCACCCGAACGCAATTGCATCCAATATGAGAACTATAGGCGCCGCCCGACCGTCACGCGACATGCAACACACAGACGAAGAAGTTTGAGACGATGTAATAAAAGTTTCACTTTGAAAATGAAAAACAAAAGAATCAGATATTCAAATTTAAATTATTTATCCGTGTCAACTCGTACAACGTAGAAATCTCTCCAATTTGTAAATCTTGGAATTTGTAAAGGAAATCCGACATATCGGAAGTTTTATAAACGAGGAAAAAGTTATTATAGCTTGCTTACCTTATAAAAAATGTATTATTGACTGTGTTTGATAGAGGATGTTATTTTCACTCGCAATAACATAATATTGTAATAAAGATTATTGAGTTTCGAGGTTGTCAAGATTAATCATCAAATACGGTACAACTTTCACCATTTTTTTTATGGTATAGGAGGACAAACGAGCGTACAGATCACCTGGTGTTAAGTGATCACCGCCGCCCACATTCTCTTGCAACACCAGAGGAATCACAAGAGCGTTGCCGGCCTTTAAGGAAGGTGTACGCACTTTTTTTGAAGGTAACCATGTCGTATTGTCCCGGAAACACCGCACAAGAAAGCTCATTCCACAGCTTTGTAGTACGTGGAAGAAAGCTCCTTGAAAACCGCACTGTGGAGGACCGCCACACATCCACACATACACGCCATTATTTTAACTTCAACCTAGCACACGAAAAAAAGAAAAATAATTTATTCATTAAGGTCAAAATCACACTAATGTATGTCAAATATTTTTCGACCACTTCGGAAAAGATAGGCTTTAATGGGAAGTGGTAAGAAACTCATTGCCACTCTTTTAGTATTTTTTACAGTTTCAGAATTTTAAATTACACTTTATGCAATTAGTGATGCACCAAAATTACTTAAGCGTTTTGACTTACTTGTAATGACTACTGAAGATCTATCAATTCGCATACAGCGTAAATATGTAACGGTATTATGTGAGCAATTACGTAAGTATTAAGCTTATATCTTTAAATAGTATATTTTTAATATAAAAATAAAAAGCCCCTAAGATTGAACCAACCAGGCAACACAGGCAGAGCTACTATCGCACATATCTTAGGGCCGGTAACGACTCCTCCTACGATGCAGCCACGAGCAGTGCCATTTAAACGAGCATGACTTTTTTCGTGTTTTTGTTACACAATTGAATTATTTTGTTTTTTTTTTCAATCTTTACACATAATCTAATTCATTCCATCCAATTTATAATTGTATAGATTTCATCTTTTACAATTATATCATGATTTATTGATGGATGAAGGTCAGGTATTAGAAAAGAAACGTCGTCCGCATAAATCCATCCTATACGCACCATAAACAGACTTACTATTTATAACCATTACTTAATTTGAGTTTGCCCATTTATTTAGTACAATCTGCACATCAGCACTATACATTAGTTGTAACCGATGCTTCTTTGACCTATCGGATTTCAACTCTTAAGAACTCAACTAAGAAAAGAAACATAGAAAACCCTTTAAATTTCTCCCGACAGGGTTCAAAATGTAGCATAATTTAAGAGACGCTCTCGGTCTTAATATTATAAATAGGCTGTTTGTGCAAGATCAATTGAATTTTAATGAGATCGTGTCTGAAGATTGACATTAAGTCTGCTCCCGAGTCTGCAAAATGTTCATGAAGCATTTTACGACATTTATATAGAGTATATTAAGTCAAGCGAGAACACATAAATAACGTATGGCGTGCGATAAATATTATACTTAAAAGTAATTATCAAAAAAAATACGAGAAATAGCTAATACTTAAAATCTAAAACATATTAACATACAAATTGAAACAAGAAATCCAAACTGTATAATCTTTATTTTAGGTTAGTGATTTTAGATATCTTTTGCTTTCGGACAGGATTTCTTGGAATTCCTTCTCTTACTGCTTTGACATCCTTTCTCGAATGAATATTAGGTGGACGGCCAGATCTTCTTGTGTCACAAACAGAGGAGGTGCCATTGTACCTATTAATAGCCCGGTACACAAACATTTTACTAATACCAAGCGTATGGAGTGTTTTAAAAATTGTATTTGGCTCCATACCTACTTTGTGTAATGCAATCACAGCGATCCGGTTCTTTATCACCCCACTCCATTTTAATATCGCAAAATATTGTACAATGTATTGGCGCCAAAATGAGAAAACTCAATGAAAAATCATATAAAAATGACAGATTCCTAATTCAAAAATTGTAATATTTTGTTTATTTTTATTTGTAACAGTATTTATGGCCAGACTAATTATACACATACTTATATACAGATGTGAGGTTAACGATAACAGTGTAGCGTGTTCAATAGTTTTTTCCCATCTCCAAACATACCCAGCGAGTATAATGACGTTTTCACTTGAAAAAACTTGAAAAGGATCGCTCAAAATTTAATTATTGGCAAAGTATATTATATCTATACAATTTATATAATATAAATTAACATCTTTTAAGTAATTGATTTTTAGTTATTTCATCAGTAATAATTAATAAGCTTTCGTATTTACGGCGTTGGATAAAAAATAATGACGAATTTTAATTCACTGTACAAAATATATATCAGTCATCATTATTAGTGATATACATATTTAGATGTCTTTAAAATATATTTTAATTAAACTGTTACGGAAGCAAAAGTTTTCTAACAATATAAGAAAGAAGATTGGTTAAGTTGTAAGCTGCGAGGAAACTCGTTACCAAACAACTTTTTTTGTCAATATTCTATTGAAGTGTTTTTATCTAAACAATTTGTTATTTTTTAAAGTGATAACCCTCACTTCTGGGGTTAATTACACAAATTAAATTTGAAAACAAAATATATGAATGATGCGTGACTGAGATGTCACCTTAGATTTGAAAGGGTGACATCTCAAGTCAATTTCCTAAAATGCAAATATTGGGGTTGAGCAGGTTATCAACTGTAAAGTAGATCCTGTAGATGAAGCCACAACCTTTATCTATATAATGCCTTGTTAAAATAAAGAAAATACAGAGCGTATTTTGCAGTTGATTTTTGGAGTAACTGCAGTCTGTTTTTGCGAATTTAGCAAGATCTGGTTGACAAAAAGCTCGTGCATTTCGCATGAAAGTGCTAATGCGATAACTCTTCCATTAAATTTTGTAAAACTATGCATTTCACATTCGTTGCATTTTATGAATACGTCACAATCGTCACAAGTAAGTTCTAAGTAAAATTCAGAATGTTGATTGGGTTGAAACAATTAAAAAATATGTTGTAATAGGTAAGTTGCAATTAAGTTGCTAGTGTCTTCAATTGGCATTTGGTGGTGCAGCTCTATCTCGCAACTCTATATATTCCTGGTTCTGTGACTTTTGACGTTGAACTGATCATCTCTGTTACTGTTGATTTTTGCGAAGGTCATCCGGCACCTACAGATACCGAAAGTGGTATAGATACCATACGACAACTACTGGGATCTGAAAAAAAATATGTGTCAGCAAAATTTGTACTTTATTAGGTATTGGGATGAGCCAAGTAGAGTAGTGCAGAATAATAATAAAAAATATAACGGAAGATAATGATTATATAATATTCTTTCCGATGACGAAATCATCACATATTGCATTGAACCTGAAGGAAAAAGCCAACCGACGGAACTTTTTATTTTCGGGAACTTACACCACGGATAGTTACTGCAGATTGGTATGTTAATTTTTATGAAAACATGGGACGAGACGAGCAGGACGTTCAGCTGATGGTAATTGATATGCCCTGCCCATTACAATGCTGTGCCACTTAGGATTCTTGAAAAACCCCAAAAATTCTCAGTGGCACTTCAATTGCGCTCGTCACCTTGAGACATAAGATGTTAAGTCTCATTTGCCCGGTAATTTCACAGCTACGGTGCCCTTCAGACCGAAACACAATAATCTTTACACATTACTGCTTCACGGAAGAAATAGGAGCCGTTGTGGTACCCATAATGTAGCTGCCATCTGTGCAAAGGAGCCTCCCACTGGTTAATAAGTGCATGTCTGGAGTTTTTAAAAAAGGTTTGCGAATAATACCCTCACAGCAAAGTCAACCTTCATCACAACAATGCATCCTCACATACCGCTAAGTTAACGAATGGGTTTTTAAGGCCCTAAATATATAACTGGTGATGCATCTTACTTACGGGCTGGGCCGTACACCTTGTGATTTTTTCTAAAACTAAAGATAATCTAAGAGATATAAGGAAGCGGTTAATGCATTCCAAAAGGCCATTCAATATGTGTTAAGAAGACTAGAGTAACTGCTTTGAACAATGGTTCCGAACAATGCGAAATTAAAGGAATATACTTCTAAAAACATTAAATATATGTAATAAGCATAGTATTTGCTTACAGCTTAGTGGTTAGTGACCCTGCCTACTGAGCTAGAGGTCCTGGGTTCGAATCCCGGTAGGTGCAAACATTTATATTATTATGAATATGGATGTTTGCTGCCGAGTCATGGATGTTTATTTGTATTTATGTGTGTTTAAGTAAGTATATTGTATTAAATGGGGAAAGATAATTTGTGTGAAATTGTGTCAATATTTTAATATAATATAACAATCCAGATACTTACAGGGTCACATATTGTACAGAATTTCAAACATAGTTTGCAAAACAGAACTAATCAGAACAAACGGGAAGCTACTAAATATGAAGGGCGGCCATCTTGTGCAGCGTCAATTATAGTCCTAATAGAATAATGGTGGAGCTAACCGCAACGTGAAATGTATTTAGTTTACACTAAATTCTGTTCCAAACATGCAGCTTGTTTAATGTTTGTGTAGTCTCTTGTACAAATATTGTTTTTAACTTATACGTATCTGTTAGAGGCAACTAAAAATGCTATATTTAAAATATGTACTCGTATAAATGAATGTCTGGACCAAATTTTGACTTAAACTAATCCGTCCACAATTTATTAGGTAATTATTAAAAAGGCTTACCGACTAGATATACAGTCATAATATATGACTACTTATAATTTAATAGCAAAAAATGCATTTATTTATACTGAAATAAAAAAAAATCTACTAGAATAATGAACCTAAAACTAAAAACCGAAAAAATATAATAACTAAAACATATTTTTAAGAGTGTCCCTTTAGGCAAGGTTCCGAAGATACTGGCAGCGTTCCCTCTTTGAATAGCTAGACTAATTCTTTGTCCTAGGTAGCTGCCAGCTCTTCAGTCTCCTGTGATGTCAACTATTCTTTTTGCTATTTCCTAAGCCTTATAGCGCTCGGACCCCTCGGACTAAGGGACACTCGACACCGAATGGGACAAAATCATATTTAGAACCTAGACCCCTGTTGCATGCTTTAGCTTTTTCAGCCGCTTTACAAGACGCACCAGCTCTGTTGTTCCATGTGGCCATGTTCCATGTACCATACCAGTACCTGGCCCATCTTCCATGGAATCAAATTCATACTGTCAGGTCTCTTGCCATCATCTCTTGCAATACCAGTCTTGTACAAATTGATGTGATTTTTTTGACATTCCGTGGAGAGTAAATTGAACCTGATTTTACTAGCTTTTTAAGTTCAATAAGTGATTTTAAAGGTATATTAAAGAATTAATTTGATTTTATTCTACTAATTAAACAGATGTAATAATTTTGGCAATTACAGTGTGCTTAATAATATAAATTTTTATAGCAACCATTATAAACTCAAAATTAATACTCGATACGTCAAATGAACACCGCCCATTTAAGGTGATCAGAAAAGAGATACATCACCAGACCTAGATCAAATAAAATACGAACTACTAATAAATTATAAATATTACTTAACTCCAATACTCAGAAACATATTTAATGATATTATAAACAATGTATAGGTACATTACTACGTAGTGGGCTTCTTCGACTCTAACACCATAAGAAAGGAGACAAAAATGACATCAACAACTGTTCGATATTAAGAATGGACTGCAATAAAGCAACCGTGAAAAAAGGAACAATGCATGTACCACCTACCTTTACTGCTCCTCGCCACACAGCATCCACCGGTGCACGGCCCTACAGGAACCCACGTGGTTCAACACTCGAGGGGCGGCCAAGAACGTCTCGGACGGCACCTCCTCGTACGGTGGTCGAAGCGGAAGAGAGCTTGTGTAGGCCTATGAGTTGCGCCCACACACGCGTACGTCACGCGATTGTCGCGACTAGCGCCACCGTTTGCTACCGGTTTCAACTTAGGGTTGAAGTACAGTAGCTATAGATGGCACCTCAGCAAGTTCGAAGTTGAAATTAACCGGCACTTTACCAAACAATATACAATGCAAAGACCGAACAACAACTATGGACCTATAAGTCTATTGTCTAATTTATACAAAGTCTTCGCGAACGTAATTCTCAAATGATTAACAAAAACATCAGCCCAGAGAAAAAGCAGGATTCAGTTGTGACAGATCAATCACTGAGCATATATTGAACAAATACTTGAAAAATGTAAAAAATATTACTTACCTTAGATTAAGGATTGATCTCCGATGCGTTTTAATTAGATAACGCAGTCGTAGTCGCAAAGTGCGGCAACAAATACTATGCCCAAGTGGGCGTACTTGAGTCAGTCTCGATGTTCTGTTACTTTGTAAAAAAAATACTTCAAGAAATAAGAAAGATATATCATCATTAAGTATTTTGTATCAAGAGGTAGACGAAAAATACATCAGGGTTATTCGCAATGTGTACCTACGCAGCACAGTAAAAGTCAAACTTGAAAGAGAACTGGAGAAAATACATAAGGAGAGAAGAGTGCGACAGCGTGATCATATGTCACAAAAACTGCTTTCAACAGATTTAGAAGAAATTTTTCAAAACACTCAAGTGGGCTACCTAGGTTTATTATGAACAATGCGGTACTCGAACCCACGACCTTTCGCTTTCCGTGCGAGTGCTCTTCCAACTAAAGTAACCGTTCGAGTGACGTATCGTCATAAAATCTTGTATGCTTTGTTCAACTCCCAGATTGTGGCTTCATCTCCAGGATCTACATTACAGTTGCTAACCTGCTCAACCCCAATATTTGCATGTTAGGAAATTGACTTGAGATTGCAAATCTATATATATATATATATATATCAAAGCTTTGCAGGAGCGACATCCCATAATAAGAGCAAAGCAAAAATGTAGTAGTCGAAGAATACGTTAACCAGAAAAAGGGGAAACAGCGGGAACAACCTGGACTAGATTTCAGTGACCGAAGATATTGGAAATATATTCAGAAGGCCTTTGCCAAGAAAGAGCAAATTGACGAAAATGTCAGTCAGTTCAAAATTCATGTTAAGTTATAATCAATGTTAATGTGTATCATGTAGTTTGTGTGAATAAAAGGCATTATTTCTGCCGTGAAGCAGTAACGATACGTCACTCGAACGGTTAGCTCAGTTGGCAGAGGACTCGCACGGAACGCGAGAGGCCGCTTCGTTCATAAATTTTTGTTTTCAAATTTTATTTGTGTATTAATCCTAGAAGTGAGGCTTATCACTTTAAAAAGATAACAAAATGCCAGTTGTGTAGCAGCATTGATCCTCCTGAAGGTCGTGTTTGTGGGTTTTGGAAATATTGACTGATAGTGAACTCATCGAATGATTGCGGGCTTTAATCTGCAGATTATTGGATTCAATGAGCTGAATATTTTAAGACTATTGCAGGAAAGCTTTGAGGTTTATTTGAAGTCAGCGGAATTCATTCACACATCAAACCCTCCAAACCGATACACCCGCTTTGTAAACCAATAATTTTAGCAAATTAAAATATGTTTACCTCAAGATTTTTAAGTTAAGCTTGTGATATTATATAACATCCAAATTTAAATATAAAAGATGGGAAAAATTTATAGCAAAATAAATTTTTAATCCAAGCATTATTAATGAAAAAGCAATTTTATACAAATACAATGTCAAGTAATTTTCGAAACTGTCCATTCATTATGTAGAGTGAATATACCTAGTCTTGCCATAAATACTGAAACAGAGAAAGAAAAATTCTGTTGCAAATAACATTTATTATTCATTCAGTGTATTACTAGATAAATATAAAACAATTTATGATATAGTAAGCTTATTCTAAGTGGTCTCCATTGTCTGCAGTACAGTCCTTTAAACGTTGAGGCCAGATATTTCCATGGAAAATTTTTTCACTGCTAATCGTACGGATTGTTTTAGGGACTCCAAATTATCATGGCGTTTAGAGTGAGCCGTTCTCTCGAAAACTGACCATAAATGAAAATCCAGCGGATTAAGATCGGGACTAGACGACGGCCAGTCTTCAGCTCCGATGAGGTCCGAAACTTTCGATACCAACCAAGACTGCGTAGACCGAGCGCGGCGCCGAGTCTTGCTGGAAGCCAAACTGGCGCTAAAATGAGAAAACTTACTGAACAATCATATAAAAATGACAGGTCCCAAAATCAAATGTAATATCTTGTTTACCTTTAATTGTAACAGTATTAAGCTCACAGAATACCCTTATTTATTTATGGTGTGTGTGGATGATGCAGCTACTGTACTCAATAACTTTTGTATTAATTTACATTTACTTTTTTGACTTACTCGTTTAAAACATTGACTATTTGACGTTTGAGTGTGTTTGTTTCATCATTTTACATTTAACACATTATATTGTAATTGAAATGATTTGTAAATGTAATGTAATGATATGAAAATGTAAATCTTGATATAAAAGACTGGCAATGAGTTTCTTGCTACTTCTTCTCATTAGCTCAAACCTTTACGAAGAAGCGGTAGATTCAATAAGAAAAATATTTTTTTTTAACATTCATAAGTGTCATTTCCGTGACCTACGTGAATAAACTGATTTTGATTTTGATTTGATTTAATTGCCAGACTAAGTATAAGGTGAATTTGTAGCTTTTATATCTCGTAATTACGCTTAAGTTTCTGGCGATAAATAAAAATTCAAACATGTTTTTACTCATGTAATTATTATAATATACATAATTTAAATTGTATTTTGTATTTAACAATGAAGCATCGTAAATATAACAATCAACTAGGTATCAATTTAATTGTGTACTCTTCATTGTACCATACATATAAGTGCTCATAGTAAACAATACAAATACGCCGAGAACAATTCAACCGGCAGTCGGTTGGAAAATTTTTGCAATTCATACAAAAGTACTCGTATTTCACAAACAATAGCGTTGCACTGAATGAAATTCAAACTTGTTAAATGAACCGCGAGTATGTTCACATGAATGACGGAGTCAATATTACTGAAGAGTGCATTCAATTTGTAAAAATTATGTATTAATCTTAGATTAATGATTGGTCTCCGCTCCGCTCCATATATCGCACGTGTAGTCGCAAACTGCGACAACTAATACTACGCCCAAGTACCAGCCAGTCTCGAACAATGTGTGACGTTGAAGTGCCACATGTATCCATGTGTTAAACTTTGCTAATAATAATTAATACTTAAATGCCGGGTAGTAAGACTTTGTAAAAATAATACTACAAGAAATAAGAAAGACTCGCCCGCAACCTCGGAGGTTGGGTATTCGATTCTGTGTCTCGACTATTTATTTCAGTCCTTTCCATATAAATACCTAAATAAGAAATAAAATTCACTATGAAATCTCTCGACTAAATCTTCGTTTGTTTCTCATAATTCAAACTTACCAGTAGGT
The DNA here is from genome assembly GCA_949711725.1 of Leptidea reali. Lineage (NCBI taxonomy): Eukaryota > Metazoa > Arthropoda > Insecta > Lepidoptera > Pieridae > Leptidea > Leptidea reali. The sequence goes on from CATIXN010000020.1 coordinate 13,545,675, forward strand.
ACGACAAAGCGACAATTTCATGAGTTAGCTCTTATAATATAAATATTTTAAACCAATACCGTTTGCTATTTCTATAAGTTGTTATGAATTTTTTACGGTAATTTTTTAAATAATAATTTTAATGACAATGTTTGACTTTTCTAAACTACTCTCTTCATACTGAACGGTTTTATTACGATGTAAATGTAAATCTTGATATAAAAGAGTGGCAATGAGTTTCTTGCTACTTCTTCTCATTAGCTCAACCCTTTACGAAGTAGCGATAGATTCAATAAGAAAAAAAAAATTTTGACATTCATAAATGTCATCTCCGTGACCTACGTGAATAAACTGATTTTGATTTGATTTGATTTATCTGTCTCGCCCTCTTTATTGTTTAATATAGAGGGCGGATATTTAAATTTAAAAATACACGTGTTTTTTTACATCTAATATATAGTATTTTGAGTACTCTTTCTTCATTTTAGTTTTATAACAACGCTTAATGGAACTTTTACATGAAAGTAAATTTCCGTTCAGTTCTGGCATGAAAATTAATTAAGTAATATTCAATAAAATCATTGTACAGTATTAATTTTATTGCAACAATTTAAATCAATCAATTCATAGAATTAATAAAATATTTCGACTTCAATGGGAATAATAATACATTTTGTATCAAATCAAATCAAAAATGTTTTCTTTCGTAGCTAAATTGCATTACACATGAAATATGTAATTTTTTAATACAGCTCGTTCGGAAGGCACATTTCCTCAGAAAAGAACGAGCAAGAAACTCTAAGATTGCTCTTTTCAAAACAGAATGGTATGACAGGTTCTTATTTTCAATTAAATTTACAAATAATTTCAATTACAACAAATGCAAAGTGATGCAACAAAATACACAAACGTCAATTACTTAATGCCTTACACGAGTAAGTCATGAAAATGTAAATTAATAAGTAAAAACATAGTTATAGTTATTGAGTACATACTTAAAGTACAATACAGTAGATGTATCAATCCACACATACCGTAAATAAAATAAAGGCATTATGCGAGCATTTAGCTATTATATAAAAAATATATAATAACTTTAATTTAAAAAAATAAATCAGATTTCCCGGTGAGAGGATCATCCAGTCACCACAAGCAGCGCCCGTTCACGAGCATGACGCATGGACCAGCCATTGCCTCCCTCAACCATAAAATAGGGAAGGGAACGACCCGCCCCACGTCGCCGCCACAAGCAGTGGCATTAAGCGAATATCGAAATACTTATCCATTTATCCTTAATACACCTATTCACCTATTCTAGGCAGAAATAATGAATAACAATTCAAAAGCATACAATGACAGAGCTATATGACTGGGGATTTAATTAAAACGGTAACATTAAATTACTCAAAGCCTCCGCAGTCAGCGTCCTCCGACAAACGATATTCAACATTTTTATCATTTTTAAATCTGCAAAGCCTTTCATAGTTTCTGGGGTGGAATGCAAAACTAAAAATACAGGTTTATATCTCTTGCTCCAAGGACTTTTGAATATACATGCGAATTCATTAGCTGCTTTGTTTCGTTTGTAAAAGCACTCTATTGTTACTTGTGTTAATTTAGCTTCGCTTTTAGTACTTTCACTGCATTTTATCAGTGGGAGGCTCCTTTGCATCGGATGCCGGCTAGATTTTGGGTAATACAACTGCACCTATTTCTGCTGTGAAGCAGCAATGTGTAAGTATTACTGTATTTCGGTCTGAAGGGTGGCGTAGCTAATGAAATTACTGGGCAAATGAGATTTGACAACTTATGTCTCGAAGTGACGAGCGCAGTTGTAGTGCCAATCAGAATTTTTGGGTTTTTCAAGAATCCTGAGTAGAACTGAATTGTAAGGAGCAGGGCGTATCAATTTCCATCTGCTGAACGTCCTGCCCGTCTCGTCTTTTATTTTCAATAAAAAAAAACATGAAAAATTCAGAAAACAAATGCTTAACTTACTAGAAATAGTATACCCATTCAATTTAAGGAGTTCTCTCAATTACTAATAGGTTTCATCATGAGATGATTATTTTAAATATGATTAGTCGAGATTATAACTCTTTCAAACGGATAAAATATTTCTTGTCTCCGCTCTCTATGAATATAATATATTCATAGCTTATGATATTATGAGGTTACAACATACATGATAAAAACATGCGTGCAATTCAGACGTAGAAGTGAAATCTTCAAAAATTTAGGCTTCAAGATAATGAGAAGAATGTAAAATTTCGCGAAGAGGATAATTGTAGGTTTTAATAAGGATCATAGTGATACAATGTTTGATCATTATTTTACCTCTCATTAGCTCAACCCTATAAAATATCGGTAGATTCAACCGTGACCTACGTGAATAAACTGATTTTGATTTGATTTGATTTGATAGATTTATTCCGACTCAGAGCTTACAATTTCGATTAATTAAACAAAATGCTTTTGGTAACCAAAGTATGTAATAAATACTTTGGTCTTAATATGCTCGATATATCTTTGAAATACTGCGTCAATTACTGTTTTTGACAATGTTGTTGATACAATGCGACTTCTGCACTTTTTCAAATTAAATTTGGCGCCCGAAAACTAAATCAATGAAATATCTGTATCCGATGCATAATTTACATTAAACCTCTAAACTGCATATGAAGCCCTGGTACATGTTGCTAGGATGACACATATGATTTCAACCGCTATGAAAGACTCTACTATCACCGCTACCATATTTATGTTCTCCTGGTGTCTAAGTAGCAATTCGTCGTGCGCATGACGTCAGAACTCGCGTCATACATAAGATAATCTCTTCTTCAACGATGATCGCTTAGTACCAAAACACAGTATAATGCTACCTATTTCATTTTCCCCCATGTTAAATTTTATGAATTAATGTGTCTGTCTCTTTTTATGTCGCTTTTAATCATTTTTATAGACCGAGAAACTATAATGTATTCATTCTCTCGCCGGCTGAATCCTATACATTTACCTGTTTGTGTCTATTGTTTCGCTTTTTCGTTTCATCGAGTTTCAAATCACAACAATTCTACAGAAGATTCCCTTCAAAGAGTGTTTAAAATATGAGAAATTAAACTATTTAAAGGAGAATTGATATATTTTATTGTATTTTAAATGCAATAGAATCTTTGGAATACTGAATATTTACGACAATCTTAGCCTGCATTTCTTTTTGAAAATATAAATTGAATAACATCGTTAGTAAGGAAGGAAAACTTGTTTCCAGAATCGACCTCGTCTGATGAGCTTCCGCAATGGCTGTATTGGAAAAATTTAAACCCGCGTTTTATCGTGTTAGACCATTTTATCTGCAGGTATTCGTTAAAATTTCTTCATAAATTTTCACGTAAATGTTATTATAACTTATTTATTGCAGTTAACACTGAGAATTATGTCGTAGTTTTGTTTACTTATCAGACATGAGTATATTTTCCTTTTTTTTTTATAGAAAACCTGGTGCTAAGTGATCACTACCGCCCACATTCTCTTGCAACACCAGAGGAATCACAGGAGCGTTTCCGGCCTTTAAGGAAGGTGTACGCACTTTTTTTGAAGGTAACCATGTCGTATCATCCCGGAAACACCGCACAAGGAAGTTCATTCCACAGCTTTGTAGTACGTGGAAGAAGGCTCCTTGGAATCCCCACTGTGAAGGATTTGTTTGAAGAGTAGCCCTGCACGTCAGGGATGTATAGACATTTCGTCAGGCCAAGAGTAAATAAAATAATATATATGTAAGGTTTGATGTTAGTAGAAGCCATACAATTAATTTAGGACCGTGGCAAACCGAAGAAGTACATAATCTATGCCTCTTCGACTAGCTGATTTATTTTTTATTTTTAAGAATAACAACTAAGTTTTATAATTTTAATTACAATTTAGCTTTAGGATAGTTAATTTAATTTAAACTCATAAACATTTACTAAGTAGAAACAACTAAGAAAATAACCATTAACACTATACTTATTGTCTCTATTAAAGGGAAGACCTTAGATTAAGAATTCGTCTCGCTGCGCTCCAACTAGATACCACAGGCGTAGTTGCAAAGTGCGACAACTAATACTATACCCAATTGGGTGTACTCGAGCCAGTCACGTACAATGTTGACGTGCCACATCTTCTGTTAAACATTGCTTATTAAAACTAAAATGTCTGGTTGCGTAGTAAGATATTGAAAAAATAATACTACAAGAAATAAGAAAGACACTGGGATCACGTCATATCACCAGTAAGTATTTTGTATTTTATTTCAGTGTAAAATAACGCGAAGCGTATGTTACAAAATTTGAAAGATGCCATTGTGTGTCATGATGCCACGCACATAAGCATCTTATAGTTGCGATAATACAAAAGGTATTGTTGTTAGGTAGTGCGTGATCTAGTTCGCGCGCAACGAAGACCAATCCTTAATATGAGGGGAAGAAAATATTATGTTCCTGTGTTTTACACAGTACATGTTACGTTCACTATTCACCACACTAACAAGGAAACAGCCGTGATTAATAGTATATTGTGTGACTAGGTAGGAAACAAAATACCCCGTCGTCTGAAATCGTGTTTCATGCCGCGTCATACAAGATACATTCCATATAATCACATTGAACGTGCAGCCTACTGGAATTTTACAATTTTATACTAACAGCGGAAATATCTGTTAGTTAAGTTGATGGTTGAAATGACAACAATGACAGTCGAAAACAGGGCTGCAACTTCATTTCGCGGGCAGAAAACCGTCGGTTTCAGACAAGTAAAATTGTAACTGATCTTAAACATTAATTGCCTTAGAAAAATACCATTAATTATTTCTACCCAAAGACCAATGCATCATGTTAGATCAATAATTACAATTGAAAAATATCATGTGGCATTTTAATCATTGAAAATTTTGTATACTATTTCTGATAAAATATAAGAAAAATGTTCCATAAACTCTCTTTTCTAAATTTTAATTAAAAATAGTAGATTTTACAAAGAGTGCACAAAACGAAACATTTTTAATAAAATAATAATTAAATGGTTTTGTGGATGAGTTATAAACTCTGATTTTCATTTTGATTGCGAGGAAATAAAACAGTAGTATAACATGGACATTTTAACAATTTTAGCAAATTTGAAGAAATTAATAAACACACGAAAAAACAAGACCTGTTTCCCGCCGCTCTTTTTTAAATCTTTAGACATTGATATTAGGCTTGGGCACTAGACCTAAACAGCCTACTTTAGTAATATTTTAATATATATATATTAATCAATCAATAACCCACCGTATTTAAATTAAAATTTCAATATCTTTTATGTCTTAAAAGTAAAAAGTAAATATTATAAAATAACAAATTCTATGTCTGAACTTTTTATTGCCTTTGAATTGAAAGTCAAAAAAAAACTACACCCATTCCAAAACGAATGCCTCAGACCTGAGATGAATGCGCGCAACAAACTCAGAATCATTCTATTTTTTATTTTATCTTCTACACCAATACTGGTGTGTCCCTATATTTCACGTGTAGATTCAGCTGCAACGTGAAATATAGGGACACACACCTCTACTTTTATGTATATAGATTGCACGTTATTGAATTTGTTGACTGGTCTATACATGAGCTCCTGTTCATTTGGAAATTGGATCATTATTTCAACGTGTTTTTTTTATTATAGAGGTGTCAATCGAATACTTGCAAACAAGGGTTTATACTAATTACAGTTTATGAGCTTGTACATTTCTTAAAATTTTTTCTTATAAAATCATGCATTTTTGATTTGTTATTTTATATTCAATCCATTATAAAAACATTAAACATCGGCTGCATTATGTTGTTTTATGAAAAATGAATGTTGTTGAATCCAATATGTTTACATTTTCCTTCTTCATAAATGGCAATCGCATAAATTTGCCCTTTTGAAACAAAGGACGCAGGTTTGTGTAGTGTTATTACGTTTTTATGAGAGAAGCTTAAAGCACGTTCATGAGGTGTACGTGCTTTAAGCTCAATTTAGTAGATTTAAAAAGAGCCACACATATTCCATCCTCAAACAAACAATTTTTCTTTGCGCAATATGGAATGTTATTTCTTATTAATTTTCTAGTTGGATAAAAGTGAATGGTTCAATAAAATACTTAAAATTGACTGTAATTAAAATAAATTGTTAAACGAAAACCTATAAATGATATTTTAAAAGAGTGGCAATGAGTGCCTCGCCACTTCATCTCATCAAAGCTCAACCTTTTCCGAAGTGGTGGCAATTGGTGTAATATATAACCACTGACCCGTATAAATACCACTGGACAGGCTGTTCCACATGTTTGACAGCAAATTATTTGTGCCCATTTGAAGCGCCACTCGCGAGCGTCCAGAGAACTAATTTTAACGTATAATACAATAGCTGCAAAGGAACGTACAATACTCAGAAGTATTTTTGCATTTTGAATTATTTTCGTTCGTTTTACGTTTTATTTAATATACTTCAAGAATCAACGTCTTAAAGTACACTATTTTTTTGTAAATATTTTGCTACCATCTATCGATGTTTGCTGAGGTTGCCAGCGCCCAAAATGGTGAATATCAAACAGGCACAAAAGCACTTTGACAGCCGCCAGTCCAGTGGAATATGGTAGAGGTCAGTGTATATAACTTATGACATTTATAAGTTTAATTTCTTTGACCTAAATGAATAAAGTGTTTTTCATAAAGTATAAAATTCTGTAATCGGCTATGTTATCTGAAACTTGAATGACGTCACAATTTCGGTTCATATTATTAACCATAGAATGTAAATTGGTTGCCTACAGGACAGGCTACGCCTAGTGTAGGGACCAAATATGATGTAATATTATGTGATAAAGTGTCTGTATAGAATAAATAAATAAAAATAACTGATGATAAACAAAGAAAATGCAAAATGTTTACAATATCGTTGACAACACTGTCAATACAATGATAATTCTGAAGTTTTCCGAATGACAAGCTGCCTTGCGAATAAACGCGGGAAGCTTTATACAAAATGTCTATTTGTAAACATTTTACATATTCTTGGTTTATGCTTAGTTATAATTTTATGCCAATTTTATTTGTAAGGTTGCTTATATATTCCTATTAATATCACAGACATGGCGTCATAATCAGTGGCCACTATTATACTTACGAGCATTTCCACGTGTAATTCAAAGAAAACTTATAAAAGTACATCCACCTGCATCACAGCTTTTTTATACCTGAATTGTTTTTGAAGTGAAAACTTCTTTTTGTTCGTTGAACACTTTTCTTGGGATGGGCATATCGGCTTTAGTAACTAATAAAACATTTTAGTTTCTAGATTTTTACCTTTTCAGTTTTAACAGTGAAAGAACTTAAAGAGAATCTTTAAACGAGCCTCAACAAATCAGATTTTTATTAACTTTCAAATATTTACCAAACAAATATTTTCATACAAAAATGAGAGCTAACTAGGTAATTTTGATATCTATTAAAACCCATAGTACTACTTAAGGTACTAATTATGAATGTTGCCATTTACATTGAAACAATTACTTTACCTCGTTTTTTGAAATGCATTAATGTAACCATACTTAAATGCTCAAGTACGTGTGAATTTGAAGTAGATATTTTGCAAGAGTTTCAATTGATAGCGTTTTTAATTTGCTGCGTAAAGTAGTGGTTAAAACCGGAAGTACTTTTAAGAGAACTATGCTTTTTCTCTTCAAAACATCTTAAACTATTACCTCCACTTAAGTTCAAGTCAGTCTGATATCTTCAACACTTAAAAAGCTTTAGTTGAAGTCCTCGGCCTTTATGACTATACAAATTTGGACCTTTACAAAATACCTTCGGTCATTGTAACAACCTGCTATCGAATTACCTTCAGTCCTACGAAGTTAAAAAGATGATTTATACGTCTAGATATACTGTGACAGCTGCTGTGATCATGTCGAAAAAAATTGCGGCTAACAGTTAACCTCTCATTTCGTGATTAAAACGTGTGCAATAAAAAAGGAATACTGGGCTAGTGAGAATGTAACATTATGTGTCAAAGTGACGGGTGCAGTTGTAAAGCCGCTCAGAAATTTGGGCTTTAAGAATCCTGGTTAGCACTACATTGTAATGGGCAGAGTGTGTCATCCACCACTAGGTAAACGACTTATTGACTCGTCACCTTTTCGCATAAAAAAGCGTATGTGTGTAAACCGATTGAAATTTATTTCATTCTCGTCCAATGGTTGTCTTTCAGGTGACATATGAGTTGCAATACGGTTTTAGTAACTGAAGTATGTAACAAATGGTCACGGTGGCCAACTAACGTCGAGGTGTCGAATTTGCGTGACGGTGTGCGCGCGCGTCACATAAATTCACTCTTATATATTTTTCCTAACGTGCCAAAAGAAATAAAGCTTAAAAAGTATGGAATTATTGTTTTGAAAATGCTCATTTCGAAATTGCCTCTAATTATAAAAGCACATACTTCCATACTCTTTTAATCAACTTTTTAATCTCATCACACTCAATGTAGGTCAGGCGCTTATGTTACTTTTCTAGGATTATTTTTTTGATGTCAGCTAAACAATGAATACCTATACTTTGTAGCACAATATCATGCACAGATAATGAATTATTATTATGTTAAATACAACCAACCTATTTCGTTGGATTTACTATAATAACCAAGGTTTTTATGATAATAGGGACGAGACGAGCAGGACGTTCAGCTGATGGTAATTGATAGGGCCAGCCCAGTACAATGAAGTGCCGCTCAGGATTCTTGAAAGACCCAAAAATTTTGAGTGGCACTATAACTGCGCTCATCACTAATAATTCTCAATTGCCCAGTCTTTTCACTAGCTACGGTGCCCTTCAGACCGAAACACAGTAATGACAGAAATAGGCGTCGTTGTGGTACCCATAATCTAGCCGGCATCCTGTGCAAAGCAGCCTCCTACTGGTAAAGTTTGGATGGAATTATGGTCAATAGCAAACAAAAATAGAAATTTGAACCTTAAGAGCTGCTGATTTGTCTAATTGATATAAAAAACTGTAAATATGAATAATTTTATGCCTTAACTTTTGAACTTACCATCAGTAATTAATTTTGAACACACGTTATCATTGCTAGTCGTAGTTGTTGCTATAGAAAATAAATTTTAAGAAAAAGATCCCGAGAGAGCGCGAGATGTAGCGGACAGAAACCATGAATATTATAAAAGCAAATATGATTTTATTGATTTTGTATTGCAAAATTAAAAAAATATATAAAAAAAATATCAGCTGTATGCATATAACAAAGTACCTAGCAAAAAAAATATGGTATAAATGTTCTCCACAATATTTTCAAATTGGTGCGTAGTTAACCATAAAAATTACGACTTTCAATACTATATAAAGATCTGATGTAATATCAGAGCAAAATAGATTGATTCGGATGCTAAAGAGTAGATAATATTAATTTTCATTTACTTATGTCCGAATTTTGTTGCAAAGAGTAACGTTTCTAAAGGCATAAAGGCATTTTTTTTTAAATTGATTCCTCAAGAATTCTTTTTGATGCCATTTCTAAAATACTAGATACTACTATCGCTTTGGAAACAAATGGCGCTCTGAGAGAGAAAAAGCGGCGCAAGAAACTCTCCCAGCATTCTTTTTTTGCGCTCTTTTCAATAAAAATTTACAATATTGTACAGTAATTTATATCGCTATAAAATAATCATAATCTAGTCCCAGGCTGCGCGATCACTTAGATATTCATCTGTGGAGTAATAGGATTTACGACAGAGCCATTTTTTTTATAAAACATTTAATTTTATTTATAGATAATGCCTAAACAGTGGCTGGGACTTTATTATAAAAGTGTATACATTTACCCTTAAAACTATTATGTATCTTATGAAGCAATCCCTTATTTCTAGTGTTATAATAATGAAAACCACTATTAAGAGCAAAAAGGTGACGACTTTTGTGAACGTATATTAAATTTTCATAAATGTACTGACAATAAACAGTCATAATATTTATTTACTAACCAATAATATTTCTGGTGTCATGGCAGAGATACTCTAAATGATGAATAACTCAGTAAACAGAGCACTGTATCATGGAAGAATATCATTATTATAAATTATGTAGAATGACTGTTTCTTTATTAATTTATCTTTGAAATTCCTATACGGAATACTAAAAAAGTATTTTAAGTTATTTATTACCACTTATATACGTATTGAAGCCGTCAAAACACGTACATTCGTAGTAATGATTAGCCATGAGGTGAGCGTTATTACATGAACACTTGATACACGATAGCGCGCCGTGTCATCATAATCAATACACGAGGGTCGGGGCTTTGTAAGACTTTGTATGCGTACTAGAAATTAATACCTCGATAGATAATTATTGTATAATATACAAAAATAAAACACTTATTTATTTATTTGCACAGCAAAAGCAAAATCATTTAAAAGTACCTAAACATTACATGCTAATTTCGCTTTATTATATTACTTTATAAATCTAAAAGTGAGTCAAAAACAGGATTTAAGCGAAACTATAGAAAAACAATAAAGGATACAAAAATACCTTATCAATTGAAACATTTTGAAATAAATAGTATTTAGGGAAACACGATTATAAATATTTTGATTAAAATTACAACTAGATAAAACAAATATTTTAATTTAACC
>CATIXN010000020.1:13556368-13585110 GCA_949711725.1 Leptidea reali
TTAATCATAAATTAATACTTATTAAATGTGTATTATAGATGTGTGTGCGGTATAAAAATCTCATTCTTCAGACGATAAAATAAATCGTAAAATCTAGTCTCTTCAATAATTCGTTCTACACACACGTGTCCGCATATTGTAATGCCTCTCACACACAGGATATTTAATGTAGACTGAATATATGAATTTATAAATGTTTTCACCACTAATTAGAATAGAACTTCAGGATGAATATAGGATTATAGACTATATAGCCTTCTAAAAACATTAAATATAAAGAAAAATGCCAAGTCATAAAATGAATGAACACTTGTTTTAAATTTTGAACTTAGTTAAGCCCAGTGCCATGATCTTGAAGAAGGTGAGAAATCTTGGCATCCAATTATATAGTAGACGGTAATTAATATGATCCGAGATTATAGTTACAAAGTTAATATGTTACGATAACACTACACCAGTCCGATCGTATCTACCCGACGATCGCGCGCCCGCAGAAGCCACTTGCTGAGCTGTTTTTACGCCAAACCCGGCGCCTACCACTTGGAACGCAAACTCACTTGTGCTTACAATAGTCGAGGTATCATTATGCGGTTTATGTTACGGTTTGTTAGATAAACAAGCTTGGTTATTGTAAACAAAAAACGTGATTTATGATAGATTCGTGTTGTGAATGTCGCTGCTGCTAAACGCGTCAAAATAAAAATATTGCAGTTGAAATATTTGTATTTTTTTAACTAAAGTGGACCTGTTATAATATGATCGTATGATATCTTTCAAAAATTTTTTTTTTGTAATAAAAATAATTTCACCAAATAATGATCCCGTTATATGCTGAACAAAAATGGACGCCACCAGCTAAAGACAATTAAATACTGATATATTTTGTCGTCTCTTGAAGTATAAAGAAGAATCAAAAAATTGTGTGTGTACTTATGTATGCATCCTCGTGCCATTCTTCGTTTTTAGATAGAACAATTTTGTAAAAATCTTGCAAAGATGGCTTTGACAATTAATTATTAAAGAATAAATACGGCTGTATGTGCTTGAACCCTTTGCCTGTCCTACTAATGGGCGAAGAAACCAAAAAAAAAAATAAAGACGCAAACGTCAGAAAATTTTAGTAACCAACTTCAACCTGCTACTTTTGTGTTACAGTGATGCGCGCGCATCTTAAAATTTCACTCTCATCATTTTTTCATAACGCGCCTAAAGAAGCATAACTTCAAATACGCAAAAGCGTTGCGCTTTGTTTTATGGCTCTTAGAACCAAGAGCAATTAAAAATACACCCGGTAAAAAAATGTCTCTGGTGTTTTTGTATAGGGTTACGTAGATATTGACAGATATTTGACGGCTGTCGTGTCTATGGGGACTCGGTAGCATAGGACGGTGGAAACGCCTGTATCCACTTGTGCACTGTAGCACAATGCGAAACCACTGGCTACTTACATAATTTGTTTTTTTGTTGTTCAACGATTCAAGAATCTTCAAGACGCCTGTAATATGCCTTTAATATTTGAGTACCTCAATGACATATGTATGGATAATATAGGATAAAAAACATAATTTTTAAACTACCCTCATACAAACATAACTACCGTCTAAAAGAGTAGTAGGTATCCTTTGCGTTTTTAGTCGGATAAATAATTAATACTAGTGAGTGTGTAATAGAGTTTGCAAGATTTTAAAACATTATTTATGGATTTGTGGTATTTAATAATTAATAGTTTTCTGGATGTATAGGGTTTTCAAAGATACTTACTACTTCATCAAAAATCTTTGTTAAAATTTGTGATATTTTTAAGGTAAATTAGGGACGAGACCAGCAGGACGTGTAGCTGTTGGTAATTGATACGCCCTGCCGTATACAATGCAGTGCCGCTCAGGATTATTGAAAACCCATAAATTCTGAGCCTCTCTACATCTGCGCTCGTCACCTTGAATAATATTTTGTCGAGTCTTATTGCTCACCAATTGCACTAGTTACGGCGCCCTTCAGACCGAAACACAGTAAGAATAATAATAATAATAATTCTTTTATTTCAGGCCAATTATGTCCCATAGTTAACATTAATTCCTTATTCTAATTAAAAGTAAACTTAAAAACTAGAATACTATCAAAGTAATGCTTACACATCTGCTTCACGGCAGAATAAGCACCGTTGTGGTACCCATAATCTAGCCGGCATCCGGTGCAAAGAAGTCTCTCACTGGAAAACTGTGTGATTATTGTGTAAAGTTTTACTTAATAAGTCCAGTATTCACATTCAAAAATAATCATTGTGAAGTAGACCTAAGAACCGGAGGCTCGATTTATTAGCACCCTAAACAAATAAGTCGTATTGACAACGGTCTTGGCAAACTCGTAAAATTGAGCTTTTATGTGTAGCAACCAAGCGAATCTCACCACACGAAACTTGTTAAATATCTAAAGGCAATTCTAATTTTAAATAGAAATGAGTGACCAACTAAAAGGACTATAATTAGTCTGTATAACCCAACCAATTTAAAGATTACTTGGCTTAGCGACTAGTTTACTTTTGTTTCCATAGTAAGTATTATGTACTATGGTATATTGCTATGGTGCAACGCTGCCGATACAATCTTCGTGCTGCAGAAGAGGGCTATTCGCGCTATTTATGACCTAGGTCCTAACGAATCATTGAGGGCAAAAATTAAAAAAAAATAACATCTTGACTGCAGTTGCTTCTCAATTTATTCTTCATAGTGTTATGTATGTACATAGGCACATAAGTGAATTTACTAAAAACTGTCATAGCCATAATGTTAACATCAGGAACAGACATAAACATATAATTTCTAGTACTCGGCTGAGTCGAGTTATTAAGTCTTTTGTGGGGCGATGTATATGCTTTTACAACAAGATCCCAGAAAATGTTCAAAACAAATGTGTTTCGAAATTCAAAAAAATTATTAAAAAATATTGTGTGCATTAAAACTTATTATAACATAAATGACTTTCTTAATGATACTACAGATTGGGAACGGAGCATAGGACCTTAATTTGTAACCATATTTGCCCGTTCTTCTCAGTTCTGAGAGCTCTTTTGCACTACGTCCGATCCGAATCTGATATGTACTTACGTAAACTAACATAGAAATTGTTCTACGACTACTCCAGACCGTGTTTTCACGGATACGGATCGGATTCGGATCGGACGTATTGCGAAAGCACTCTGAGGATGTTTTTGACTTTCAATAAGAGATATCACATCCTATTTTGAATAAAAATATTTGAATTTGAACCATTTCTGCTATCCAATCCTTTCCTGATTCACATAGTATAACAGACTGTATCTGCAAACCTGAGGTGATTGAGAAAGGTACAATTTTTTTCTGTGTTTAGGTGGAACTTTGTCTCTTGGTAACTCCCCGTTCTATTCTTATTACTCCTCCTCTTTTTTATTTTGCTATTAACTATTTAACTATTTTGCCTCTCGATTTTAACTTTGCTTGCTATTTGCGTAAGTGTTTTGTATAATATCTATGTATGTGCTATTTTTATGATGGTGATGAAATGACTAATGCTATCGAAAGCATTGTTATAATCGATAAGCTATATACAAATATATATGTGTGTTGCCAGTTTTGACTTACGGTACGCAGACGTGGTCGCTAGCTATGGGCCTAATGAGAAAGCTTAAGTTCGCTCAGAGGGCAATGGAGAGGGCTATGGTCGGAGTTACCCTGCGAGATCGAATCAGAAATGAGGAGATCCGTAGGAGAACCAAAGTTACCGACATAGTCCAAATGATTGCGAAACTGAAGTGGTAGTGGGCAGGGCACATGGTTCGACGGACAGATGGCCGTTGGGGTAGTAAAGTCTTCGAATGGCGACCACATACCGGAAAACGCAATGTTGGTAGGCCCCCCACAAGATGGACCGAGAATCTGGTCAAGACCGCTGGAACACGTTTGATTAGGGCAGCCAGGACCGATCGTCGTGGAATTCTTGGAGGGGAGGCCTTTGTCCCGCTGGACTGGACGTCTTCCGGCTGATGATGATGATTTAGAATACCTATTTGAGTGCATCTGTTTTAAGGTCACTTTTGCTAAAGCACGCCTCATCATTTGATTCTGCGTCATCAATTTCTTTTGCTTGTTTTTTTTTTTGTTATGAAAAATGCAAAGAGTTTGTATGTACTTACCATTACACTTATTGGTCTGTAGTTTCCTATGTCTAGTAGATTTCCTTTTGTGAATATTTACGGTTGTATTGAAATTGTTTCGATCCAGTTCAATAATTGTACAAATTTGTACATAAACCTTTAATGATTTCTATGTCTCATTGTTTCTAATTGTTCATAAATAAATATTTTATTTACACGTTGCAGTTACTTATTTTCTTATAGAAGGAGTTAAAAAGTAAAGTAGAGAACAAAATTATTTTTGTTTCCAAAGTGGACTTTAAGTAACTCTCTCGCCCTCAAAATATTTGTTTACTACCTGGGTTAACAATCTACTATTAATTTTACTTTTATATTTCTATAGACTATTATAAAACATAGTCCTTGTCAAATATGAAACTTAACCTTTCCGCATCGGCCGTGCCCGCGGGCACTGGTAATTCAAAAAACAATGAGAGCGGCTGTGCCGCGGGGCACTCTTTTACCTCATCCAGTTTTCACCCTTATTAGGTGTACAAGATGGTTTATTTGCCTACGCAGTTATGAACGAGTGAATTCCCAAACACATTTCGATCCGTTACGATTCAAGGCCACCAATATTCGACGTCATAGCTTTACGGACAAAGCACTTATGTGTCCACTTGTTCCCGGCCGGCGCAGCGAGCGGTCGTTATCAAGACTTTACACGAAGATCATTCTTTGTGGAGATTTAAGCTTAATTTTATAATTAACATATACTATTCATTACAAAAACATAAAAGGAAATAAATAAAACAAGTAATTAACAATAATAACAATATTTATTTTAAAATATACCTATTTTTACACTTTTTTTCGAATGAAAAGTCTTTGTGAAATAAAAAAGAAAGACAATATGAATAATTTATACATGGTCTTATAGCTTGTTTCAATAGCTTTCAGTGACAGTCACTCAAATCACCCTAGTTATAAGCATTTTATAACTACACGTAAAATAATACACACGGGGAAAATGCCGCGAAAATGCCGGAAGCTTGCCGATCTACAGTGTACAGCGAGATCCGGAGCGCGCTTATTAAACTTATTTAAAGCTTCAAGCTCGAAGATCGATTTCATAAAGAACATACTTATCAATTGTATAAATATTTCCTCAATTTTTGATCGTTCCTTATGTCGATCTGTAATCAAAAGTCCTGCCCCAGTTCAAGTTTTGTGTAATATAATTCCAACTTCAGTATTGAATCATATTACAGTGTGATGTAAAGCGTGAAATAACTTTTCGTATCAAAATTCACGTTGAGGTATTCGATTTACTATGATCTGCTCCATTTACTACAAATACGTTTTTTTTGAAAACATATTAGAAGAAGTTAATGCATTATTTATCGTCAAGTCTATTTCATAGGCTGCAATCTTATTAAATACCGGATGCGTAACGAGGGCCGTGTTCGCCTTTATCATTAACCTGTATAAATACCACTGGACAGGCTGTTCCATATGTTTGACAGCAAATTGTATGTGTCTATTTGAAGCGCCACTCGCGAGCATCCAGAGAACTAATTTTGACGTATAATACAAATGGCTGCGAAGGAATGTAATATACTGTGAAGTATTTTTGCAATTTGAATTAATTTCGTTCGTTTTCCGTGTTATTTATACTTCGAGAATCAGAGTAATTTTTTTTTGTAAATAGTTTCCAATCATCTATCGATGATTGATGAGGTTGTCATCACTAGTTTTAGTACCGCAGACTCTCGCTACATGGCCAACAGCGTCAAAATGGCGAATATCAAACAGGCACAAAAGCACATTGATAGCCGCCAGTCTAGTGGTATATAGTAGAGGTCAGTGGCCTTTATTCTTCTAGTCACTTAATGGGCCTAATAGCCTCAGTAAGCAATATGGCGTTGTCAGTATGACGCAAGATCAAAAGTGATATGTTTTCACAAAATGGGCAAATGCGATGTTTGCTTTTGTAAAAAGAATATCGGACGACTAAAATATATGTCTGTATAAGTTCAAGTACAATCTCTACTTATTAAATTACTATACCATGAACATAATTTAATTGAACGTAAGTTATAAGTAAGTACTTAAGTAGATGGCTTGTGGTTCTTTGCTGGAGTTCAGCAGCTTCAGGTTTAATAGCTATTCAACATATTATTGCCTCTTGTTGAAGATGCAACACAAAAGAGAATATTTATAATAGAAAATAATATGAGGCACAAACGCCGTTGGCATAATAGAATCTTATACTATTGTAGAAAGTGACAGGAGGAGATGGTGAAGATATTGTGTATTAAAGGCGCTGTCGCCCTGGCGTTGTCTCACTTCCGCTGCAATCGTTGACGAGTTAGGGCATACTCTGCCCAATTTATGTTGGAATATTAGTAATTGTGTTATTCGTAAATTATGATTTACATGTTGTGTACATTTTAATTGTGAATTACTACTCGATGGCATTAAAATTTGTTATAAAAACTCCTTCTAATCGTATGTCCTAGACTATATTATCTATCAAGGTAAATGTCACAGAATGCCCAGACGCTAAGCTTACTATCTAAGAAGATTGGTTCCATCATAAAGCCATAATATGGTTCTAGTTGAAAACGAAATAGCTACCTACGTTTAAAGAGAAACTATATGAGATATGTTAATGCAATTCAGCGCAAAAAAGGTCAATATTCTTAAAAGAATTTCAGACAAAAGCATCATGAAAGTATCTAACAATTCGTAGGCTTGTAATATCATCGGTAATCCGTTTACAGTGTAACCACAGAGCGAAAACATCATCAAATAATGCTCGTTAACGGGCGCTACATGGTAACGCCGGATTATCCTGTCACCGGGAACTCTATATATTTTATCTACACCCATGCTTTAAATCCTCTATTAAAGATTCTAAAACAGTTAGCTTATTACCAACATTAAAACACCCAATGTCCTAATAACCATTACATAATCCAAACGAGTGTTGTAATGAAATTCAGTACAACATTACAATACTCGTTTGGATGATGTAATGGTTACTAGGACTGCCTTTTTTAATGTAAGCAGTGAGCTAACTGTTTTTGGATCTTTTATAGAGGATTCATATTAGGGCTGTAGATAAAGTCTTGTATGCAACTATTGATAATTAAGTATTAAAACACTCATGATACTATTATCACATTCGTGTTTTAATACCCCTTATTACACAACAGTTGCATAAATAACTATTAACGTTAAGTTACTCTTAACACGTGTCTTCTGAAGCAGGATCACATAATGTTTAGCTAGGGTAAGCGTTATTACATGAACACTTGATACACTATCTAATATCTAATCTACTCCTAAATTAGCATTTAGCTATACAATTTAAATCTGGAACGTACAAGATGCCTTTAAGTGTAAAAGCTAAAATACATAAGTATGTTCACATAAAAAAAAAGTTCAAATAAGTATGTTCTTTAAAATATTTTAAAATTTTGTTGTTCATGGTTTCTATTAATTTGAAGCCACTTATGACCTGCTGTTACCACTTACTACTATTTCATTTTAATAAACACTTGGTAACTTGAATATTTTTTATTAACACATAATTAATCTAAATTCTGACATGACAGTCATATTATTAATGTTTTCATTTTTATATAATAAAACAAACAAGTGTAATGTTTTTAAGTAATTAATGAATACTTCCCATTAATTTTTCCGAACATACGGTAGACTTGTAAAGTTTAATCAGTAATATTTTATTCCATGCTACATGTGTCGTCTCGTGTGTGAAAGGACTCTAAAATCTGATGAATAGAATATGTAGTGCACAGACTCGGTATAGCTCGAGACGATTGAGAACGAGTCCCAAAATATTCATATCCTTATCTCCTTCCTGTCAAGGCTTTCCGCCCCTATAATAGTTCTGATAAAGTCCATCGTAATGTTAAGTATTGAAACTGATATGTACACCGTTTTAAGCATTCTGTGTCACCCAGGATAACAATTTAAATTTAAAAAAAATAAACAACTGTTCAGAAAGCTATTCAAATTGCTTCGTACTGAAATGAGATTCAATTATCTGTGTGCCTGAAGTTGTGACACATACACCCATCGAAAACAATACAATTTCGCCGAGAACAATCTACGGCCGTTTTCAATAACGTATCTCTAGTAACGGATGCCGTGCAGTCACCGTTTAATGACAAGATCTTATCTATCCATATTTATATCCAATATAATTATAGTCCAATGCTATCTGTCGATAGGTTATTGAAATGTAAGTAAGCGTAAAATGATAGATTTGTCTACCTCTAGTGAGTTAAACTAAAGATAGATATGTTATTGACAACGGCCGCATGTACGAGTATGAATACTTGTACTTCACACGAATAAACTAAATCATAATATGATATAGTATTTGTAAAAGTAAAGTATTTTAGCTAGTGATAAAATATAGGTTGGGACGTGGATACAGAATACTACAAACGTATGATGATTTCAATTGAAAATATTTGAAAATTATTTCAAAAATATGTACCTCAGGTATGGCACAACATTTATACCCAAATGATTCATTTAAAAAGTGTTAAAAGATACATACATAAAATCACGCCTCTTTCCCGTAGGGGTAGGCAGAGACCACTTCTTTCCACTTGTTACGATCCTTACATACTTCTTTCGCTTCGTCCACTTTCTTTTTTTTTTTATGGAATAGCAGGACAAACGAGCGTATGGGTCACCTGTTGTTAAGTGATCACCGCCGCCCACAATCTCTTGCAACACCAGAGGAATCACAGGAGCGTTGCCGGCCTTTAAGGAAGGTGTACGCGCTTTTTTTGAAGGTACCCATGTCGTATCGTCCCTGAAACACCGCATAAGGAAGCTCATTCCACAGCTTTGTAGAACGTGGAAGAAAGGTCCTTGAAAACCGCACTGTGGAGGACCGCCACACATCCAGATGGTGAGGATAATATCCTAACTTGTGGCGTGTCGTGCGAAGGTGGAATTCGGCGGCAGGAATCAGGTTAAACAGCTCTTCGGAACACTCCCCGTGATAAATGCGGTAGAAGACACACAATGAAGCGACGTCTCTACGCAACGCCAAGTGATCCAGCCGTTCACAGAGCACTGGGTCCCCGACAATTCGAGTGGCTCTGCGTTGCACGTGGTCAAATGGATCGAGCTGATACTGGGGTGCGCCAGACCAGAGATGACAGCAATACTCCATGTGTGCCCGGACCTGCGCTTTGTAGAGCGCTAGTATGTGGGCCGGCTTGAAGTATTGCCGTGCTCTATTAATGACGCCCAGTTTCTTTGAAGCCAATTTGGCTTTGCCTTCCAGATGACCACGAAATTGGCAATCGCTCGAGATTTCGAGACCCAGTATTCCGATACTAGGCGAGGCTTTGAGGGAAGTGTTGTCGAAGAGCGGTGATACGACAAATGGGGTTTTTTTAGTGGTAAACGCGCAAACTTGAGTCTTCTGGGGGTTAAATTGGACAAGGTTCAATTTTCCCCATTCCGCGACCTTCTCAAGAGAGGATTCGATAGAAGACACAAGTTTCTCCCGGCACTGGTCGACGATTTCCCGAGAGAGACCTGCATGGCCCGTGTATATGGCATCACCAGTGCAGTCGTCTGCATAGCAGTGAATGTTGGAGGTGTCCAACATATCATTGATATGCAGAAGAAATAGCGTGGGAGACAGCACACAGCCTTGGGGCACTCCAGCATTCACGGGCTTCGGGTTCGAGCAATATCCCTCGACAACGACTTGTATGCTACGCCCAGTGAGGAAGCTGGAGGTCCACTTGCACAAGCTCTCGGGAAGCCCAAATGACGGAAGTTTGGAGAAGAGCGCCTTGTGCTATACACGAAAGGCCTTCGCTATATCCAGGCTAACTGCCACGCCTTCCCCCTTGCTTTTATAGCCGCAGCCCATCTATGTGTCAGGTATACCAGAAGATCACCTGCCGACCGACCATGGCGAAACCCGTATTGTCGGTCGTTGACCAACTGGTGACCCTCTAGGTATACCAAGAGCTGACGGGTAATTATGCTCTCCATGATTTTGGAGAGCAGGGAGGTAATAGCAATAGGCCTGTAGTTTGCCGGATCCGAACTGTCTCCTTTTTTTTGGATCGGATGGACAAGGGCAGACTTCCATGAGTCAGGGACTACGCCTTTAGAATAAGAGTGCCGGAATAAACGTCTTAGCACCGGCGTCAACTCAGGGGTACACGTTCTAAGCACGATTGGAGAAATGCCATCCGGCCCGCTCGACTTCCTGACGTCCAACGAAAACAGAGCTCGCCTAACAGTTTTCTGTCAGAACTGTACTTCAGGCATAGAGCTCTCACGCCGCGGGATGGTCGGTGGTGTTATTCCGTTGTCGTCAAGAGTCGAGTTGGAGGCGAAAAGAGTGCACAAGAGATCGGCTTTCTCTTTTGCCGTATGGGCCAGGGTGTCATTCCTCATGTGCAACGGCGGCATGGACGGCTGGCTGAAGTTACCAAGAGCAGCTTTCGATAACGACCAGAACTTGCGTGTTCCGGTCGGGTAACTGGAAAGCTGCTCGCCGATTTTGACGACGTGTTTTGACTTTGCACGGGCGATTTGCCGCTTAAAAATCTGGAGGCACGGTTGTATTTCCTCTTAAGAACTGTGCAGTTCGGATCCTTTGTCCCCAGCGCCGCAACCCAAGTTCGATACGCCTGTTTTTTGCAGTCAGATGCTGCTTTAACTGACGCATCGAACCAGGGCTGTGATCTGCCACCGATGGGTACTACAGAGTTTGGTATAAAAATATCCATACCCTGTAGTATCACATCGGCTACTGCAACGGCGCAGGCACTAGGATCATCCGAAGGGAAACAAACCCTTCCCCAAGGGTAGAATGCAAAAAAGGAACGCATCCTATCCCAATCTGCTGACTTGTAGTGCCAAACACGGCGGGTCGCTGGTGGCCTGCGACGTTGGCGTCGGATAGGCACTACACTCCTGACCAGGCAATGGTCGGACGTTCGGAGAGGGGCGTCGACAAAGACCTGGTAACCATCGGGATGTGTAGTCAGCAGAAGATCCAATAAGGACGGTATGTGGCTATCCACATCCGGGAGCCGCATTGGCGACTAAACCAATTGGGACAGACCATACGCTAATGCAAAATTATGCACAGATCGCCCTGCGTAGTCTGTGGTACGTGATCCAAGCCATTCGGCATTGTGCCCGTTGAAATCACCCAAGACTACGATTTCAGCGGAGGGGATCTGTGCAAGCACGTCGTCAATTGCCGCTTGAACGCAGCCCATGAGATGATCGGTTTCTGCGTTACCACTAAGAGACCTTGTAGACACACGTATAGATACGGACGCGGTCGTCTAAATCTACGCGGAGCCAGAGAGTAGACAGGTCCCTACCCTCAAAATTGCCGAGACGGCGACAGCAGATATCCTCCCTAACGTACACACATACCCCGGCATGAGGCAAAAAGTTGTGCTCAATTTTGTACCCGGGGTACGTTAAATATGACGTATCGCTAGGTCGAGATATCTGCGTCTCCGTAAGGAAACACAAGGCCGGCTGCGCCGTCTCAAGGTGGTGGTGGACGGCGTTTAAATTGGAGTGAATTCCCCTGATATTGCAAAAGTCCACGTTGAGTGTGGAGCGGGGTGCCGTGGTGATACTGCCTCGTTTGTCCTTGGTCATGCGCGGTTCTGTGCCCTCCCCAGAATACGAAGGGCAGCCCGAGCTAGAGTGCCCGGGGAGGGATTTTCCAACTCTGGTAGAGCCGGTACCCTCCTGGGGTAAAATCTGATGTAGTACCGCTGTCGGGTGGAGGGAGGGGGGGGGGGGAGTGGCCACCGGTCCTCGACACTAACCTATGCGAAACATAGCGGCACTAGGCCGCTATTTCACGCCGGTATTCTGTGCGAGTGTGGTAATTAACCCGGACGAGTCTGGCCCGATTGTGCTGACGTCAAAAGACGGCAGCGTGACTCTCCCACTTCTAAAAAGCCCTTAGTCGCCTCTTACGACACCCATGGGCCTGGGACTCCCCTATTCTTTTTACGCCCCGGGAAAAGTACAGGGCTCTTTCATTATTCCTTTCATACATGCTCTCCCGTTTAGGGTACTCTTGACCTGGTCTTTTTTAAAAATGTCCCTGATTTGATCTTGAAACGTCCGCCTAGGTCTGCCCCTTCCAACACTTTCATCCACACTGGCCTTATACACTTTCTTCGTCAATCGTTATTGATTCATTCTCTCGACATGTGCAAACCATCTCAGCATACCTTTCTCAATTTTTGTCACAACATCTTCTTTCAGACCACAACGTTTCCTTATCTCACTATTTCTTATCCTGTCACTCAGTTTAACTCCTATCATACTTCTCAACGCTCTCATCTCAACTGCATTTATTCTGCTTTCATGTTTCTTCTGCCATGCTCAACTTTCACTTCCGTACATGAGTGTTGGAACCAACACCCCCTCATGCACAGCCAAACGAGCCTTATTAGACACCTTCTGACTGTTCATAAAGGAGTGCAAAGCTCCATTCACCGTGTTTCCTGCATTCACTCTTCTTTCAATATCACTCTCATACTTTCCATCTCTTGTAAATTTAGAACCCAGATACCCAAACTCATTCACTAAATTTTAAATTTTTTCATCTCCAATCACGATATTGCAGTCTGTCACTACCTCATCTCTTTCAAGCACCATCACTTTCGTCTTCTTTACATTCATCTTCATTCTCTTTCTACTAAAAGCTCCATTCATAGCAGTTACCATCTCTTGCAACTCCTCGGCCGAAGATGCAAGTAATACTTGGTCATCAGCATAGAGAAAACATTTGACGAGTAACTCATTCATTCTCAACCCACTGTCATTCTCTTTTAAATCTGTCAAGCAATTGTTCATGAACAGATTAAACAGCCACGGTGACGCTACACATCCCTGTCTAACACCTTTTTCGATATTAAACCATTCAGTGTATGTCCCGTTTATCCTTACACAAGCACTAGAATCTCTATAAAGAGATTGTAATGCTCGTATGAGGACACTGCTCACACCGCTCGCGGACACTGCTGACCACAATTAAAACCACAGACCAAAACACACAGTTAAAAGATCAATTATTTTAATGGTTTATGCTTTACTTCACTGTCAAAAGAAGGTCATAACTCAATGCTTATAGAACACTATTATCATAACTAGGCTATTAAATTATTTCTTTCATATTTTAAGTTGAGTAATAATTGAAAATCGACGCTGTGATACAAAGTACTTGTAAGATCTTTGCGGTTTTAATTACTTTTGACAATGAACAGAAAGGTTCGAAAGTTACGAAGATGTTAAACATTATTTTATTTCCACTTTTCTATTATTATTTTTTTATGAAAATAAGGGACGAGACGAGCAGGAAGAAATGGTAATTGATACGTCCTGCCCATTACAATGCAGTGCCACTAAGGATTCTTGACTAGACCCATAACTTCTGAGCGGCACTAAAATTGCGCTCGTCCCCTTGAGACTTGCCCAGTAATTTCACTAGGTACGGCACCCCTCAGACTTAAACACAATAATATTTACATATTACTGCTTCACGGCAGAAATAGGC
This sequence comes from Leptidea reali, assembly GCA_949711725.1. Lineage (NCBI taxonomy): Eukaryota > Metazoa > Arthropoda > Insecta > Lepidoptera > Pieridae > Leptidea > Leptidea reali. The sequence goes on from CATIXN010000020.1 coordinate 13,570,096, forward strand.
GCCATTGAACTCACCTGTGTACTATCGATATGTACATACCGAGTAAGGAAAATTGCGTTGCTGAGATAATCTAAGTAGATACACAATAAAAATATTACGTAGCTATAAGTTCGAGACAAGATTATTGTGCAAAATGTACCTGAGAATATACCTCTTTAGATATATTATATTAACGATGAAATCCTCGCATTACAAAGCCCCGACCCTCGTGTATTGATAATGATGACACGGCGCGCTATAGTGTATCAAGTGTTCATGTAATAACGCTTACCCTAGCTAAACATTATGTGATCCTGCTTCAGAAGACACGTGTTAAGACTAACTTAACGTTAATAGTTATTTATGCAACTGTTGTGTTATAAGGGGTATTAAAACACGAATGTGATAATAGTATCATGAGTGTTTTAATACTTAATTATCAATTATCTACTTTATCTACACCCCTAATAGGAATCCTCTATAAAAGATCCAAAAACAGTTAGCTCACTGCTAACATTGTGGTCATAAGTGGCTTCAAATTAATCGAAACCATGAACAACTAAATGTTAAAATATTTTAAAGAACATACTTATTTGAACTTCTTTTTATTTGAACATACTTATTTATGTATTTTAGCTGGTACACTTAAAGGCATCTTGTACGTTCCAGATTTAAATTGTATAGCTAAATGCTAATTTAGGAGTAGATTAGATAGGAATGACAAAATGGGTCGTACTAGGTTTGTGTTGTGAAACGTCTTTGAAATCATACCAAAATACGCGGGTACCAATACATAACTATTTATGTGAGAAATATAAATCTTATATCATAATTTTGTTTATACAGATAGGTCATTGTATTGAGCTTGGATTTTTCCCCAGGTTAGGCGGGTGAAAAGTATCATTATCGAAGTTTTTTTCTTTGTAGATTTACTAACAGCTTGTCTATACAGTTATTAAGTCCATTCGTAAAAATTAGTCTAATTCTGATAACAATTATAGGCGAAATAACGAGATTTTGAATTGCGCTGCTATTTATTAAAAAAAAAATCCTACTTTTTATCTTAATTTCAAATGTGGCCTAACGCCAGACAGACGCGTTGTTTGATCGACTTTTTTTTATGGAATTGGAGGACAAACGTATAGTACGTGGAAGAAAGCTCCTTGAAAACCGCACTGTGGAGGACCGCCACACATCCAGATGGTGGGGATGATATCCTAACTTGTGGCGTGTCGTGCGAAGGTGGAATTCGGCGGCGGGAATCAAGTTAAACAGCTCTTCGGAACACTCCCCGGGATAAATGCGGTAGAAGACACACAATGAAGCGAAGTCTCTACGCAACGCCAAGTGATCCAGCCGTTCACAGAACGCTGGGTTCCCGACAATTCGAGCTGCTCTGCGTTGCACGCGGTCAAATGGATCGAGCTGATTTTTATTTATTTATTTATTTATTTATTTATTTATTTATTTAAGGAAAACCAACAGCTAGTACAATTTCTTTAGAAAATTAAATAGTAACAGATAGCCAATTACAGGTTTTCACTAACAGAAGTAATATAAAATATGTACGTGAACACTATTTTTCGGCTCAAATTCATGACAATAAAGATACTTTTAAACAGATAACAAAAAACAATACTTAATTAAAAAAGTTGAGGGTTATGCACTGCTTTGCCTTGGAAATGCTTGTAGCAAATATGTCAATATCTAATAATCTACTAACATCATTCACTGTTTTACACGCTCGCACCATATATGAGTTTTGCCTATAGTTACTACTAACAGCAGGAACACAAAGTGGAGGGCTATATCTAAGAGTTTTTTGAGGTACATTAAAATTAACTTTATGCAGCAGATCTGGGCAATCGACATGATTGCTTATAATTTTTAACATAAATAAAAAGTCAGTTATATTTCGCCGTTCTTTCAGTGGTAAGAAGTGTAACTTTTTACTCAAATCAACATAGCTATTAGAATCGTAAGGTACCTTAAATCTAAAACAAAGATATCTTAAAAATCGCCTCTGAACACTTTCTAGACGGTCAACATACGTACTATATGTAGGATTCCAAATTTGTGAAGCATATTCCAGATTACTTCTAACAAAAGTACAATGTAGTATCTTAATAGGCTTAATATTATTAAAATTCTTTGAAATGCGCTTAATAAAACCTAATGCCTTTGAAGCCTTGTTAACTATCTTATCAATGTGATCATTGAATAGCAACTTAGAGTCATGGTAAACGCCGAGATCCCTCGTACCATTGCATCTAGAGAGCACCTGACCTCTTAATGTGTAATTTGTTTGTAGGATGTTAATCTTACGGGTATATGTGACTACTGAACATTTTGATGTATTAAGTTCTAGTTTATTAGTAAGACAATACTCCTCTAGGCGGTTGAGATCCTCTTGAAGGGCAATCATCAAGGATTGATGTTATTGAAGAGAATATTTTCATATCATCAGCGAAGGAAAGTAAATTGGAAGACTTAAAACAGGAATCTATATCACCTACATAGATAATAAAAAGAAGTGGACCAAGTAGTGATCCCTGGGGAACACCACTAGGAACTGGAACCCAACTAGAAATGTAGTTATTTAGTACAACAGCTTGTGAACGATTATCTATGTATGACGAGAACCACCGTAACAAGTCACCCCGTATTCCCGACTGAGATAGCTTAGATATTAATGTATTGTGGTCGATTTTATCAAACGCCTTACTATAGTCGGTGTAGATTACATCGACTTGCATACCATTATCCATAGCGTCAGTAATAAAATTGTTGAGAAGTAAAAGATTAGAAACAGTAGATCTACCTTTCAGAAATCCATGTTGGAAGGGACTAAAGGTGTTTTTTAAGTTAGCATACAATTGCTTATATATGACCCTCTCAAAGACTTTAGCAATAATGCAAAGTTTTGAAATTGGTCTATAATTCGTAATTTCAGATTGAGACCCTTTCTTATGTACTGGTTTAATATATGACGATTTCCATAACTTAGGGACAAAGCCAGTAGAAAGTGATTTACTGAAAAGCATGGAGATAGGAAGAACAATAGTAGAAGAGCATTTTCTAAGAAAAAATTACGAAGTGTTATCAGGGCCTGGAGATTTATTTATATCTAGCCTATCAAGTAATAATTTTATTTCATGCACATTAATATCAATATTTTGAATTTCAGAATTAATATTTAAATCAGAACTAAGAGTTAAGTCACCGTTATCTGAAGAATAAGAGGATATGCTTCTATTGTTATGTGACGTGGGGTTAAGAAATGTTGTTTGAAAGTATGTTGAGAACGCATTACAGATAGTTTCTCCACTTGTTAAGCTATTATTATTGTATGTCGTTAGACTAGGCATACAATGAGATTGTGACCTACTTTTCACAAACTACCAAAAATGTTTTGGATTTTTTATAATTGAATCCTCAGTTAATTTAATATACTGTTCATAGCAAATAGATTCTAATTGGTTAACTTTATTACGTAATAAATGATATGTAAAATAATTCGATTTGTTACTGTAGTTCTTAAATTTTTTATAGTATTTACTTTTCTCCTTAATCGCTTTTATCAGAGCTGAGTTATACCAAACTGGATACGAATAGTTCCGTGCACGTTTTATTGGTATATACTGATTTTGAAGGGCATATACCGTTTCATTTAAGAAGCTAACACACTCGTCAATAGGGCGAGATAAAAACTCGCCTTCCCAGTCAATACCTCTGATTCTATTGTTAATATTTTGAAAATCACCTTAATCATAAATATAGCGGAGCCGCGGCGCGTGATCTAATAACGTGGTTTCAAATGATTTTGCAACTATCAACAAAGCAGGGTGGTAAGTATCAATGGGTGTAATAGGATCGGTGCACTCGGATACATAGATTAATTGGTTCGAAAAAACTAGATCTAATAGTCTGTTCTGTTTGTTAAGTATGCCGTTAAACTGATGCAGGCATAATGCGCTCATTTCGTCCGTTAGCGAATACTCATCCGAAGAACTCATGCAAGTACTATTAAAACTACTAGTATTTGTAGGTTGCCAAACAATACCGCTTAAATTAAAATCACCAATAACCAAAAAAGCATCGGAAGGGTTGACTGATGACGCATAATTTAATTTTGTGAGGAAGTTTGCCAATTGATTACTAAATGACAAGCCGTTATTCTGCTCGCATAATTAAATAACACAGAGATACAAATCAATCCACTTACGTGTATTTGCTTGTTTGATGCGTACACTTATCCAAAGGTCTTCTGCTGTTGAGTTAAATTGCGGCAGCAACTTAACTTGCAAATGTTTACGTGTAGCTATTAAAACACCACCGCCCTTTGTTTGACCCGTTAAACTATAATCACGGTCACGTCGCCAAACTAGGTACCGATCATCCAGGAACTCGGAGTCAGATATGTTGTCTTCTAACCACGTCTCAGTAAATATAATTACGTCATAAGAATTCATACAGACTTTACGATAAACTTCATTAGTTTTTGTTCTTAGACCACGGACGTTCTGATAATAAATACTTAAATTATAGATATTATAAGACATTATCAATACTATTATTTAAAAACATAATACGAATCATTTTAATAATAATTTTAAAGGTATGCGGTGTTGTTTTACTCGTGCATTTATTAAATAAATACGAAATTTTAAGAAATTGCGGGTAGATTCTAAATACTGTGTCTAAGTAAGAACAGTGAGGCATACGATGAAGATGGCAATTATAGGCAAAACTCATAAGGGTAAGCGAGACAAACATATTGTACGTTTTAGTTATCGAAATGAACAAAGTAACAAAGTTGTAAAAGTGACCGGTTATAAGCAAGTCAGGGGTGCAAAACAATTTATAACTTATCAATACTGAAATATTATTCACAAACGATAAATTATTAATGATAAAGGTTACACTTAGGTAATGGGGATGTCCACATTTTAAACAATCTTGTTTAAATCATTTTCTTGACGTATAACAAACACTCTCGATGTCTCATCACGGCGCACATGAATTTTACTATGTTTAACCCACACAAATTTATAATTCTTCTCATGAGCAACGTTTTTGGCAGATGTTAAAAGCTTCTTAAGGTCCATACTGAGGTGGTCATTAATATATATTTTCTTTATTGATCCTGTGAAGCCAATATCCGTGGTCGTCACCTTTTCCGCCCTAGCCGCTGCGATGAAGTCTTCTTTTACATATCTGTTTAAAAAGCTGACGATTATCAGCTTTTCCTTTGAATTGTGCATAGGAACCCTAGATATATAGTTGATTTGAGCACTTGGCACAACATGATTGATCTTCGTGCTGACTTTGTATAGGATTGTGAATAAATTTTCATCTTTTTTGATAGGGATACCCTTGATTTCCACATTATTAAGACGCGATCTTTGTTCCATCGTAGATAGTGCGAGCTTCGTCTTAGACAACTCACTCTGAAGGCATATTACTGTATCCTGTAATTTTTCAACACTACTGACTCTGGATTCAACGCTAGTTATTCTACCACTCAGGTCGTCTACTTTTTGGCTCGTGTACACACACGTGTCATTAAGATCGGACAGTTCCTTTTTGATGGTTCGTATATCCTCTCTCAACAGACAGCTGGCGCTTCATATCACGGAGCTCCTTCATGATAGTTTCAAGCGAAGCAGGTTCGGTGGGCACCGGCGTGGTGGATGATAGCCCGCGACACGTTGCACATTTCCATTGCGATCTTTTTTCTGATCCATAGCGCCTCCATGTGGTTTCCGATATGTTAGCACACCCAAATTTTTTTTTTTTTTCAGAGGAGGAAATACGGTTACGTATTTACGCCCCGGAACGGGGCGTAATATGTCGGACTCGAGTGTCCGCGTAAGCAGACACCCCATACCGACTAAAACCTCCTCTGTGCTGTTAGCAGCCCTGGCTTTCACAGCGAAATAGGACGTGGGCCGTGGAGGCCGCAAAGACTACGCAACAACAGTCGCGGGGCGTCTGCTAAGGAGACTCGAACCTCAGACCGGCTGTGTGCTTGTGGGAAGGAGAGAGAATGAAAATGAAGATGAAAGATGAAAAGGTGATAAGAACACACTCGCCGGTGAGTGTGGTGATGTTTTGTGTAATGTATGTAAGTGTGTATGTGTTTATGATTGTATGTATGTGTGTTTGTATGTATGTACGTAGTGTAAATGTTTGTGTGCATGTATGTTTGTGTTTGTGTCTGTTTGTGGAGTGTGTTTGTGATTGTGTAAGTGGTGTATGTCAGTCCGTCAGTCAGTCCGTGTGTGAGTGTGTGTAGTGAAGCGATTACAGGACGAGGACTAACGTCTCGTCGGGTATCAAAACAATGTGTGGTGTATCGAGGGTGCGGGCCGCTGTGCAGGCGGTGTGTGCGTGTCTGTGTCGGTGTTTGTGTGGGTGTCGCATTCGCGATGGTGATGTCGTCATCCGGGTCTACCGTTACGTGTCTGGGACGTCTTATTGGGTTGAGACTATGGTGAAGGGGGGTGTACCCGCATGCCTTCCTAACCTAGATGTTGGGATGGTTAGGCGCCTTGTCAAAGAAGCGTCGCGAGATCTCTTTAAAGTATTGAGCTATCGTCGGAAGCTTTAGGTCGCGGTGAAGGTCAACGTTTCGGATGAACCACGGGGCTCCGGTTGCCATGCGCGTGAATTTATTTTGAACTAATTGCAAACGACGTAAGTAGCTCGGTCGGGTGTGCGCGAAAACGACGCTTGCGTATGACAGTATGGGCCGTACGATGGTTTTGTACAGCGTCACTTTGTGTTTGAGCGGAAGTTTGCTTCGCCCACACACAAGTGGATAAAGGCGACTGAGGACAAATCGGGCTCTATTGCATAGCGTATCAATATGTTTCTTGAAGTACATATTGCTGTTGAACGTGACTCCTAAGTATTTGTAATCCTTCACCCACGGTATGGGTGTTTCATACAATTTAATGACGTCGGTCGGTCGTTTTTTAGCGCGGATGCTATTCGCGTTACCAAAGAGTACCGCTGCACTCTTGGTGGGGTTCACTTCAATCCGCCATTTTCTGAACCAGTTGCCGAGTTCATCGACGGCGGCTTGAGCACACCCAAAGCATAGTAGGTTATGGCAAAGAGAACACTGTACCCCGTCATTAAACTTTTCATTGCAAATTGCACACTCAGACATATTGTACAGTTGCAAAATTTTGAACCAAAGGTTGAAAATATATGTTATTCCGCCGGTATGTTGGAAGGACGGTAACAGGCGTTATGTGTAAGCTTAGCGAGTGTTCACGCGAGACTGGTACTGATACTGGGGTATGTCAGACCAGACATGACAGCAATACTCCATGTGTGACCGGACCTGCCCTTTGTAGAGCGCTAGAATGTGGACCGGTTTGAAGTATTGCCGTGCTCTATTAATGACGCCCAGCTTCTTCGAAGCCAATTTGGCTTTACCCTCCAGATGGCCACGGAATTGGCAATTGCTCGAGATTTCGAGACCCAGAATTCCGATACTAGGCGAGGCTTTAAGGGAAGTGTTGTCGAAGAGCGGTGATACGACAAATTGGGTTTTTTTAGTGGTAAACGCGCAAACTTGAGTCTTCTGGGGGTTAAATTGGACAAGGTTCAATAAACCCCATTCCGCGACCTTCTCGAGAGAGGACTCGATAGAAGACACAAGTGTCTCGTGGCATTGGTCGACGTTTTCTCGAGAGAGAACCTGAATGGCCCGTGAATACGGCATCACTAGTGCTGTCGTCTGCATAGCAATGTAAGTTGGAGGTGTCCAACATATCATTGATATGCAAAAGAAACAGCGTTGGAGATAGCACACAGCCTTGGGGCACTCCAGTGTTCACGGGCTTGGGATTCGAGCAAATACCGTTGCAAAGCAAACATTCCGTTACAACAAATTCATTGCAATAGATTTCGCTGCCTACGCAAGTGATATCTTACAATATACTATTCGTCGTTGTTATCGATTCGATGATTTTTATGTGAAAGCTATTTTAGTCGTGATAAAATCTCTTGAAAGCCACGACATCTTCCATCGATTATGTTAATAAAGCCATTAAATTGCAAATATCTTTTTGCCGCTGGTAACATCCACTTTATGACTTGAATGCGATAAAGATGTAAATTTATAACAGTTTTTACCTCACTAAAGAATAATTGCTTTACTTTAAGCTATTTATGTTCTTTTGGTAATTTTTTCATTGATTTTGGTATTACTGCTGATCATAATTTGATCAAACTGTGCGCAGTAAGAGACACTTATAGAGAGTATATTGATTTATGATTTTAGACTGAGCATATTTCACTTGGGGTCACTTTATTGTGTGTCTTCTACTGCATTTATCATGGTGAGTGTTCCGAAGTGCTGTTTGACCTGATTCCTGACACCTTCGCACGATACGCCACAAATTAGGATATCATCCCCACCATCTGGATGTGTGACGCAACTGTGAAGGATGACAGTGCGACTTTCAAGGAACTTTCTTCGACGTACTACATAATTGTGGAATGAGCATCCTTCTTTCCAGGATGATACGACATGGGTACCTTCAATATAACCGCTTACATTTTTCTAAAAGGCTGGCAACACTCCTGTGATTCCTCTGGTGTTATGTGGGAGTGTGGTGTAAGAGAATGAGGGCAGCGGTGATGACTTAACATAAGTGACTCGTACGATCGTTTACCCTCAAAATAATACAAAATGTGACAAAAATTAGCATTAGTTGACAATCAAACTGAAGATATAGAACATAATATGTGTGTCACGCATGTAGTTTGCACTTTAGTGAGCTATGGAATAATTGAGTCCAGCTCTTTCCAACCCGATTCCCTACTTATTCTATCGGTCTTTAAAAATGTAAAACATTTTCTTTAAATAACAACATACAATTTTAATTTATTGTTATGTGTTAGTACTTGTGCTTGATAAGAACGGATTGAGTAGTGATTGTTCAAAACAAAAGTATTACGTTATTCAAAAGAATTGTTAAAAATCGTTTGTGTGGTAAGTGTGTAAAGGTTACTATAACATGAATGACTTTCTTAATGATACCACAAATTGGGAATGGAACAACTAGGCTATTAAATAATAAGTTTGATTGTACAATGTTACTTTGTAAACATATTTTTGATGAATAAAAAAGCCCGCTGAGTTTGTTGCGCCCGTTCTTCTCAGGCCTGAGGCATTCATTTTGGAATGGGTGGTAGTTTTTTAACTTTAAAAAGTGATGTCACATCCTATTTTGAATAAAAATATTTGAATTTGAATTTGATTGGTGATGACCGAACAAGGTTTCTATAACATTCCTTGAGCCAAGTATTATTAAGCTAATGACTTGAGCCTTGATCGTTATACGTGACGATTGAAACTACTTCGAACTTTAGGGAAACTTGGTAATTTTCAAATTATTATTAGTATTCCGTTAAAGGAAAAAGAGGTCTAGTTCCTTATAAGGACCAGAATCTAATTAGGAAAATTATAGACCAACAGATACATTCAGACAATACAAAATAGACGCAATAACGATTAAAAATAATCAGACGAGACATGGAGTACTGTTCTCACCTCTGGGCGGGAGCTCCTCAGTACCAGCTTCTTCCATTTGACCGCAGCGGTTCGAATCATCGACTATCAAGTCATCTCCGAACGGATTGATTCTTTGGCATTGCGTAGAGATGTAGGTTCGCTCTGCATCTTCTACCGCATTTACCACGTGCTCAGAGGAGCTGTTCGGGTTGATTCCAGCGGGTGAATTTCACCACCGGACATTACGTGCAGAGTACCACCCGCATCACGTTGACGTCTGGCATTCCACAACCACGCGTTTTGCAAGAAATTTCTTGCCTCGCACAGCCACTTCAATTACCAGCTGCGGTCTACCCGAACAGATACGACCTAGGGACCTTCAAGAAAAAAGCATACTCCCACCTTAAAGGCCGGCAACGCATTTCTTGACACACCTGATGTTGCGGATGTCCATGGGCGGTTGCCTCACCTCTCCCCATCCCGTGGGCCTCTTGTCCGTTTTCCCCTCTTATATATGTAAAAAAAAAGACGCAAGAGGACTCTTCAGTGATTCCTTTGGTTTTGAATGAGAGTAAAGGTGAATATATCCCTCACTATTAAGTGACCCGTATCCTCGATTTTCCCTTACTTCATAAAAAAACATAAAAATGAAAGTATATTTCTAGACTTATCTGCATTTTCATCGAGAATATTTTGTGGATGCTAGGACGAATCAATCACGGTAAGTCCCGATAAGCTCCAGATCGATTCGTTCGGATTATTCAACAATTTTAAGCATATTTGTAACAAAATGAAAGCGGTCTTATATTTTCTTACTTAAACTTTAGTTCACTCTTAAATTTTTTAAATTTAAAATATCCAATGATCTTTTGAAATATCAACAAATCGGAAGTAAAAATTATATTCTTAACCTTGTCTCAAATATGTGTTTGGAGTCTTTATTGTTTTTTAAGGTTTCTATTTCGTCCTTCAGTCACACATGGAATTTATCATAATTCCAAGCTCAATTATAATATCATTATATTGAATATGAAGAACTTTAAATTTAAGTTGATTGACACCAATATTTTCAATTAGTGGTCGCCCAGAGGTCGTGAATAAACAACTACCTCTATAATTTCACCAGTGGAAGGCTCCTTTGCACAGGATGCTGGCAAATTTATGGGTACCACAACGGCGCCTATTTCTGCCGTGAAGTTGTAATGTGTAAAAAAATATTTGTGTTTCGGTGCTAGTGAAATTACTTGGAAAATGAGACTTACAATCTTATGTCTCAAGGTGACGAACGCAATTGTAGTGGCGCTCAGAATTTTTAGTTTTCATCAGCTGAACTTCCAACTCATCTCATCCTTTAAGGTCATTGAAAAGAGGTTTTTACACGTAAGAAACTGAAAGTGTAAGGTTATTAAAGTATGTTTATGTTATTATTAAAGTATGAATTTTGAAAAAATATGTTTAATTTCACAGATTTTTCTAACTTCTTGAAAATTGCATATAATTTAATTTGTTAAACTTTAAGTACTGTTTAGTATAACCTACAAATAATATTGAGTCCATTTCTGAATTAAATGAGACTCTCGCACATTCATTAATCGTAAATTCCCTTAAAATAAGAAGCTAAAATTACAAAGACAAATTACAAAAAATCTGTATATAAAAATACTACCAATGAACAGAACTGTATATTATTATTATCAAAATATCACAATAACATCGAGTTTTATTTCAGAACATTTACGACTTTCACAAAAACCATTTAAACGTTATTCTCAACAAAGAACAAACTTATTACGAAACCGACTCGGTGACCGCAGAACAAACATTACTAAAGTTTAAGAAGTTAGAACAAGTTTCAGATCGAATCAAATCAATATTACTTAACTAATTTACGTCAAGAAATTACACTTAAGAATGAAAATGAAGCCATTTGACATTTTAACATTTAAACTATATCGGATCATACAAGACAATATATATTAAAAACACAGAATAGGAAAAGACAAAAGAACGCCACACACGCACTTGACCTTAAAGAATGGTAAGTAATATCAGATACGATTATTATTATCTATTAAGGTAAATGTTTAAATGTTAAATAAAAAAAAACTTTAAGGAGATTGGTTTTTTCATAAAGCGCTAATATCCTTCTAGTTTTTTATTTATATGAGCGGCAAAGCCTTTGTTGCCACTTCTCCTTCTAAAGCTTAACCTTTAGGAAGTGGCGGTAAATTTAACAAGAATATTTTTTTTAACATTCATAAAGGTCATTTTCGTAACTTACATGAATAAAGTGATTTGATTATTATACTTGGATGTAATTCCAGAAAAACGTTCCAAACCACAATCATGTCGAAATTGAGTTAAGAACACAAAACTGGTCACGTGATTCATATTAACGAACTGACAAAAAATGGCGGCCCAACTGTCACTCTTTTAATGGCATGACGGAGTATGACCCACATGTATGGATTACACTAACATTTATTATACTTTAAACACGAATTCCTTAAAATGGACGTTTGTGGCTTGGAACGTTTTTCAGGAACTACGTACGTCCAATTTATATTAATAAAAAAATAAGCTCACACCAGCTACGAAAGCAAGGAAATCCTGCATCAGGTAATATGCTTAATATGCCAAATTGGCTTCAAAGAAACTGGGCGTCATTGATAGAGCACGGCAATACTTCAAGCCGGCCCACATACTAGCGCTCTACAAAGCGCAGGTCCGGCCACACATGGAGTATTGCTGTCATCTTTGGTCTGGCGCACCCCAGTATCAGCTCGATATATTTGACCGCGTGCAACGCAGAGCAGCTCGAATTGTCGGGTACCCAGTACTCTGTGAATGGCTGGATCACTTGGCGTTGCGTAGAGACTTCGCTTCATTGTGTGTCTTCTACCGCATTTATCACGGGGAATGTTCCGAAGAGCTGTTTAACCTGATTCCTGCCGCCGAATTCCACCGTCGCACGACACGCCACAAGTTAGGATATCATCCCCACCATCTGGATGTGTGGCGGTCCTCCACAGTGCGGTTTTCGAGGAGCTTTCTTCCACGTACTACAAAGCTGTGGAATGAGCTTCCTTGTGCGGTGTTTCCGGGACGATACGACATGGGTACCTTCAATAAAAGCGCGTACACCTTCCTTAAAGGCCGGCAACGCTCCTGTGATTCCTCTGGTGTTGTAAGAGATTGTGGGCGGCGGTGATCACTTAACAACAGGTGACCCGTACGCTCGTTTGTCCTCCTATTCCATAAAAATAAAAGTGCTTACAGAAAGAGCACCTCAAGTTATATGTTTTCATTAATTTATCATTTATTATTTTTATTTTTTTTTTTCATTTAATTAAAGTTCTAACAAAAACTATAAACTTAAAATACATAACGCATTGTTGATAAAAATTTAATAAGCTGAATAGGAGTTAATCACAATATATAAACCATGAAGCATTTATGTACAAGTTTTTGTAAAAACTTCCGACGAATAGCTAAAATAAAATGGTTTAACACATTTTTCCAATACAGCCAGTGCGGAAAGTCACCCCTTCGAGGACGCCTCTTGAGGAAATTTAATGAACTGCTTCTTTATAATGTTAGTGAATTTATTTATCATTCATCATATTATTAACGGCATTGAAAAATAATTACGGTCAATTATATATAATAAAAAAGCGGGTGGAAAATGGAAAAAAAGGCATACAAAGTCATTATTTTTTCTCAAAATTGATTCCTTTAGAATTATTTTCGATGTCATTTCTAATACACTAGATACTACCTTCGGAAACAAATGGCACTCTGAGAGAGAAGATGCATCCAGCGCTTCTAACAACAGAAACTCTCCCATCAATATTTTTTGCACTCTTTTTTGATAAAATATACAATATTGCACTGTTATTGCTATACGAGTAGCTATAAAATAATCATAATCTAGTCCCAGGCTGTCCGATAAGTCCAATCACTTAGATATTCAGTTGTGGAGTAGTAAGATTGACCACAAAGCCATTTTTTTAATTTAAATTTATTTATAGATAATGCCTGAACAGTGGCTGGGACTTTATTATATAAATGTATATATATATATACATTTACCCTTAAAGCTATTATGTATCTTATGAAACGTACTAGCAATGTTGATTTGATGGTTGAGCCCTTATTACTTTTCCAATGGCAAATAATGAAGAGCCACCATTATGCAGCCATTCGTAGTTGAAATCGGGGTTGACACAATACCTGGGCTTTGCGGTGTTTTCACGTTTTCATCAACTGAAATTTAAATCGACAAGTTACGAGATGGTGAAAATACACACAATTTTACTAGAAAACATTTGACATTGTTAATTTTAAATTTTAAAACAAAATTTATGAACAATGGTCTCAAACCCGCAGCCTCTCGCGTTCCGTGCGATCGCTCTTCTACTGAGCCAACCGTTCGAGTGACGAAAAGTTTTTAATCTTGATATGTCTTGTTCAACTCTCAGGTCGTGGCTTCATCTTCAGAACCTACTTTATAGTTGATTAGCTGCTCAACCCCAACATTTGCATATTAGGAAATTTACTTGAGATGTCGCTCTTTCAAATCTAAGTCGCAGATTCGAGTCACGCATCGTTCATAAATTTTGTTTTCAAATTTAATTTGTGTCATTGATACCAGAACTGAGGGTTATCACATTAAAAAATAACACATTGTTTATTTTGATATTAAATAATGACATTTTACTAGAATAATTGAATTGATTTTATTTGTAACAACATTTGAAATAAATGTATGAATTTAAAGTACATAGAATACAATCAGTTCTTTTTTAATGTTCTTGTAATATTGTACGATTTACATTCTACATACTTTGAACTAAACGTTATATTTTTATATCTGTAATATAATTGTTAATATTAAAATTTTGATTAGAACAATGAACGTAAAACTACAAACCTTAAAAAACATAATGTAATAACGTATATATTTTCCGAAGATACGGGCAGCGTTTCCCCTTTAGACTAGACTAATTCTTTCTACGAGGTAGCTGCCAGCTCTTCGGTCTCCTGTGATGTCGACTATCCTTTTTGCTATTTCCTTAAAAAGCCTTATATCGCTAGGACCCCACGGACCAATGGTCTCGACACCAGATGGGACAAAATCATATCAATTAATATAAATCCTTGAGCTTACATTCAATTGACATTACTTTATATTGATTATTTCAAATACAATATAATTTTATTAAAAGAAGACATACAGTCTTGTGCAGATATTACTAATGTTAAAGCTCAGCTCAAGTTTCGCCAAACTCAGCTCAAGTGTCCGAGTGATTGAAATATAGCGACGCACAGCTTGCCCTAAATTACAGTTTGTTTATCAAACATTTCAGCAAAATGGGTCTAATAGTTTTCTGTGTAATTTGTTGCACAAATTGAGTTAGTTTATTATATTATAAAATATGTTTTTTATGACAAAAAGTAACGAGACATGTAGGACATTAAGCTAATGGTAATTGATACGC
>CATIXN010000020.1:13585120-13596570 GCA_949711725.1 Leptidea reali
AAAGTAACGAGACATGTAGGACATTAAGCTAATGGTAATTGATACGCTCTGCCCATTACAATATAGCGCCGCTTAGGAATCTTCAAAATCCCAAAAATTCTGAGCAGCACTACAGTTGCGGTCACCACCTTGAGACATTAGATGTTAAGTCTCATTTTCCCAGTAATTTCACTAGATACGGCGCACTTCAGACCGAAACCCAGAAATTCTTACACATTACTGCTTCAAAGCAGAAATAGGCGCCTTTGTGGTACCCATAATCTAGCCGGCATCCTGTGCAAATGAGTCTTCCACTGGTAAAATGGTTTACTGTTTGTGACTTAATCAAAATATAACAAATTTGAAGTTTTCCACTTTTCAAACTTCGGCTGAAGTAGATGATTTCCCATAAGTTATTTATAAGGCTTACAACTCAAGGAAGGTTTATGGCGAAACTAGTAAGTTTTTAGATACATATGACTCGAAATCAACACGAAGGTCCTTTCAAATATAATTAACACAGTCCTTTCAAATACATTCCGAGTAAACGAATATGTGAAAAATATAAAGCTAAAATTAATTAGCAAATGACAACTTTTAGAAACATGTGCATGTTTTATTCAAAACCCTTTTGATGCAAGAGATATAAACTTGTTTTTCTAGCTTTGCATTCCGATTGAAGGAATGTAAAAGGCTTTGCAGTTTTAAAAATTATGAAAATGTTGAACATCGCTTGTCGGACACTGCTAACTGCGCTGCAGTCAGTGATTAAGTTACTAAAAGTAAATTAATTTTGTCGGTTTAATTAAGTCCTTCATTTTCTTCTGCGATGTCATTTTGTGCTGCGAAATTGTTATTTATTCTGTATATTTGGAATTATTTTATATCTTCATCTGGAGTAGTTTTAATAGGATGTAATTCGAGATAAATTCTGGAAAAGCAATTTTCACAAAAACAGTTTCACGATGAACATAACCAACGAATCTACGAATAAACTTAAAATAGGTCTTGCATCATTTTGGGGGCAGGGAGTATCTACTAACAAGTAGAGTTTATGATTTAAAAAGTTTTAGTATCGTCGGTTTTAGACTTTTTCTGCTAAAAATGTGTGGGTACCTTTCATTCTTTTTAACTTCCCGCTAAGAATATTTAAAATTTTAGAAAATTTGGGAAGTTATTGGTTCGACCCCGTTATTCGAAAGATGAGTTTTCGTTTGATATCGACGTTTTAAGGTCCAGGAACCTTCCCTGACTATTCCCGCGATGGTGTCCGTACGTCTGTCCGGTGTGTAAACCTCTTATAACTTTTGAACGGCTGTCGGCCATTCAAAAGGGCTTGACCAAACATAGATTTTGTATATATTTCGGACTGACTCGGAGCTGTAGCTTTTAAGAAATTAAATTTAATAATTAAAAATTAGATATGTTATCAGCGGAAAGTTATCAGAGATGGCCGTTGGGGTCAACCGTTCTCCTAATTTTTTTCCTCCTTCTTGCAGCGCCATAATCAATTCAAGATTTCTCGTCAACACACACCATCAACTTTGCTCGCTGTCACCATCTAAGAGTTATTTGTTAGTTATACCTTGTTATTTACCTTACATGGTCTTGGAAACTACCACACATTCTACATTTCCCTGTTTTTAATAATAGTATTTTCTATGATTAATGCGAGTATTACACATTTAAATAAAACACTTCTAAAGAATTAAAACGCATTCAAAAGAAACTGTGTTCTTACATTAGATTTTTGCCTCAAAGTAACATTTTTATTATTATTGTAGCTTACGCAGTTATTATTATTTTAGTCAAGATGACTATCTGGACTTATTCCATCTGCAGTCCCCCTGAAAACGAGATCTGGAAAGGTCTCGAAACGTCGGGTTAACTATAACAATAATAAAAATTGCGTGTGTACAAAGTACACATGTCAGAAGTGAAACCTGCATTGTGCATAAACCTCTAAACTGCATATGAAGTCCTGGTACATTTTGCTAGGATGACACATGATTTCAACAGCTATGAAAGACATTACTAACACCGCTACCATATTAATGTTCTCCTGGTGTCTATGCAGTTATAAGTCGTGCGTATGACATAATAACATATTAAGGTATACCTACTCGCGTCCTACATAAAAATAAAAAAGTATGCATGTTTCTGTCTCATTCTATGCCGGCTTCATCCTACACATTTTTGTATTTGTGTCTCTTACCTGTCGTTTTTTCCGTTGCATCCGGTTTGAAATCACAACGATTCTAAAGAAGTTTCACTTCAATAAAGTTACTTTTATGTAAAATGTGTTAAAAACACGGTTTTAATTACACGCGTCTTAAAAAGTGTTTTGAAAGTGTTTCATTTAAATGTTTATAATCAGTAACACATTCTAGTGTATATCGCATTTGTTCTCTGTATAATGAAGTCTGTCAGAAGGTAGACATATTCAATCCGTCACTCCCTAGGTTCAGAATACTTCTCCTAGAAAAAGCGAATTATTGGCTTGGGGACTGTGGGGTTGATTGTTTTTAGTTTTATATAAAATCTAGAACATATTTAAAAGCATGCTGTGTTCACTACCAGAAGGAGTAACTCGCCCCTACATGTTAACGTATTTTTCTGTTTTATACAATATTTAGAGTGTATGCCGTTTAGTGAACCTAATAAATTAAAAAAGTACACATTTGAAATATAAAAACAATAATTTAAAATAAACATTGGAATAAAGAACATTAATATAGTGAGTACATAAATACACCATTTCCAACGTCAAACATGTTTGCAATATGTAGCACTTATGAAGTAATCAACAGGTTTATTGGCAGTAGCGTGTATCTTCCGACTGGATTAGAACATAGGCACTTTGAAGTGAGGGTCTATTACTGGAAGCCGCAGAATATTGGTTGTAATTGATTGTTGATTACAATTCGCTTATTTGTTCATCAAATTGTTCATAGAATGGCTAGAATACGTACCTATAATCAAACAAAACGAATCTTATAAAGGCATAAAAGGCATTTATTTTCTCAAAATTGATTCCTTTAGAATTCTTTTTGATGTCATTTCTTATGCTACTAGATACTACTACCGCTTCGGAAACAAATGGCGCTCTGATAGAGAAGAAGTGGCGCAAGAAACTCTCCCAGCATTCTTTTTTTTTTGCGCTCATTTCTATCGCTATAAAATAATCACAATCTAGTCCCAGGCTGTCCGATTATTTAGATATTCAGCAGTGGAGTAATAGGATTTACGACAGAGCCATTTTTTTATAAAACATTTAAATTTATTTATAGATAATACCTGAACAGTGGCTGGGACTTTATTGTAGAAGTGTATACATTTACCCTTAAAGCTATTATGTATCTTATGAAGCCTACTAGAATTAGTTACAAGCAATCCCTTATTTCTAGTGTTATAATAATGAAAATCACTATTAAGAGTAAAAAGGTGACGATTTTTGTGAACATATATTAAATTTTCATAAATGTACTGACAATGAACAGTCATAATATTTATTTCTTTAAAGTTTTCTTTGAGAGACTGTCTATAACCAAGCTGATATATAGCACGAACAGCTCTCTTTTACAGTGCAAACACTTTATCAATTAACTACACACATCAAAAAGGTCTAAGCAACATGCATGATATTACAAATTTACCATTTATATTAATGTCTTAAAGTCTTTATTCACTCAAAGTGCATAGGTATGTAAACTTTTTTGTTATTGAAGACATACTGGCTGGTTGTAAAAAAAAATTCGATTATGTTTTGTTTTTTTTTTCATAAAATTAAATGAAGGGGAATTTGTTTGAATTTAAGTGCGTTTTTATTGCTACGTTTAGTCTTGATTTTATAACCATTACCATCCATTTACCATCCATTAAAATAAAGTTAGCGACAAAATTGAATTGATAGATAATCTTAACGTCATGGAGCGACGTCATTTGACGGCAAATGAAATCCAAAGAGCTGTAGGGATGTTGCGAGCGGGAAGTAATCAATCTCAGGTCTCTCGGAATTTTGGCATTCATAGAAGTGTTATTTGTAGTCTTTGGTAGCGCTACAATAATACAAGGGAACCCGCTGAACAGGATTTAGACCGTAAAAGGAGTACAACCACTCGGCAAGACCGGTACATACAACTGACTGCAAGACACCAGCCGATGTTAACCGCTCGAGAGATAAGTTTGAGGCTACAAAATTCTAGTGGTGTTGATGTAAGTCCCCAATCTGTGTGAAATCGACTGCATGAGTACGGCCTACGAGCTCGACGCCCAATTGGGTGCCCACCGATACGTCACAGGAATCGCGCTCGTCGAAATGAATGGTGTAGAAAACGCAGAACATAGACCCAGGAACAATGGGATAAAATTATGTTTTCCGATGACTCCCGATTCGGGTTTAGGCCTGATACAAGAAGGGTGCGAGTGTACCGTCGGCCCGGAAATACTGAAAGGCTCAGGTGCATTCAGGAAGTTCATCCATACAGCGGCTCAACAGTTATAGTATGGGCGGGTATTATGAAGAACAGGCGAACTGAGCTCGTTTTTGTAAATGGAAACATGAACCCTGAAAATTACGCTGAGGATATTCTCAGACCTTATTTCCATCCATTTGCACAAATCTTTGGCTCCAATTTTACGTAAATGCATGACAATGCGCGTTCACATACAGCGCGGCGAACCATATCATATATAGTTGTCAATACTTGGCAACGGAGAACGTCCTGGTATTACCCTGGCCTGCACAATCGCCAGACCTCAACCCCATCGAGCACGCATGGGGCATGCTCCAGGACGTGTTTTGAAGAACTTGTACGGAGTGACAACAACCCAAGCTGAAGGATTTGCTACAATTCCATTGGGAGCGAATACCGCAAGATGACATAAACAGTTTCATTAATTCAATTAATAATCGTTGCTGACAAGTTCTTAATAGCACAGGAGGCCATGCTTTGTATTAAATCATTCTATTCTTTCATAATAAAATCATTTTCTTTAGAAATTTCATTTTGTTAAAAAATGTTTAATTGCTTATGTACCTTAGTTTCCGAAGTATATTCTAATATTGTTAATTTCTGTTATTAAAAGAACTTATAAAGCAAACAGCTGTTATTTTTACATCATAGGACCCTAAAAATATTATTTTAAAAATAAAATACAACGCTATAATATGAGAAACCATCCTAAAATTTAAATTAGTACATGTTGCTTAGAATTTTTTGATGTGTGTATATTTACAATACTATGATTACATAAAATTAAAACTATCATTAATGAGAAGTGTACAAAAATACTGGCAGCATTACCGCATTGGATAGCTAGGCTGATCCGTTGATCGAAATAGCTGCCAGAGCTTGGGTTTCCAATAGCCTTATTGAGGCGCGAAGATAATACTTTGAACATTCTCTGCACCTTTTGGCCCCACAGGTCATTGTTATTAATTGTTCATTGATATCAAGATAAACCATAAGATAACTATTCAAATGCAATGCAGCATGAATCGTAGTAAATCTTTAATTCGCTGGTTGAATATCTTATCTGGTTCAGTGATATATGAAGTTTTATATATTATGTGTGTTATATATGAAGCTGTAGTTATCGAAACTGCCTCAGACCTCCACGGTTGTAATACAAAGGATCTTATGATTTGTTGGTAAGAAATTTTATTATATTTTATTTTACTTTGAGCCTACCTTTTTACACGTACATAAATAAGCTATGTGAATCTTAATCTTTCTTCTAAAACCAATTTTTAAATAGTTCCACAAACTTAAGAAAAATATGTGTATAGTATGATCTAACTTGTCCCGATTTTCACGAGCTTTTGGCAATCAATGTTCCTGCCAGGTCTTTACGCACGCACAGAACTTTCAACCTACTACCGACTCCTAGAACCAATATTGGGTTTCGCGCGCCTCTTCACAGAATGTCTTCTTCTCTGCATTCTCACATGAATGTCGACCTGTTTTCTCACTTCTCTACTGCGTCGTTTAAAAATAAGTTAAAACATCTATTACTGTCCTTACCTTACTGTCCTTACATACATACCTCCTATCTTTATTAATTGTTATATACACTAGTATGTCTGTCGTCTTGATTCGTATAATATTTTGTATTCGTCTAAATATTCTATTATTTACTTATCTTAACATTTTGTTGTCAACTATTCTAGAATATGTCCAATATTGTAATTTTTTTGTTTTATTTAACTTCATTTTTTACTTTAGTGATGTATCTGTTTGTTTCCTCAACAAATAAATAAATAAGTTATCTTGTTCTGTATTTAATAGGATCTATTATAATATTATATTAATATTTGCAGATTTTATTTAAATAAACCATATAATTATCACTGTTATAACTTCTCTATGTATTTTTTAATTATTATTTATAAATGGTAATTTATAGTCGGTCACACTTGGTTTCCGACGATGTTTCGAGCGAATGTATTTCTGATATACTGTGCTCATAGAATGTTTTTTTAACAAAAAAATTAATCTCGAACACCTGTGTTTTAGCAGTAAACCATAAATAACTATGTTTTGTGTAGGGGTTTTTAGATATTATACAGACACATCTTCAATATTTTGTTAATTATTGGTTTTTATTAATATTAAGTGTTATTTTTTTTATCTTTTTCATATACGTATTCATATTGAGCCAGCGCTTTGGTTTTACGTCAGTTTTAAAGAATATACTAATGCTTAAATCAAGTATTGGCACTGCAAATACAGTGCAAACAAAAGGAAACTAGCTGATAAAATTTTCAAGCGAATTGAGTCTATCCAACTAACTGTAAAAACGGGGTCAAATCATATATTGATATGAAATGGAAATGACCGTTATGTAAATATCTGTGTGTTAAGCTTTTACTTTTCCCATCTGTTTGACATCAGCTCAATTTATGCATCTTATCTATAATAATATATGTTTCTTTTGCATCTACGCACTAAGGGACTAAGGCTATCCTTCTATATGTTATATCCTGCTATACATCTGTATGTAAATGAACATCTATCCTTTTTTCGCAAATTGTATGTAATATTAAACGCTTCACTATATTACGGCTATATAATTTCTTACTTACAATTTTGGCATACCTTTATAATGTTAATTTTTCTATTTTTTTGTAATCATAAAAAAAATCACATAAATAAATCAATTTTCCATAACATCATTTCGGAACATCGCGACCTAGCTTATACACTGACACCTACTTTTTATACGCTACGCCGTAGCCGTCAGAACTCGTAGGTGTATAGCGCCTACCACGGACTAGTAACAAAAGATTTTTTTTCTCGTCCGTGAGCGCCTACGTAAGGGTGATAAAAATTTTGTACTTTAAATATATGATTTGCTTTTTTGTAAATTTAATTATTTTAATTTTTAAAATGTATGTTTATGATTACGGTATTCATTTAAAGTCGCAATTATACTGCCACCCTGTATAACTATATCATTCAAACCGTTATCCTACCCAAATCACGAGTCAGAATTATTATACATCCCTTCCAAAAGATAATGTTCTAAGTTTGCTGAAAACTTAACGTCCTAGTTTCAATACACAATGAAGGTAACCGCTTACAAAGGATATTCCAAAGTTTTCACTGTGTGGTATTAACTTGTGAAATGTTAAGCGACAAGCCAAGAATTATTTCCAACATAATGTTTAAGTAAGATTTTGATTTTTTTTTAAAGAACAGAATAAATAATAACTTGTGGTCAATGTTTTGGATTGTCAAAGAAATATTTATTCATGAATCATAATATTTATTTAAATTTACAATCCTAGCATTACAATATCATTTAAGTTTACTGATTTTTATGTATTTAATATTCTGCTGTATAATATATTCAATTTATATTATATTGTATTTATTTGATACGTTATTAATATTATTGTTAATTACCAATAGTATCTATATATGTTTAAGTATGTATATTGCAATAAATATGTCGTTGTCTTTTACCTATATACCTACAGGCTATACCTAGTTTGGGGCAAGATAATTTGTGTAAAATATGTGAATATTATTTATTATAATATATTTGAGTGAATAGAATTCAATATTAATTTTCATTGATATAATTTAAAATCTCTATTAGCAAAATTAATTTAGTAAAAGTAAATATTTGTATTAAAATACATTTTCTACCACGTCGTTAGGAAATTGTTCTTGTTATTTTTATAATAATCAAGTAAATTAACATGTACCTCAAATTATAACTTATTTATAAATTCCAATTAATTTCTCTTTTATCTGTAGTTATTCATGTGCATATGCTTGTGGTTCATTTTACAAGTTTGTATTTCATTCAGTGCAATATACTATTGTGTAAATATGCACGTACAAAACAGAATGAAACCAATTGAAAGTTCAAATATTACATTTTTAAAGTTAAAAGCTCATATTCAGTTACTGTAGAAAACAATTCTAAAAACTGTGGTAGTTAAACGTGAAGAAGGTACTTGAAGAGAAAATCTCTACCATAAAATATTGACAACATAAGTTGTTTCGTAACAAGCTGTCTCACAGTTTGCAACTTAACCAATCTTATGCTGTTGGCGAACTTTTCTTTTTGCTATCGTTTTATTAAAATAGTTTTTAAAGAGATTCTAAGTAGTTCTGTTTCATGAGCATTAGATGATATTATAAAATGTATTAATTGTTTCAAAATTTTTCCATTCAGAATTATTTAAGTTGTCATTTAAGGTACTACCACCGCTTCGGAAACAAAATGGCGTTTATTACTTTGCTCTGGATTTATTTTTACTCACGTTTTGTCGGTGTGGGTAAGTCCCGCATCCTACTGCGGACTTCAGCTCGTAGTGTGCGGTTGGACAGGGCTGGGTGCGCCCGTGGTGATGACGAGTATGGTATCACTGACTCTATGTCACTATTGGTATCTATGTGTACCCAAAATGTACTCACAATGTCCACTACGTGATTATAGGTACTATGGGTCTTACTGCGAGATGCATTTGGTAACACTGGATTCCAAGTAGGAAGCAGAGCCCAACCTTTATCTCTATTAAAATTACGTCGACGTTGAATTTCTATGGCTTCCAAGCAGCACCTCCGAATGGTCTGAAACTAGTAGGTACCAACACCTACAAAACGTGAGTAAGGCCGTATTAATAAATAAGATATTAATTAATATCTCTTAATAAATTATGTTACGAAACACTCTCGCCATTCAGCCTGCGATATATACTTTACTTATATAAATCTCATCTGAGTGTAAACTAAGCATAATCTTTGATTTCGTTTTTATAGTAATTTGACAGCTGAAATTATGCTGGGCATAAGCTAAGTTAGCCCAATGCAAAAGTCAAGTTCGCGTTTTATCGTACACAGCAAAGTGTTACATAAGTAAAGTCTGAGCAATGCATGCTCTTTAGATCTTAGCCTAAGATAGTTGTTTGCTGCCTGGCCTTGATAGTTTAAAATCTGCTATTTATTTTATGATTTACACACTCCAGAGGGATCCCAACGCTATACCGAGGCAAGCTTAGACTGGAACCCTCAACGAAAACGCAAACGTGGCCGTCCAAAGCAAACCTGGTGGTAGACTGTCACTGATGTAGTGAAAGACACCGGAAAGACCTGGAGTGAAATTAAAATAAATGCTTAGGACCAATCGCGATGGAGACGCACTTTGGATGCCCTCTGCCCCTGCTATAGGATACAGGAACATAAACGAAATGAAATTATTTATTTTATGTTTAGGTTATCTTATTATTTATTTATTTAATCTATTAATCATTTAAAAAAAAAAATCAAAAAAAATTCAAAGAATCTTAAAAGCTAACATAGTCCCGCAAAACTGTTTGGACAGTTTGTCTGCAGGATCAAGTCTCTTGTAATACATTAATGCTTATTAGAACATTGATTTTATACAAGTGTAATTAACAAATATTTATAAAAAATATAATAAAAAAATTTAATTTTAATTTTAAGGCAGTGTTGACAGTAAATATTTCTTAAGTTTAGTTTGAAATTTTCTTTTACTGGTTTCTAGTCGGATGTCCTCAGGCAAGCTGTTTGATAGATAAGGTAGGCGTTTTTTCATAGTCCTATCTCCAAAGTAGTTATTGATTCTAGGAACCTCGAACTTACCAGCGGACATCAACCGAGTATCGTGGTTGTGCATAATTGGGTTCATGTTCTTGATTGCCATGATGGTTGAGAGAGTCTGAGAGAAAACTGAACTGAGTCAATAATGCAACCTAAATAAATTATTACAAACTTCCAAGACTGAAGATCGAGTTTCACATCTGCCAAATGTATATATAATATTATCAATTGCTAAAATTTAGTTGGTCCTATATTATGTAGGTCTGTAATCAAAGCTCTGCTCCAGTTCAAGTTTTGTGTAATATAATTCCAACTTCAATATTGAAACATATTACTGTGTGATGTTGAGCGTGAAATAACATCTCGTTACAAATTCACGTTAAGGTATTCGATACATTTTGCTCATATTTCATTTAGTATAAAAATTTGCTTTCCTTTAGAAACATAAGTAATTTTTTTTTATTCTTCAAATGTAGATGACAAAACACCAACAAATTATATACTAAACCCTTCATCGAATCAGGATGCATCAAGATGCACGGTATATTTATTAATTGATCACTAGTTTTCGCAGTATAACCGAAGTTAAGGCTCTCCGTTTTAGTATAGATTAAGTATTTTGCTCTGTACTTTCCCCGGGGCGTAAAAAGAATAGGGGAGTTCCAGGCCCATGGTGTCGTAAGAGGCGACTAAGGGCTTTTTAGAAGTGGGAGAGTCACGCTGCCGTCTTATGACGTCAGCACAATCGGGCCAGACTCGTCCGGGTTAATTACCACACTCGCACAGAATACCGGCGTGAAGAAGCGGCCTAGTGCCGCTATGTTTCGCATGGGTTAGTGTCGAGGACCGGAGGCCATCCCTTCGAGGGGGGTACCTCAACAAAAATATGAGAGCGGTCCGTAAAAAGATATTACCCCGGGAGGGTACCGGCTCTAGCAGAGCCGGAGAATCCCTCCCCGAGCACTCTCGCTCGGGCTGCCTTTCGTATTCTGGGGTGGGCACAGAACCGCGCATGACCGAGGACAAACGAGGCAGTAACACCACGGCACCCCGCTCCACGCTCAACGTGGACTTTTGCAATATCAGGGGAATTCACTCCAATTTAAACGCCGTCCACCACCACCTTGAGACGGCGCAGCCGGCCTTGTGTTTCCTTACGGAGACGCAGATATCTCGACTTAGCGGTACGTCATATTTAACGTACCCCGGGTACAAACTTGAGCATAACTTTTTGCCTCATGCCGGGGTATGTGTGTAGTTTAGGGAAGATATCTGCTGTCGCCGCATCGGCAATTTTGAGGGTAGCGACCTGTCTACTCTCTGGCTCCGCGTAGATTTAGACGACAGCTTTTAGTATACCTAGAGGTTCACCAGTTGATCAACGACCGACAG
>CATIXN010000020.1:13596580-13642844 GCA_949711725.1 Leptidea reali
AGAATAGTTAAAATAAATAACTAATTAAAATCTATATATCTTTCTATCTCTCAAGAGGTAAAAAATAATCTTAATTTTAGCTTATAGTTGGTAGATTAACTACGTTTGTTAATTATCTATCAGATTATTTTTATGTAGATTGATAAATCTCAAGTTTTGTCACAAATTAATTTATGGACCATTAAAATCCATCTTCAATGTCGATCGATACTTTAGACGTGCATCCTTTATCTTTGTGAGTACCGCTACGTGCGAGAACTTTATTTACTTCGGTTATCCATTGTGATAGTGACGTTTCAATTCTTAATAATATAATATTAATTATGATATTCAGAACAACGTATGTCGGGTCAGCTAGTACTAAATAAAGAAGATTTTACCTAAAGAAAATCAATTTAAAACTACCATAGCCATAAGTTCTGCAACAAATATAAATGCATTTTTCTTTTATAACGTATTGTAATATAAAACATATTAAGAAATGACTATCTTTAACTTAAATGCAGAACTTTAATTTATCTGACCGGCACCTGCACTGGAGAGGTGGTAAAATCAGTGGAATCTGCTGTATTTCTTGGCATTACTCTAGATTCAACAATGATTGATGAAACAATGCAATCCTATTCAAAATATAAACGAACGTATTTTAGACTTAGTTCTTACAAATAATACAGATTGGATTCAAGTAAAAAAAGAAGAAAATGCTTTGGTCACAATAGACAACCATCATCCACCCCTACAAATTAACTTAAAAGTAAATTGTAACCGCTACATGAAACTTTCTCGTACACTATTTCTTAACTTCTTCTTATGTGACTATGGTAATGTCTGTAATGATCTGGATCAAATTAATTGGTTGTCTCTATTTCACAATGTGTATTCGGTCGATGCAAAATTAGAAATATTTTACCAGACACTAATGCCCATTATTTATAGACATACATCCATGTGGAAACCGCGAGATAGTCACTATCCTATATGGTTCTCAGGTCCACTGTTACGAGCACTTAAAGAAAAAGCAAAAATCCACCATAAAAGTAAAAAATATAACAACTCAATAGACAAATTTTCATACGAATTACTACGCGAACGTTGTGCCATCATGATAAAAGGTTGTTATGACAATTTTAAAAAACGCTTTGTCGAATAAATCCATGATGATCCTACCTACTTTTGGAAGTTTTTTAAACAACAACGTAAAAATGGTACCAATTGTATTCCGAACGAAATGAGTCTGGATAATTTTGTGGCCAACGGAGGAAAGAATATATGCGACGCCTTTGCTAATCATTTTTCATCGGTCTTCATTAACACCAGTAACTGTCACTTAGGAAATGCACCACACCTAAACAATATCATTCCCAATGCTCCACTCTGTAGTTGTCAACTAACTGAAGAGGAAGTTTTAAAACACTGTTTAAGCTTGGATTCACTTAAGGGTCAGGCCCAGATCTTATTGCTCCAATATTTCTAAAAAAATGCGCACACCAATTAGTTAAACCACTAACTCTCATATATAATTGTTCTTTGCAAACGGGCATATTTCCTACCAAATGGAAAATTGCATATGTCAAACCAGTCCATAAGTCCGGCAACTCAAAAGATATAAAAAACTACCGGCCTATATCTGTTTTATCAATATGTGGAAAAGTCTTAGAAAGTCTTGTTCAAAAAATAATATATTCTCATATAGCTCCAAATCTCGATCCTAATCAACACGGGTTTCGCCCTCGGAAATCCACTACCTCGAACTTAGTTATATTTCAGACATCGCAGAGGTTGTAGATGCTACTGGTAAGGTACATGCAATTTACACTGACTTTCAAAAAGCTTTCGATATGGTGAACCATAATATTTTATTGTCAAAAATTGGGTTTTTGGGAATTCATGGCTCATTGTTGCGTTGGTGTGAATCTTACTTAAGAAATTGGTCACAACTGGTTTCTGTTAATGGTTTCAAGTCCTATGAGATAAAAATACCATCGGATGTACCTCAAGTATCACATTTAGGTCCCACATTCTTTTTAATTTTAATAAACGATTTGGCACTCAAGTCAAATCTCAAAAATTTAATCTAAATTCCAATTGTTTGCAGATGATATGAAAATTTACAAAACTATTAACAGCCAAGCTGACGTGACAACACTACAAAATGATATCGATGCTGTTCACTTTTGGTGCACCACAAATGGAATATCCTTAAATATTGAAAAGTGTTTCCACATTAAATTTACCAGAAAGAAAAATCCGTTAGACTGCGTATATAAAATAAACAATGTTAGTCTTATCCTTAAGACTTACATTGTTTATTTTATTATTTTATTATTATTAAGTTTATAGTATCAGAGACCTTGGTGTTATTATAGACTCGGCTTTAAGTTTTCGCCCACACATAGAACAAATAACATCTAAAGCGTCAATAATATCTGGCCAAGTCTACAGACAAATGAAAATATTTAGGGATCCCAGTTTATCTATACTCGTTTACAACAGTGTTGTCCGCAGTATCCTTGAATATTGCAGCACGGTATGGAGTCCAGGGTACCAAGTTCATTCCGATAGAATAGAACGAATTCAAAAACGGTTTCTATACCATCTATCTTACAAAGACTTCAAATGTAATAAATTGTTTTCGTACGACCCTCGTTTCTCTTACTATAGAATGAAATCACTTAAAGACCGCAGAAAGATTTCAGATGTTATTTTCTTGGCTAAGCTAATGAAGGGACACATTGACGCGCCTGAATTACTTGAACGCTTGAAGTTCGTTGTGCCTCGTGATTGTAGCCGCTTACATAATCGCAAGACTTTCTGTTTGCCACAAAGCAGAAGCAAACTTGGTGATCATAGTCCGCTTTATAGAATGCAATTTTTTGCAAATTATTACAGAGATGCTATAGATATCTTCTGTGACAATATACCCAAAATAAAAAATAAATTAAGTACATAGATAAGTTAGCAAGTAAGTAATCTGTAAATCTTTTTTTTCTTGTTATTGGCTGTTAGAATAAGTCCTGTTTTTATCAAGCTTGTTTGTTAAGCGTGTTTTGTTGCGCTGTAGTTATTGTTTCACTTAATCACGCATGCCACGTCCACATCGAGTAGACTCAATTGATAAATAGTATTTTTGTATATTTTACTACTTTGCAATCCATACAATTGTAGTCAGTTTTGTGGACTAAATAAAAAAAAAAACAAATTGCAGTGGGGCCCCCATATTGAAGGATTGGCGAATAGGCTTAGTTCTGCAGCATATGCGGTTAAGAAAATTAGACGGTTAACTGACATATCTATGTACGGCGAGATTAGTATACTTTAGTTATTTGTTGGTATACCATAGGACATAATACTATGAAAATTAAGGTCAAACTTTTAACAAATCAAACTAACAATATATTGTTATGGGGCAGTGCGGCCGATATTAATACTATCTTTGTGTTGCAGAAGAGGGCTATTCGCGCGATTAATAACCTAGGTCCTAGAGAATTATTAAGAGAAAAATTTAAAGAAATAAACATTTTGACTGTTGCTTCTCAATACATTTTTGATAATGTTCTGTATGTCCATAAGCACATTGAGGAATTATTGAGGAATTAACACGAGGAACAAACAAAAACTTGCCTACTACTCGGTTTGGTCGAGTTAGTAAGTCTTTTGTTGGGCGATGTATATGCTTCTACAATATGATCCCAGAAAATGTACAAAACAAATGTGTTACGAATTTTAAAAGAATTGTTAAGAAACGTTTGTGTGGGAAAGGTTATTATAGCATAAACGATTTTCTTAATGACACCACGGACTAAATAAAGCGAACACCCTCAGGCTCTTTAAGTATAAATGTTTATTGTACGATATTATATTGTAATCCATATTTTATATTAAAAAAAAGCCCGCTGAGTTTCTTGCGCCCATTCTTCTCAGGTCTGACGCAGTCTCTTTTGAATGGGTGGTAGTTTTAGACGTTCAATAAGTGATTTTAAATCCTATTTTGAATAAAAATATTTGAATTTTAATTTGAATTTGAATCTGACCACATGGAAAGCTATTAAAATTGACAACCTGAGCTACTTAACAAATACTTCTTCATCTTTGTAGGCTACCCAAACTTTTATCTTTGACATTTACTTGGCCTGACAGAACATTAATAAAACGTTTGATTAAAGTACACAAAAAGTTGTTTATTTTTTATATAAATAACTCGAACGATTTTTCACAAGAGCGGTGAATCATTTTTCATGAGGAAAGTAGACCCGACGATGTAATTTAGTCTGTTGTGATAAATTTTGTTAGAGTCGGTTCTGTATATAAGAAATCATTTTTAGGTTAATAAACAATTACAAAAAAAAATTAAAAATATAATTACCCGCCCGTTGTTTTATCAGAGGTCTGTTTATGATAAAAGGCAATATTTAGATATTTAGATGATGTGACAGCTTTGAACACGTCCAAAAAATTTTGGTGAACTGTTAATCTCTATTTTCAGCAACGCACGCATACTAAAACTAAGTGACTAACAAATTGAGAGTGAAAGACGTAGCTGTCATGAACACTAAACTAATAAGCCTGGCCTGTCGTCATGCGTTGCCTAACAGCAAGAGGCTTTTTATGAATATAAAGGACGAGACGAGCAGAATGTTCAGCTGATAGTAATTGATACGGCCTGCCATTAGAATGCAGTGCCGCTCAGGATTATTGTAAAACCCCAAAAATTCTGAGCGGCACTACAATTGCACTCGTCACCTTGAGACATAAGATCTTATGTCTCATTTAACTAGTAATTTTAACAGCAACGGCACCCTTCAGACCGAAACACAGTAATGCTTATACATTACTGTTTCACGGCAGAAATGGGCATTGTGGTACCGGGTGCTGCACAGGAAGCTACTGCTGCTTCTCCTGAGCCCACCACTGATATCACTAATCCCACGTGTGATTCACAAAGCACCCTAAGCATCCTCGTAGATCACACCATTCCTTCATCAGCACCACAAATAAACACACCAACAAGAAGTGTTTTACAGGAAATGTTACCTGCAACCACCCTCGCTGGAAAGAGTAGACAATGGAGGAAATGGACGGATCAAATTAACAGAGAACACCTCCTTTGTTACTACTTAGTTACACATAACGAGACCAACCTTACCGCCATAAACTAGCCGGCATCCTGTGCAAAGGAGCCTCCCACTGGTAAATAACTTCTAAGTTAGAGTTCGAGACTACTCCGGACGAACACAACACATACATTTCTATTACTGAGCAAAGTGTAAACAGCGTGTAGTGTATTTAACTTCCGTTGTTAGCTAATGGACAAAGTTATAATGAGCTAACATCGCAGTTAGCTAAAGAAAATCAATACAAGTAACTCTCATTTACAAATTTATAATAGGTTCGAGAAAAAGTTTGATCACATTTTATATGAAAACTCACGACATTAAGTTGCAAACTTTAATAACATTTAATAACAGTTCATTTTACTAGTGTATATTATGATCATTTTGCAATAGAAATTTAGGCATGTCTGTTCAAAAACCTGCGAAAAGTAACATGTAAAGTACCTAAAGATTTCTGAAGATACAGAAACAGATAAAAATCTAAAGGCGTAAGTAGTATGTGGCCGATATTTTAAGACGTGCCAACCAAATGGCAGTGACTAAAAGACCACACCTTATCTTTGTTCAACTCTGGCCGTTTTTAACCGACTTCAAAAAGGAGGAGGTTATCAATTCGATCGGTATTTTTTTTATGTGTGTACACCGATTACTCTGAGATGAATGATCCTATTTACATAATTGTTCTTTTGTTTGATGTGAAATAGATGCCATTTGGTCCCATAAAAATTTTACATAGTTTGGCCCAGTAGTTGTCATATTATAAACATTTATATAAAAAATTTCGACTACCTGACGACATAATTGTTTTCTGTGTACGCCATTTTTTTGGAGTTTTGTTTCAGTTTGATCATATATTATTATAAACTGACACTAAAACGTAAAAAATAAAAACTAAACTACGTTTAAACAAACCGACTTCAAAAACTGAAAAGTATCAAAAAAAAGTCAGTGCCAAGCCCTAAACAAAATAAAACTTAATATTATAAACAGCTTACTTACTGTAATTATTTAGGTTGTTTGTCCACGCGAGTCTGTCCGCTTGGGTTGTTTTGTTCTAAAAGGCATAAAAGGCATTTATTTTCTCAAAATTGATTCCTTTAGAATTCTTTAAGATGTCATTTCTTATACTACTAGATACTACTACCGCTTCGGAAACAAATGGCGCTCTGAGAGAGAAGAAGCGGCGCAAGAAACTCTCCCAGCATTCTTTTTTTTTTGCGCTCTTTTCAATAAAAATATACAATATTGTACAGTCGCTATAAAATAATCACAATCAAGTCCCAGGCTGTCCGATCATTTAGATATTCAGCAGTGGAGTAATAGGATTTACGACAGAGCCATTTTTTTTATAAAACATTTAAATTTATTTATAGATAATGCCTGAACAGTGGTTGAGACTTTCTTGTAGAAGTGTATACATTTACCCTTAAAGCTATTATGTATCTTATGAAGCCTACTAGAATTAGTTACCAGCAATCTAGACGAAGCTTTCCCGCTCATAGGCACAAGTGGCGAGTGTAGGTACCTTTATTACATTTGGGTTGGCACCGACTTCTAACTATCAATATGTAGCACATACAAATAATAGTATTTTATTAATATTAATGGTAAACGTTTGCATGAGGTGTGTTAAATAAAATTTTTAGTTATTTGATACTTTTCAGTTTTTGATGTCGGTTTTTTTAAATGTGGTTTATTTTTTTCTCTTATCAGTTGTTGGTTGGAGTAGAGAAGCGAACCAATGTTTCTGTCTGGCGGTAAAGCTCATAATGAACAATGCCCTTCCATCTCCACCATACAAACAGCATTAATTTATCGCGAGTTGACCCAGGTTTGACCATAAAAGGCATAAAAGATTTCTTGAATTCTTTTTGATGTCATTTCTAATATACATAGGCTGCACTAAAAGTATCGGGAATGGAATATTTCCGCTTTTCCTGTCATATTAAAATCTTTTTAATTGAAAACTCCTTGGTTTTAAAAATCGAATACCATTTATTTATTTAAAAAAAGATTCTCGGTCTTGTCACAAGGTCTTTTCAAACTTGTTTAGTCTTTGAGAAAATGGAATGACTTTCGAAGTGGTTAAACACAAAAACAGTGTGTTGACCGGATGATTTCTGCATTTGGTGATGAAGCCCCATCCAAAACCATAATTTATCGCTGGTTTGCTGAATTGGTGGTGAACTGAGTTTCTTCGTACCACGAAGATGTGGAATGAGCTTCCTTGTCCGGTGTTTCCGGGACGATACGACATGGGTACCTTCAAGAAAAGCGCGTACACCTTCCTTAAAGGCTGGCAACGCTCTTGTGATTCCTCTGGTGTTGCAGGAGAGTGTGGGCGGCGGTGATCACTTAACACCAGGTGACCCGTACGCTCGTTTGTCCTCCTATTCCATAAAAAAAAAAAAAAAAGAATTTCAACGTGGACGTGTCAAGCTCAGTGATGATCCCCGTCAAGGTCGTCCAAAAACTGCAGTCACCAAGAAAACGTTGATGCTGTGCGTAAGCTGATTGAGGAAGATCGAGATGTGACATACCGCGATATTCAGGCAACTTTAGACATTGGCATGAGTTAAATACAAATAATCTTGCATGAACAATTAGGTGTAAAAAAGTTGTTTTCCCGATGGATACCGCATTTGCTCTGTGAAGAGCAAAAAGCGGCTCGCGTTACTTGGTGCGTCAGAACTCTCGAAAGATTTCACGCAGGATCCTCAAATGCTGTATACAACATCGTATCAGGTGACGAATACTGGATATACGCGTACGAACCCGAAACAAAAAACCAGTCACGAGTTTGGGTGTTCGAAAATGAGAGAAACCAACAAAAATTTTTAGTTCGCGGAGTGTTGCAAAAAAAATGGTGGCCACGCTTGTCTCCAAAACCGGCCATATTGCGACTATTCCTCTCGAGGGACAAAGAACGGTTAATGCAGAATGGTATGCTAGCATTTTTTTGCCACACAGGTCGTTTCTGAACTCCGTAAAGAGAACTGCAACCGCCGCATCATCCTCCATCACGACAGTGCGAGTTCTTACACCGCGCACAGAATAAAAGAGTTTTTAGAGCAAGAAAACATAGAATTATTAGACCATCCGCCGTACAGCCCCGACCTAAGCCCTAATGATTTCTATACTTTCCTGAATGGAATGGTTGCTTCAATGATTGGTTCCATCCTATGGAAAAATGTGTCAAATTTCGCAGAGAATACTTCGAAAAGCAATAAATACATTTTTAAATAATAATGTTGTGTCACTTTCTTGATTCCCGAAATAGTCAGTTACTAGATACTACTACCGCTTCGGAAACAAATGGCGCTCTTTTTAATGAAATATACAATATTGTACTGTCATTGCTATTGCTATATAATAATTATAATCTAGTCCCAGGCTGTCGGATCACTTACATATTCAGCTGTTTAGGAGTAGGATTTTACGACAGAGACATTTTTTAATAAAATATTTAAGTTTATTAATAGATTATGCCTAAGCAGTGGCTGGGACTTTATTATAAAAGTGTATACATTTACCCTTAAAGCTATTATGTATGTTATGAAGCTTACTAGAATTAGTTACAAGCAATCCCTTATTTCTAGAGTTATTATAATGAAAATCACTATTTAGAGCAAAAAGGTGACGATTTTTGTGAACGTATATTAAATTTTCAAAAATCTACTGACAATGTGTGGCTATACTATGTGTTTCGGATTATCTTCTCGGATACTTAATAAAAATCCAATACGTTATATAAATACGTACAAAGAGATCCAATAGTAACTCAATTTATAAAGTTTTGTTGACAAGGCCGTCACTTGTACCTTCTCTCTTGGAGTTTGCACTAAGATAACGCAGTTTATGTCTTTGGTAAATGCTGTGAAAGTTGTGCTGGAAGTTTTAAGTGCAAGTGATAGGACTTACTAGGCAGACATAACTTAATAAGAAGTTAGGAACAATTTAAAGGAGATTAGCCTTTGCTATTTTATGTGTAGTTTATCATTTTATCTAATTATGATCTTATCATATTAATCCCTCAATATATCTGTGATAGTGTTATGTGTGGACGAATTGCATACTACTGCATTTTATTGAAACTGTGGTTGAACAATTTGTTATTTTTTTAAGTAATAACCCTCACTTCTGGGATTAAAATCTTCAAATCTAAACACGTTTGAAAGAGCGACAACTCAAGTCAATTTCCTAATATGCAAATATTGAGATTGAGCACGTTATCAACTGTAAAGTAGATCCTGTAGATGAAGCCACAGCCTGAGAGTTGAACAAAGACATTATATCAAGATTGATGAACTTTACAATACTCGAACGGTTGGCTCAGTTAGAAACGCTAGAGGTTGCGGGTTCAAGTTCCACATCATTCATAACTTTTGTTTTCAAATTTAATTTGTGTAAGAAACTGTGACTACGGAATTAGGTGGAGTTAGTAAAATGTGCTGAGAAATTAAACAGAAATGTAAAAAACATGTGCATCTCAGGTCGCCCGACAGAAGAGATAACTTAAACTAATCTAAGTTGTACAAATGATTAAAGTTTCGTCTCTACGAGGCATCCTCAGGACGTGTTGTCTCGCCAAAATCTGGCACGAGACTGAATCAAATGAGCCGGAAGCCGCTCTTTTATACCCCTCGTCCCATGAAATGACGCGCTGTGATTGGTCGGCTGTTGTGACGTATTACCCCCGGAAGAGACAAGTAACAAAGGTGATGGGACTAAATTTGTTTGTTCATTCAACAATGTAAACATGTTATTTTTGTGTTTTATTATTTCTAATTGCTCTAACACATTTAAGCGAAATATCATTAATTTTCCTAATGTAAGTTGAACTTTTTAATATTGAAATTGTTTAACTTAAGAAAAGCTTAGGTTATTACTTAACTATTATGTTGTTATTATGATAATGTAAGGAAAGGTAATTAATAAAAAAAAAATTAAAAATTTATTTTTAGTTACAATTCTTGAACATGTACATTATAATTTTGTGTAAGGACGTTATAAGTTTAATTATTTAATCCTATGAAAACAACAATTGGTTAGAGTAATAAAGGACGAGCCTGCCTACCGCTGCCGTATGCGTGAGAAAAAGGGAAGCCAGACAGACTGGCGCCGTAACGCGTTATTTTACGAAGCGGCTTACCCTCAAGAAGTTATGCTTTAAAAAATATTTCTGTGGTAAATGTTACATTAACATCAATGACCTTTTAAACGATACCACACTCTAGTAAGTGCAGCAACCCCAGGCCTTAAAGCTAATAAGTTACATCGTAATGCAATTGTATAGAAACCAAAGAGAGCTGCTGAGTTTCTTGACGGCCAGTCTTCTCAGGGCTGGGACATATCTTTTCGAATGAGTGGTAGTTTTTGACGATCAATAAGTTATTTCAAATATCATATTTTTTGTGAAAGTATTTGTATTTTAATATCCCAAATCCGATACACCTCAGTTATAAGACGAAATCTTGCAAAGCATAAAACAAACTTAAACGCAAATATGGTTATTTATATCTAATTATAACATTATTTCTCAGAGTATTATATATTTATAATTTATTCTAAAGCAGATCCTTAATTTCCATATCAAAGAGATTGATTTGGCTTTCTACTTGAATCAATACTAAAAGATTTTAGCTAAAATAAAATACTGTTACATTTTAAAAATATTCCTTTATTTATATCTATCAACTCTCACTTTCACTTAATTAAACAATTAATACAGAGTTAAATCTTAAAATTAAGTATCTAGTGTATAGTATATTATTTTGTTTTTTGTTTGTTCATTATTATGTTTTTTCTAAAAAAACACTTTTAAGCGTAAATAAAAAAATTCTAATCCTTTATCCTTCATGTGCTATAAAGCCTACAATTTCTAAAGGTATTATAATGTAAGTGATATACTCAAGAGAAAATGTCCGGAATTTCCCGCATACCCGGCGTATAGTATTATTACACAATGAAGGTATGTGAGACGGGATTTCCTGAAGATTTCATAAGTACGTCTCTTAGTGTGGATATCTGAGGAATTTGACCCTGCTATATAAATGATATTTACATGTGTATATAAAAATAAATAGTAGTCAAACAAAATAAAAAAAACCCGCATTTTATAGAAAACTGAACAAATAAATTGAAAATTTATTTTGACATTTAAAGTTAACATCAATTCCTAACTAATAGACGGGCGATAGATTGAAATTATATAAATTAGGAAAATCTCATTTTGCAAATTGAAAAACGGACTAATTTTATCAAATTAATATATTTTTATCAGTATTCGATAAATATAAGAAATTTGAACAAAATCTGGCCGTTTAAAGTGGGTCAAAATCGCGCCAAAATGAGTCGGTTACAAACAAACATACAGGTGAAGCTTATATAAAAGCGTGAAGTAAGCAGGGTCATGTATATGTCGCCGGGATATGATAAAAACAGTGATTTGGTCAAATCTATGAGGATGTTAATATAACAAGAAGTTTTTATCATTTCTCGAAACCAATCTAGGGATTTGATCAAATGCCAGAGTTGGTTCCGTGAAATGACAACAAGTATTATCTTTGGTATTTATAAGGTTTATTTGGTAAGACTTAGACACAATTTGGTAAGAATTATAGTATCATATCGCAGGTGGAGGGGGGTGATAGGGGAAGGGGGAGGGACGGAGATGTCCTCTGTCCCCTGGCTCATTCCCCCACTCCTATGAAAAGGTAACGCACCAGTCTCTTGAAAATCAAATTAATGTAACCTAACCTCAAAACAGATAAAAGTTTCTATAAAGGGCAAGTAAGGGCAAGTAAGTACTAGTACTAGTAGTTTAAGTACTGGGAAGCTTGTACAAGCTTTGGCTTTCCTTTTGGGAAATACATTAATTAAAACTTGTTTAAGCAAACAAAAAATCTCTTATGCCTCATAATATTAGTATCAACTATTAACTTATAAGTAACTTTCATTTAATACAATCAAAACATGGAAGTTACACGTTCTTCCTGATGCTAGGATTCGGACCAGAGATTCAAATTCAAATATTTTTATTCAAAATAGGATGTGAAATCACTTATTGAAAGTCAAGAAAACTACCACCCATTCCAAAATGAATGCCTCAGGCCTGAGAAGAATGGGCGCAAGAAACTCAGCGGGTCAGCAGAACAAACCATGGTCATATAAATTATATTGAAAAGGAAGGAAACTTATTACACCAGTTTATAGCTTAAGATTATAATTTTTGTCATAAATTGTATTTTAAAATAGAAAATTTGCAAAACTTGGCTTGGAGCTACACATTACTTCAAACAGGAAGACAATACAGACTAGCTGTTGAACTAAATCATTTTAAATCTCAAAAGTTTTTGTTATTCAAAGCCATGTCTGGTTAAAAATACTTTGCTAATGCAAGAATAAAATTGTTTCTCGTTTTTTATGACAATAAGGGACGAGGCAAGCAGGACGTTCAGCTGATGGTAATTGATAAGCCTTGTCCATTACAATGCTGTGCCGCTTAGGAATATTGAGAAACCCAAAAATTCTGAGCGGTACTACAACTGCGCTTGTCACAAGTTATCAAGTCTCATTTGCCCAGTAATTTCACTAGCTACGGCGCCGTTCACACCGAAACACAGTAATGCTTACACATTACTGCTTCACGGCAGAAATAGTCGCCGTTGTGGTTCCGATAATCTATCCAGCATCCGGTGCAAAGAGCCTCCACCACTTGATGTAACTCACCAATTATTAATCCAACTTTATATCAAACACAATAGTTCTTACATCCATAATTTATTCAACACAATTTTCTTATTCCCTTCAAACTCCCAGAAAAGTTGAAAAGAATAAAAAGGCTCGATAGCTAAAGGATAGGGATATGAATATTTCCTGACTCGTCTCTCATCGCCTCGAGTTATACAAACTCAATGCACTACATATTCTATTCATGAGATCTTGGCTTCCTTTGACATTTGCAAGAGATATTATTAAAGTACCAAGTAAAAAATTTAGCTATTTAAGAATTAGTTATTCGGAATTGTTATAATGCTTAGTTACACTTAAGGCGAAGAGTAAGCAGAAAACACGCAAACATGGTGTTTTTAGACAAGTTTTGTGGTGAAAGTATAGCATTTCGAGCTATGAACGCAACTAATCCTGTTACAAATATCCTTAAGTCTTATTTGTAGGTTGCTAATGCTTGCTGTTGGTTATAGTTAACGCTGATGAGCCTTTTAGAACTACCACTTTTCTTTGAAGTTAAACAAGTTTTTTGGCATGGCGTGACGCATTATTTTGGTACTTCTCTCAGAAAAGTTATTCTTATAGCTTGTACTTTTTTGTGTAGGTTCATTTATTCAGATTAGTAGTGAATAACAATGATTGTAAGCATAGAAACTGTTTTCCACCCAAGAATTTTGAAAATATTGGCATTGTTACATATGGCGGGCCGGCAGCCGTGAACTCATATCGCTCAAGGTCGCTGGCATTTAGTGTCACCTTAAGTCAAGATACAACTTCTTTTTATTTGGCCGATGTTAATGTGTGGTAGAAAATATAATAAATCAATACTAGAGAGATAAGAAACCACTGAGGACAAAAAAGGAAATAAAATACGTATCGGCCCCAGTCTGTAATTACTGTAACAGGCGATTAACCTTCAAAATCGTTGATGTCAAACATAGAATCAAGACAAAAGTACCAACGTAGATTAATCAAAGTTTCATGGAATATCAACATTTCTATTTCCCAAAGTATTTTACTTTGAAAAATGTAGGATGCGTTCCTTTTTTGCGTTCTTGCCTAGTTTGTGCTTGTACTGTTGCAGGGTCGGTTATATTACGTAAAGATCATGGAGATTCTAATACTAGTTGGTATGAAATAATAAGAAATTACACAAATAAAACAGAAAAAAAAAATTATGATCAATGCGGGGGACTCGAACCCGCGACCTCTCGTTCTGAGCGCTGTTTCCTAGTGAGCCAAACGTTCGAGTGACGTATCAATGATAAAATCTTATAATATGCTTTGTTCAACTCTCGGGTTTAATTCGGGATTCATCTACAGGTGTAATTAATCTCAGAAGTGAGGATTATCACTTTAAAACGTAACAAATTGTTCAGATATGCAAGAGCGACATCTCAAGTCAATTTCCTCATATGCAAATACTGGGGTTGAGCAGGTTATCAACTGTAAAGTAGATCCTGTAGATATGTGTTATGGGGCAGTGCGGCCGATATTAATACTATCTTTGTGCTGCAGAAGAGGGCTATTCGCGCGATTTATAACCTAGGTCCTAAAGAATCATTAAGAGAAAAATTTAAAGAAATAAACATTTTGACTGTTGCTTCTCAATACATTTTTGATTATGTTCTGTATGTTCATAAGCACATTGAGGAATTTTCTAGAAACTGTGACATCCATAATGTTAACACGAGGAACAAACATAAATCTGTTATGCCTACTACTCGGTTGGGTCGAGTTAGTAAGTCTTTTGTTGGGCGATGTATATGCTTCTACAATATGATCCCAGAAAATGTACAAAACAAATGTGTTATGAAATTTAAAAGAATTGTTAAAGAACGTTTGTGTGGGAAAGGTTATTATAGCATAAACGATTTTCTTAATGACACCACGGACTGGCAATAAAGCGAACACCCTCAGGCTCTTTAATTATAAATGTTTATTGTACGATATTACCTTGTAATCCATATTTTATATTAAAAAAAAAGCCCGCTGAGTTTCTTGCGCCCATTCTTCTCAGGTCTGAGGCAGTCTCTTTTGAATGGGTGGTAGTTTTTGACGTTCAATAAGTGATTTTAAATCCTATTTTGAATAAAAATATTTGAATTTGAATTTGTAAATAATATCAAATAAGGTCATGAATTAATAAAGTCTTATTATTATATCAAGTTCACGCGAATTTATCCATAATTCTTTATTTAGATATGAGCTACAATATAACTCCAATAGTGATGTTAAATACATATTATACAAAAAGTCGTATATGGTAACCCAGTGTAAATAAGCTTGACAGGAGATAAGGACATGAATATTTCGAGACACGTCTCTCATCGCCTCGAGCCATACAGACTTTGCGAAAAACATTTTCTATTCATGGTATTTTAGCTTCCTTTGGCATTTTCAAGTAGTCTCATAAAATGAAGATTTATATAGTAGTTAAATTCACTATTTTGAAATTGACTACTGGCCGATGACAGAGGCTTAAATAATCATTATAGACTGACCCGACAGAAGTTATATTTCTTGCTATTTCTGCCATGAAGCAGTAATGTGTAAGCATTTCGGTCTGAAGGGCGCCGCAGCTAGTGAAATTACTGAGCAAATTAGACTTAACATCTTAACTCTCAAGGAGACGAGTGCAAGTGTGAGCACTCAGAATTTTTGGGTTTTTCAAGTACCCTGAGCGGCACTACATTGTAATAGGTAGGGTGTGTTAATTACCATCAACTGAAAAAAAAAGTTGTTCTGTTCATAGTAAAAAAAACAGTTGCGAGTGGAAGTTTATAGAATCCGTTCTTAGCTGACCTCTACTCGGCATAATATTCCTAGTAATTTTCAATTCTCTACAACTTATGGTTCCAGAGATATCATAATGAGTCAAAGGTGGAAATCTCTGATATACTTTTAGAAGATTAAATAACAAATGTGCAAACCAACCAAAGCTAGTATTGGTTTGTTAATAAGCCGTTTTTACCAGTAACAATATCATGAATTCTTAAAATATTTTGAGGTAATTTTTTATATTGAAATCGTGTTTAAACAATATAAAAACCGTGTTAAAAACTCATTTTTCTGCTTTAGATCAAATAAATAAAAATAATTGCGTATTTTTATACAATCTAATTCTAGTTACGGTTATTGTAATTTTTGGAATCGGTGTCATCCAAGATAGGCTTGTAACTACATACATAGTTATAGGTGAGATGTGCTTGAGTCGTGAGGAGGTGAGAGGCGTGAGCGGGTCGCGGCGGAAGGACACCGATTCCAAAAATTACAATAATCGTAACTAGAATTATATTGAATAAAAATACGCAATTATTTTATACTTTTTTGTGCATATTATATCTATTATTTTGTAATAGTGTTTTTGAAGTCGGTTGTTTTTTTGTTATTTTTTTTTATTGTATCTCTTTACTAAAGTACATACTACTAGTGATCAATCATAGAGTGGGAATAGATATGTAACTTCTATTCAACACAATATTTAACATCAAAATTAACTTCTTAGCTTGGCCTGTCTTGTACTTAAACTCCATAATTCATTGTGTAGCTGGAAACCGGAAAGTCGGATGTTGTGCATATATCATGGAAATTTTCCAAGACTGCGTAGACCGAGCTTTATGACCCGGCGCCGAGTCTTGCTGCAAGGACCATTCTTGGTTATTAAACATGATGATATTAAGGGTCTTCACTAACTTCTCAAAAATGGTATTTTGATAAACTTGTGCCGATATTTTGATACCTTTTTCACAAAAGTATGGCTCAGTCACTCCTTCATACCTTATAACCCACCAACTGAATTCAGATAGTAGGCACTATCAGTTGTAGTTATTGTAGTTGCACTCTGTCGACTAATTGCGAACTTCCTTAGAGCTTTGAGCATAAATACGGTAATTTTGTTTGTTAAGGCGAGGTTTTCCCAACACTTTAGGTAAAAATTGCGCGAACGTTAGATTCGATAGGTACGCTTGGACACGGGCGTTGGGCATGGCTGAGAACGAACCGAGCGATGCGGGTCAACGACCGCCGACCCAGAAGGACCGCGTAATATTTTTTAAAACTTACAGTTGTGCTAGAGTACGGTATTACTGTGATAATATTTTTTATGCATTTTTGAAGTAAATCTTTTTTACCGACGTATGAGAGAAATGTTATATTACGCGCAAAATTAGAATTTCAACAATATGGGTATCGTATCCGAGATTCTCGAGGGTGCAGAGAACGAATTTGGGATCATTTTTGAAATCCAAGATGCCCGCCGCGCAAAATTATGATTTCAACAATATGGGTATCGTATCCGAGGTTCTCGAGGGTGCAGAGAACGAATTTGGGATCATTTTTGAAATCCAAGTTGGCCGCTGCGCAAAAATATGATTTCAACAATATGGGTATCGTATCCAAGGTTCTCGAGGGTGCAGAGAACGAATTTGGAATCATTTTTGAAATCCAAGATGGCCGCCGCACAAAATTATGATTTCAGCAATATGGATATCGTGTCCGAGATTCTCGAGGGTACAGAGAACGATTGTGTGATAATTTTTGAAATCCAAGATGGCGGCCATCTTGGATTTCAAAAACGTTCTCTGCACCCTCGAGAACCTCGGACACGATATCCATATTGCTGAAATCATGATTATGAGCGGCGGCCATCTTTGAATTCAAAAATGATCACAAAATCGTTATCTGCACCCTCGAGAACCTCGGACAAGATATCCATATTGCTGAAATCTATCTATTTCAGCAATATGGAATATATATATATATTTCTATATGAAATCTATATATTTCAACAAATACGCTATCGCATCATCATTATTTTTTTACTATGATTCCCGCTTTGTACTTGTTTGCTAAAATCTTACGTAATTTGAGCATGAGAGACACGAACACAATACCTTCCTTGACAGTGGTCACGGGCGTACTGCTGGTTTAAGCGAGCATGCAACCAAGGCGTCGCGTCACAAAGCGTATTGATAAATCCTACAGTGAAAACTTATAAATACTAATAAACTATCGAATAAAATAATATTTGTGTTTATAGCTATCATAGTTTTATGATAATATAAACAATTCAAATAAAAAAGACTATTTTTCAAAAAATAAATCTATCGAGATTTTATTTCGTAATCGTGTTTTCGAAACAGCGATAATTTAGATAAAGAAATAAAGATAAACATGTCAAAAAATTGGAACCGTAGTATTTGTAGAAGTATTTTAAGTAGATTTTTAAAAATGTTACTTTTTA
Source organism: Leptidea reali (assembly GCA_949711725.1). Lineage (NCBI taxonomy): Eukaryota > Metazoa > Arthropoda > Insecta > Lepidoptera > Pieridae > Leptidea > Leptidea reali. The sequence continues at coordinate 13,614,668 of CATIXN010000020.1, forward strand.
GGACTATAGCGCCTTAATGTAAATGTTACTCAATATAATGAAAATTTTTTAGTAAAAAAAAATATTATTACAATGAATATATTTTCTCAGCGTTCCTACCCAGTAAACTGTGTTTTATTTATATATTTTTTTTTATTTATTTAGATTCACCAGTGGTAATTACAATAATACATTTATAATTATTATGCTAATGTACAAGGGTCTTATTACTAAATGCATTACCTTTTAAGGTGAATACCGCATGCTAAATTATGTGTGAAATAGTGACATAAAATAAGTATAAGTTATAAAACAACCATTCTATAATGTAATGAAATTAGGAAATTGTTAAGTTGTTAAGTGTTAAGGAAATTCCTGGAAAAACTTTATATTGTTGTGTTAATATCCATTAATCTATACAATTCACGTAAAAACTAATTTTCTAATAGTGACAAGAACAACATCCTTAACCTTAATAACATTTGTCCACAACTGCTGAGGAATATGCACATTTTTTAATGTTGTTATAGGAGATGCTTATGATATGGAAGATGATTACATGAAAAAGGTTTTGATATATATACACTATGCGGCTCAAACATTAGTTGCAACCTGCTTTAAAAATGTACTTTGCATGCGTAGGCTTTGGCCATTTTCTATCCATTTATCTGGGATTGTAATTCTATAATTTGATTGCACTTGCCCCCTTTGAACTCGGTTGAAGAGAGATAGACAGTGTTAATAAACATAAAATCAATATCTATAAAGTACAACCCAAGATAATCGCCACGATTATAATATAATAATAGTATTTCTCTTAGAAATATGTAAAAATTTCGGCGATGAGTTGCGAAGGCTTGATTCAAATAAAAGCTTAATTTTACGAGTTTTTACGAGACCATTGTCATTACGATTAACGATTTTTAGGATACACATCTGTAACGAAGTAAACTATTTATTCGTTGTGTGTGAAATACTTACTCGATAATCTATTTGTACTATTAATTGGAGAGTAGTTTTTCTTTCAGTTATGCTGCAAAAACTTAAATATTACGTGTTTCGGGGAAGTTTAAGTATATAACTGTTTTAGTATGTAAGTGTAAACCTTTATGTCTTATTACGGGAACTTTCAACGAAACCGCTGTGTTAACCCTTTGAGGTATATTAAAATAATGTATGGTGGAATTGTCTATCTTATACAGGTCTAAAGAAATTCGCAATGGCATATGTTAATCTCTTTACGAAAAACATATCAGTAATGTAAAAGCTGTATACACAAATACGATATTGATCCCTATCATTTTATTTCGACACATAACAAAATCATTTTGAAATACGTCATTATACAATATATCCGATGGCTTTAGACTACATTATTCCCGAATACTATTAATATTTTGTTTTTATATTGACAGGACGCGTCTGTCGGGTCGGCTAGTTACTTTATATATCCAACCTGACTTTGCCTCAATTGTGGTGACCTTTCCATAAAAGCCGCAACATAAAGAATATAATAGAACAAAGATATACAATGTAGCACATTTACTGTGTTTTTTGAAAACTATTACCTAATAGTTATAAGGGACGAGACGAGCAGGACGTTCAGCTGAAGATAATTATTGATCCGCTCTGCCCATTACAATGCAGTGCCGCTCAGGATTCTTGAAAAACCCCAAAAACTCTGAGCGGCACTACAATTGCGCTCGTCACCTTGAGACATAAGATGATACCTAAGTCTCATTTGCCCAGTAATTTCACTAGCTACGGCGCCCTTCAGACCGAAACACTGATTCACGGCAGAAATTGGCGCCGTTGTGGTACCCATAATCTAGCCGGCATTCTGTGCAAAGGAGCCCCCCATTGGTGAATCAGCAATAAGACGATATATTATTCTGCTTTACATTTGTTGTCATTTATTCTGAACTTAGTTGATCGGATAAATAAAATGCAATGTTATTACTATTAGTAAGGACTAAGCATAATTTCTAGATATCATATTAGGATCCTGTGTGAGATAGGCAAATAAAATAGAGATATAGAGGCGAGGTTGAGCGATTCAATTTATCTTGTGAATTATGGTGTGCTTGTAGCACAAAGATTCGACAAGTTCTTTATTATTTATTCATTCAACAGCTGATTTTAACATTTTTAACAGGTTTACTTCTCTTTGCATTATAATATCGTAAAATTATTCCAAGCTCATTGATATACTAATATGAAAACATTTTCAAAAAATACTGAAATAAGAATTTTTCCTATGGCACCTGAATGAATACGAAAATTTAAAGAAAGCTATAAAGTTGTTGCAGACCCGGACGGGAACCTCACACAGTACTGATACTGAAATATATATTTTTTTAAATATTTAATTAAAATACAATGTAGTTTATAGCTTAAAATATAATAACATACACTTATGGCCGTTCCCAATATACTATCTACAGACAGAGATAAATTACTAACGTCTACTGTCAGTAATTAACTGTCAATAATCTGAAACTATCCCAATATACCCGATAAGTCATTCTTATCGCGTTATATTGGGACGCGTGAATTGAAATTTCCATACAAACTTCTATCGCTGGTAAGCTATACGTCGTCCCATTGACAGACAGCGTGTACGGATAAGATGAGTTACCGTTGATGAGTTTATTGGGACAGAAAAGTCATCGATAGTTACAATTTTTAGCTCAAGTAAGAGATAGACTGATCATTGGGAACGGTCGTTAAACTTTATGAAGATTATCTGTGTATGAAGCCACTTAAATTTAATTAGACAAATATTTAAAAAGAAAAGCACAATTATTCTGAATTACAGTTATTACAACATACATCTTATTTTATACAAAGTAGTACAGAAATCAATAAAAAGCAAATAAAACATAATTATCCACTAAACGTTGAAAATTACAAGTTAGTTGTATACTTAGCAAGTCGCAGATAAAATTATATTAATTTTAAAATGAAGGATTTTGTAAAAAGTACTTTTTTAACGATGACTTTTTTTTGTTTGTTTTTATTTATAAATAATTTTTGAATCTCTATGGGAGTCTGGTTTAAGTATAGAGGAATGGCGTAGTTGTTTGCTCTGGTACCATTTATAATATAATATATATTTGTAGATCTAGGTAAAATTACCTATTATTTGAATAAATAACATGTTTGTTCCAGTAGATTGTCTCAGATGAAACAGCCTATGGATTTCTTGAAGGAATTTTAATTCATTTATTTCTGACGATATACGCAATTACTGTTACTTATCGTTGAACATTATATTAACAGGATCTATTAGGATCTATAGTGAAGACGTCTATAAAAGCCGATGTCTCCCTAGCGTCGACACATTTCCGCTGCCAAAGTTGACTAGTTAGGTCGTTACTCTGCCCTCTTTGAATATTAGTCACGGTGATATTTGAAATTTATTCTTAGAAGCTTAACAAATTGATGTATTTCATTTAAAAGTTAATTAGATGTTGGCTTGTTTGTGAATTCTTAGTTGGTGGTTTAAAATTTGTCAATTGTTATAATAAAACCCTTTTGATCTTATTTCCTAAAAATATATTATAAGGTGCAATCATTTATATGATGAATATGGATGTTTGATTCCGAGTCATGGATGTTTAAATGTATTTATGTATGTTTAAGTAAGTATATTGTATTAAATATATCGTTGTCTTGTAATAAGAGTACAAGCTATGCCTAGTTTGAGTCTATATTACTATTATTATTAGATATATGATGCCGGCTATCTTCTGAATCCAAACATATGAATTAAACTTATCTTAGTATGTATAGGAATTGAAACATAGGGTGACTTATAACTGAAATAACAATAAATTAACGATATTACAACCAGCAAGGTCATACCAGATTGCGTGTCGGAAGGAGATCAATACCACAGTAGCATAGTTATAAGAGCACGTTGCTATCGTATGCAACCTGATATATGCATACAAATAGTAATACAGAGTGTAATATAATCTAGAAGAAGCTCTGCGCGAAATAATCCGCACACGTACATTAACTAATTCTAGTAGGCTTCATAAGATACGTTATAGCTATAGTTTAAGGGTAACTGTATACTCTTCTGTAATAAAGTCCCAGCAACTGTTCAGGCATTGTCTATAAATAAATTTAAATGTTTTATAAAAAAATGGCTCTGTCGTAAATCCTATTACTCCACTGCTGAATATCTAAATGATCCGACAGCCTGGGACTAGATTGTGATTATTTTATAGCGATAGAAATGACTGTACAATATTGTATATATTTATTGAAAAGAGCGCAAAAAAAGAATGCTGGGAGAGTTTCTTGCGCCGCTTCTTCTCTCTCAGAGCGCCATTTGTTTCCGAAGCGGTAGTAGTATCTAGTATATTAGAAATGACATCAAAAAGAATCCTAAAGGAATCAATTTTGAGAAAATAAATGCCTTTTTATGCCTTTTTTTATGCCTTCACGTATTCTAAAAAGCCTAAGATCCGACCGCTTGATTCTGTAGGAACGTGATTTTTCGATGAAACAAATTTTAAATGAACAATTTTAGTAAAATTAATTATCTGATGTTAATTGCACCTAAGTATATGTTTTTTAAAAAATTGTACGTCATTTCAAAGGAAATTATTTAAAAAATCGAAAAGAAATTGATTGCCAGCTACATTTTTGTTAATCAATTGTAGTCATCTGTTTTTTTTTTTAATTTTAATACAATATTGACGTTTTATATTATTACTATTTACAAAACACGTCTGCAAAATCAAGCATTGGGATCTTGGAAAATAAAAAGTACCAGATCAAACATTTCATAAAATTTTGCTATTACGCAGAGATAGGGAGTATTGTCAATACTAGAATCAGTTATCCGATATTAAACTTTACCTTTGTTCTAGTATACCGCGTACTTCAGACACTCTTTACCTAACATAATATTATATTATCGTTGATCCAGCCGGTCAGTATTCACGTGATTCATGAATTTTAGAATGTTGGTTCAAGTCTCCAGTATTGTAGAAACAATTTTTACCAGTTGGAGGCTCCTTGGACCGACGGATGCCGGCTAGGTACCACAACGGCGCCTATTTCTGCCGTGAAGCAGTAATGTGTAATTAGTAGTAACATTATTGTGTTTCTGTCTTAAGGGCGCCGTTACAAAATTAATTAAAATTACTGGGCAATTGAGACTTAACTTATGTCTCAAGGTGACGGGCGCAATTGTAGTGCCACTCAGAATTAATGTGTTTTTCAAGAATCCTAATCGGCACTACATTGTAATGGGCAGGGCGTATCAATTACCATCAGCTGAACGTCATGCTCGTCTCATCCCTTGATTTAAATCATAAAAATGTTGAATGTCGTTTGTCGGATAGCGGTGGCTTTGAATGAATTACTTTTGCTGTTTTAATCGAATTACTCAATTTTAATGCGCTTCTTAATTGTTAATGATTGAATTCGGTCTGCTTGGATTTTGAAATTGTTTTTAATATATTTTAAGGCATATTATGTTTTCGAAGAATTTTCTGAATATAATAATAATTTAACCTATCGCCAACTACAAAAAAATGTTGAAATATTGTTTTATAAATATCTAAGTAAAAAACCACCGATTAAAAAACTAAAATCAAATTGTTTATGAATGAATAAGCTACCGGGAGGTTCTTTTGCACAGGACGCTGGCTAGATTATGGGTACCACAACGGCGCTTGCTATTTCTGCTATGAAACAGTAATGTGTGAGCATTATTGTGTTTCAGTCTGCGCCGTAGCTAGTGAAATTTCTTGCTCAAGGGAGATTTAACATCTCATCCCTCAAGGTGAAGGTCAAATAATTTATATAACAAAAAAAAAAAACTTTATCATTGCTATAAATATTGATAAGGAAGTTTATTTTTTTTGTTATATAAATTATTTACTGATAAAGTTATTTTTATGACACTAAGGGATCAGACGAGCAGGACGTTCAGCTGATGATAATTGATATGCCCTGCCCATTTCAATATAGTTCCGCTTAGGATTCTTGAAAAACCCAAAAATTCTGTGCGGCACTATAATTGCGCTCATCACCGTGATACATAAGATAAGTCTCATTTGCCCAGTAATTTCACTAGCTTCAGACCGAAACACAATAATGTTTACACATTACTGCTTCACAGCAGAAATAGGCGCCGTTGTCGTACCCATAATGTAGCAGGCATCCTGTCCAAAATAGCTTCCCAATTTGTATTATTTTATTCTGAGATCATTTATACATCTAGATAGAAATAAATTGAGTTTAGAAATAACCACTTTTTTGAGCAATTCACGCACACTAACACATATAAATCGCGAATGTAAGACGTACCTTGTCGCACACACTAAACTAGTATCCCTTGTTTTTATCGGTTTTCTTATAGCAAGAGACTCTACCTAGACGTATAAATTATCTAGTATTTTATATAAAAAACTTCGTTTAAAAAACCGACTTCAAAACTTAATAAAGATTTAAGCTAATACAACTCTTATGCAAATCTTATAACTTTGATTTAAATAAAATACTGTTATTTGTATTGGGTTTAAGTCGGTGCTTGCCCGCTTGGGTTGTTTGGTTCTAGACGAAGCTATACCGCTCAAAGTCATGTGTTGTGAGTGTAGGTACCCGCTATTACATTTGGCTTGGCCTCGACTTCATACCACCTCCTTTTCGGAGTCGGTTAATAAATTGTTACTACAACTAACTACGTCTTAAATTGTTTTCATAATATTACGCGTAGAACGTGACTATCGCCAAAACAGTTTTAAAAAACAAACTTTATTTAACATAATTTTAACAACAATACTATATTCTTTGACAAAAAATATAGTAGGTAAGAGGATTCTGTAATAATGTAGCTTAAATTATACCAAGTAGCAATAGAGCGCTTTTACAAACGGCACAAAGCAGTTAATGAATTCGCATGTATATTCAAAACTCTTTGGCGCAAGAGATATAAACCTGTATTCGTAGCTTAGCATTCCGCCTGAGAGACTGCGAAAGGCTTTGCAGTTTTAAAAATGATAAAAATGTTGAATGTCGTTTGTCGGATAGCGGTGACTGCGGTGGCTTTGAGTGAATTAATGTTACTGTTTTAATTGAATTACTCAATTTTACTGCGACGATTTAATGCGCTTCTTAATTGTTAATTATTGAATTCGGTCTGCATGGATTTTGAAATTATTTTTAAAATATTAAAGTTTTCGAAGAATTTTCTGAATATTATAATTATTTGACCTATCGCCAACTACATAGAAATGTTGTAATATATTGTTTTATAAATATCTAAGTAAAAAACCACCAATTAAGAAACTAAAATCAAATTGTTTATGAATGAATGAGCTACCATTGGGAGGTTCTTTTGCACAGGACGCTGGCTAGATTATGGGTACCACAACGGCGCCTGTTATTCTGCTGTGAAGCAGTAATGTGTAAGCTTTATTGTGTTTCAGTCTGCGCCGCAGCTAGTGAAATTTCTTGCTCAACGGAGACTTAACATCTCATGCCTCAAGGTGACGATTGTAGTTTTAGTGCGGCTAAAAATGTTTGGGTTTTTCAAGAATCATGAGCGGCACTGCATCGTAATGGGCAGGGCGTATCAAATACCATCAGCTGAACTTACTGCTCGTGTCATCCCTTATTGTCATAAAAAAAAAACTAATTCTCTCGTAATGTAAATTCACTTTGTCTGTCACTTTATGCTCACGGCTTAAAATACAACTCATCAAAGAGTGAAAATTATGATATTTAAAAATCCAAAACAGCAATCACGATATTATCCTTACTTATTTTTCGCAAATAAAAGCCATAAGATTGTTGATAAGTTCAAATATTTAGGTCACATCCTTTGGAGAGATGACTATTACATAGAGCGCTATCAGTGAGGAGTAATATGCTCGCCCGCAGATTTGTTCGAAGCTCAAATAATATTAAAGTGTTATTATTCAAAGCATTCTGTCAGTCTTTTTACTCGAGCTGCTTGTGGGTGTCGTATTCGCGCGGGGTATTGTCCTGCATGTCACACATTATATTTTTTTTATGAAAATAAGAGTCGAGACCAGCAGGACGTTCAGCTGATCTCATCCACTCATCGGCGTCCTTCAGACCGAAACGCAATAACGCTTACACATTACTGCTGTGAAGCAGCCGTGAGGCTGAAATGGTGCCATTTTGATTCCCCCTAATCTAGCTAGCATTCAGTGCAAAGGAACCTCCTTGGGGACAGGACTGGTAAGTTGGAAGTCCTATCTTCAAATGCATCCAAAATTTAAAAAAAAATTAAAATAATAGAATCTAAAAATGAATCTCACTGCAAAAATCTCTTGCAACACCAGAGGAATCACAGGAGCGTTACCGGCCTTAAAAGAAGGTGTACGCGCATATTTTCAAGGTGCCCATATCGTATCGTCCCGGAAACACCGCACAAGGAAGCTGATTCCACAGCTTTGTAGTACGTGGAAGAAGGTTCCTTGAAAACCGCACTGTGGAGGACCGCCACACATCCAGATGGTGGGGATGATATCCTATTTTGTGGCGTCTCGTGCGAAGGTGGAATTCGGCGGCTGGAATCAGGTGAAACAGCTCTTCGGAACACTCCCCGTGATAAATGCGGTAGAATACACACAAGGAAGCGATGTCTCTACGTAACGCGAATTGATCCAGCCTTTACATCTATTTATTTTAGTCATAATATCTGTTGCAAAAATATCTTGACTCATTTTATTATGAAATTTCCAAACTATAACATGGTTAAATTTCAAATACAAAAATGTTATACATTTTAAGATAAAACATACAAACTCTGATTTTCGAAAATAGTCATCAAAGGGAATGGACAGCTACAGCTTTTAACGTCCCATGTGAACAGCGCACAAGCGAATTGAGAGTACGAATTTGGTTTCGCTAAGGAACTAACAAAATTTTCTGTTTCGGTTCCTTTTTCTTTTCATGAGATGGGACTGTGATTGATTCGAAGATGACTGAAAAATTGATGATATTCAATTTTTGTATTTAGAGTTTTTGGGATGCATCCTAAAGATATTCAAATACTAATACCAATAACTAATAAATCAATATCAAAACATTAATAAATACCATAAATAAATAATAAGACTTGTAAGGGCTCTCATATTCCCCATATTCCTCTACGCTGCTGAGACATGGACCCTACGAGAAAGTGAGAAGAAAAAGATCAACCCTCTTGAGATGTGGTGCTGGAGAAGAATGCTCGGTATATCGTGAACGGAATTCCGAACCAATGAGTCCATTCTTCGAGAGCTCGGCATCAAACAGAGAGTGTCTACTACCGTACAAGCTCGCATTCACACTTTCTTCGGGCATGTATCGCGACGTGGAAGCGACTCCATGGAACGCTAGTGCAGGGTAAAGTCGAGGCAGGTCCCCGATGAGGTGGAAGGACCAAGTGAGGCAAGCTGTCGATGGTACTCTGCATGAATGCACTAGAAGAGCGGCAGTTCGCGACGAGTGGCGTCGCGTTGAGAAACAGACCACTAAACTCGACGTGACGACCACGACCACTCTGACAAGAGTGTAAAGCCGAAGAAGAAGATTAATAAATAACAATTAAATATAGGCAGTAAAATAAATTAAAAACGCACGAAGATTAATAGTAGATTATGACCAGTAAAATATTTTTTTTTACGGTTCTAAAGTACCATCATAAAGTTAGTTAAGTACAAAATAGAAAATTCGCAATGACAAAGATATTTTTAAGGCTTCATAGTTATAGTCCATTAGATACACCACGAACATTTATTTCATTTCAAACATTTCAATAACTTGAAATTGTGCCGCTGTTACGTGGATCTAGCTACGGAATGGAAAAAACCACCTTACATTGAACTATTACAGTTGTTTTTAGATTGTCGGACAAAATTAAAAATAAAAATCCGTAAGCGATGAAATTGCATTCTGCTCCTATTTTGTTTATGTAGTGGTTGTCAGGTTTGCGTTGAAGAGTCGGCAGGGACAAGTTAAAAAACTTAAATATAATTTTATCTTTGTTTCATTCAATAGGTTGAGCGTTAAATTTTTTAACATCCCGCTAAGAAGATTGAACATTTTCAATTAAGTTATTGGTTTTACGCCGTTTTGCAAAAATCGAATCCTCATCAGATCTCGACGTTCTGAGGTCCTAGGAAGCTTCCCTGACTACTCTCGCCAGGGTGTCACCATGACTGTATGTATGTGTGTGTGTGAGTGAAAGTGTGTGTGTGTGTAAGTATATGAACCTCCTATTACTTTTGAACGGTCTGACCGATTTCATCGCAGTTGACGCCATTCGAAATGGCTTGGGCAAACTTGGATTTGGCCTGGACTTTGAATATAATTAGGACCGATTTGGAACGGTACATTTTGAGAATTCTCAAAAAAAGGGATATTTATAACTGACGTGTTCTTTTGGAATAACTATGCAACGGCCTTACCGATCGATTCCAAACGGTGAAAATCGGTTGATTCGTTCGAGAAATATCGTGAACGAAAGAAAGGCGAAGAATTACTCCGAAATTTCTAGTTCGATCAATTCAAACTTAAACTACCTTGAATGCCGATAACCACCTGAAAATCGGTTCATCCATTAAAAAGTTATTGCAGTTAAATTGTTTGAGCTCGAAATGCTCAAAAAATTAGATAAAAATTTAAGTGCTTAGCGGAAAGTTGCACAGATGGCTTTTAAGTCAACTGTTTTCCTGATTTTTAAGTAATCTATTTAATTGCATCAATTTGCAATTACGCCTTTACAATTAGATATATGTATGTGATGGGGGATGAAAATTTATTACTATTATAGCATTAAGCTCATTTCAAAGTAGGAAAACCTGGCTATTAATTTGACCTTTTTTCTCATCTTTTCTTTATAAGCTCTTTTATCAACTGTGTGTTAAAAATCATCAAATGAAGATTAATCTAATATATAAAATTCTCGTGTCACGGTGTGCGGGACCGAACTCCTCCGAAACGGCTTGATCGATTCTCATGAAATTTTGAGTGCATATTGGGTAGGTCTGACAATCGGAAAACATCTATTTTTCATCCCCCTAAATGTTAAGTATGGTCAACACGTTTTTTTTTTTAATTTTTTTGACATTTTTCTTTAATTTGTTTGATTATGAGTCAGAATTAAAAAATACATACAACTTCAAATTTTCACCCATCTACGATCAACAGTTACTTTTGTATCGCGATTTTAATATCGGCAATACAACGTTTGCTAGGTCAGCTAGTTGTTATATAAATCCAATCATTAGTAAAGAAAGATATCTTAATATATATAAATTTAGTGTCCAGATGTTTGTTTCCAGTGAACTCTTAAAGTAATGAACGGATTTTAATGGGGATTATTTCATGGAGTGCAGTTTAATCAAAGCAAATTAAAACTTATATCCTTAAATTTTGGATATTTTCACAAAACATTGTTGTATATAACCGTCAAAGCCTTAATACATTTCTTGAATGAAACATAAACAGTATGCTTTATCTAAAAAAATAATTTTAAGTGAAATCTACCAGCCCGTTTCGGATGCTTCATGTCTCACACTTTACTTCTTAACACACATACAGATATATCCATTTCTACATAAAAGGCATTTATTGTCCCAATTTGCGAAATGAGAAAGTAGGAAGGCGCAAGAAACTCTCCCGGCATAGTTTTTTGCGCTCTTTTTAATCAAATATACAATTGTACTGTCATTGCTATTTCTATAAAATACTAATAATCTAGTCCCAGGCTGTCGGATCATTTAGATATTCAGCTGTGGAGTAGTAGGATTTACGACAGAGCCATTTTTTAATAAAACATTTAAATTTATGTTTTAAAGGTAGTGCCTAAACAGTGGCTGGAACTTTATTATAAAAGTGTATACATTTACCCTTAAAGCTATTATGTATCTTATGAAGCCAATTAGAATTAGTTACAAGCAATCCCTAGTTCCCAATCCTAATCCCAATTTCTAGTGTTATAATAATGAAAATCACTATTAAGAGCAAAAAGGTGACGATTTTTGTGAACGTATTTTAAATTTTCATAAATGTTCTGACAATGAACAGTCATAATATTTTTTTCTTATTTTTTTTTTTTGAGAAACTGTGTATAACTAAGCTGATATATAGCACGAACAGCTCTCTTTTGCAGAGCAAACACTATATCAATGTCAGCAGCATGATCCCACAGTAACTTAAAAAAACAATATGTTATAACCAAAATATTATGTTTATTGCTTTTCAAAATACTCTCCTTTATATTTTGGTACTTTCGAACCATTTTTTTAAAACAGGAGGACCATAGAATGAAGGCATGTTTTCTACGTGCTGTTTGAACGCTATCACTGCCTTTTCAGAATTAGTTAAAGTGAAACCTCTCATCAAATCTTTGATTTTGGGGAAAATACAGAAATCACAGGGTACTAGGTCGGGGCTATGTGCAGGAATGCATGACGAGTTGTACTTTTTCGGAAGCTATAAATTACTTAGTTTTGTATATGGCCGTATGTGAAGAAGCGTTGTCATGATGTAGGAGAATGCGGCTGTTTGGTCGTCTTTCGCGATTTTTCGGCATTAACACTCTTTTGATCTTCAAGTGGAATTGTGCAGATGGGACCCGTAGCTGTGAAAAAAAATGCGATCATTTTTTTACAACCTTTCTCGCCTGCCTCACTTTTGTTGGCCCGTTCTCATTTTCAAACACCCATTTACAAAATTGCTGTTTTTTTTTCGGGTTCTAAACCCACGGTTCGTCTCCTGTGACAATGTCATAAACAGCATTAGAATGTCCGTGGTCGTACTTCATTATCATCTGTGAGCAACATTCCACGCGAGCCCGCTTCTGCTCAGCTGTCAGTTCATGAGGGATCCAACGACAACAAAGTTTCTGAACAAAGTTTTCAATTCTTCGTGTAAAATTTTCTGAATTTGACTGTGTGATAAAAAACAATTGACAAATGATTTCCCACCGATTGTTTTTTTTTATTACAAAGAAGGTTGCAACGTTTCAAAAAATAGAACATTAAAAATTCAAATAGTTACGATTAGCTAGAAGTGCAAAACTTTTAGTGTGCCCCATGTTTAAAATAGACAGACTAAGGATTTATGGAAGCTTGAGTGATTCCCAAGCTCGACGTGTATTCTATTTTGTGTTTGCCAATCGTAAAATCGATATTGTGAGAAGTGAACCGGGTTGAAAGCGAAACGTTGTTAGATTCGGGAAGATTTTTTGGTCACACATTTTCTATGCACCGGGAGTTAATTCACTATATTTACTTCTGTATATATCTATAATGACAAGATAATTGCATCTTACTTTCACTGCAAGATTTACAATTAAATAGAAAATCTGCGTGCATTTCAAAGTCTGACGAATAATTTTACTAATTAATAATTAAAATAGCCTTCTAGACTTATTTTTCTCAACAAAACACACTTGCACACATTTACACAAATGCTAGTCATAATTGCGAGAGACTGGAGCCTTAACTTAGCCAGAGCCTTTATCTTAGGAGTTCAGGTTCTACCAATTCAGATGTTACACCTCAATATCATTCAAATTCTTGTTTATAAGGACAAAATTGTATTTCACATTATCTCTAAAAGAGCGGCGATATCACAGCATGATTATTTTATAAATCATGTTTTTTGTTTACACCAATCATGCCACCGTTTTGGCGTCGGGTTTGGCGTCAAAACAACTCATCAGGTGGCTTCTGCGGGCGCGCGTCTTCCTGGATCAGAGGTTAAATGAAAAAAACTCAGGTTAGGTCCAGGCTCTGGTTAAGATACAAAGATTTCACGAAATTAAAAAAAAAAGAAATTGAACCTCTTAATTATAAGTAATTTAAAACATAATATTAAATTTGAAGTTTCTACAGGGACATAAAGTAACTTGAGATTTTCTAATATTTTTTATATTTTTAAATAAATGCAATTGGAGCATCAAAGAATTACGTAACCATAAATTTCCTGCTTTAGAAAGCAATTTACATACCTTTCAGATTTATATTGAAATCTCATTTCCGTTACAATCGCGTTTTTCGAACGGACGTTGGATACTTAGGCTGGTAGCTTCAATTTCTCATCGTTCCTATGATAATATTTTTGATAAAAATGAGTTATTGAGTAGATATTATTTACGATCCCAGATTTTCAAAAATATAACAATCATTATTTGACGACCTGTATAGCCGAGTGGTTAGCGATCCTACCTACTAAACTAGTGCTCCCGGGTTCGATTCTCGGTAGATGCAAGCATTTATAAAATGAATATGGATGTTTGTTTCCGAGTCATGGATGTTTATATGTATTAAATATACCATTGTCTTGTAACACCCACAACACAGTCTGTATATGCTTAACTTGGGGCAAGATAATTTGTGTAAAAAGTGTGTCAATATTATTAAATTATTACTATCACTGTATATTACTATACCCATATAATCTTCATTGAAATAGAAAAAAAATGTTGTAGTAGACACCAGGATGCCATGAGCATGAAGCGTTACGTCTGACTAGCAATGAAAGTATCCGATTTTTTTATTATAATTTAATTACTTACAAGTGGGAGGCTCTTTTGCACCGGATGCCGGCTAGATTATGAGTAGACCCAACGGCGCCTATTTCAGCAGCAGTAATCTGTAAGCATTACTGTGTTTCGGTCTGAAGGGTGCCATAGCTAGTGGAATTACTGGGCAGATGAGACTTGACAAATTATGTCTCAAGGTGACGAACGCAGCTGTAGTGCGCACAGAATTTTTAGGTTTTCAATAATCCTGAGCGGCAGTGCATTGTAATGGGCAATGCGTATCAATTACCAACAGCTGAACGTCCTGCTCGTCTAGACCCGTATTTTCATAAAAATATTAACAGGCACGGGGAAGGGCGCTGTGGGACGCGACTTGCGTCGACACTCTGGCTCCTTCTCGTGTCCAAGTTACGTCTCAGTTCGGTCTCAGTGAGTCATATATCATTATGCCGATTAGTGTCGAGTCGCTTGGCCCGTGGGCCCATGGGCGCGTAGAATGTACAAAGTATTATCAACATGCCTCACTATTTTTCCCGCTTCCAGATTTCTAGCAGCCCTATGGCTGCTGGAAATCCAAACGCTGATAGCTATTTTGTTCAACGGATCAGGCTAGCTATCCAACACTTCCAGCATTCTTGATACACTTCTCCATAACGAAAGTTTTAATTGTAATCATAGTGTTGCAAATATTATAATTGTAAGATTTGATTTTTTTGAATTTATGATTGTCATTTATGGAGTTAATTCTTAGTAATAGACAGTATTTGAAAAAATCACACAAATGATTCTTATTTAATAGTTAAAAGTAAAATAAATTAAATTAAAGTATGCATTTATTCACGACATCACAAAACATAATATATACATAGAAAAATTAACAAATAAAAAATACGACGTCATGAAAAGGACACCCACTCAGCATTTTTGGAATTTATTTCCCACACTGATTTTCAGTAGGTACCTACCAAGTCGACCTGTTGACAGCGGCCGTAGACAACACGGTTAAAAGTAAAAAGTTTACTTTTAAGTCCTATGACTAACCTATTTTTTTCTGAAACACAATTACCTACATATTTTAGTGCATCGACGGAACCTATATTATGAGGAATATGTATATTATACGTACGCTTCAAAAGTAAAAATCGATTTTCATAACAACAATAATAGTTTTAAATAAAACTAGAGCTGTTATCGAAACTTCGCGAGCTCTCTTGAACGCCTGTCTCAAATCGTTTTCTACTTCGCACTCCTATACAATTTAGTGTGTCCTACATTTCAACGAAAACTATCAAGCGAGATACGATGGTCGATTTCACAGCAACTTATATTTTTGAAATGAATGAGTTTGTGACGTCATTTTCCCATATATATTATAGTAGTACCTACCATTTGAAATTTATAATATTTACTTTGTCTAACCAGCTAGATGTATGTAACAAACAGAAGCGAAGAAGTGAAGTAGTAACGTGTAGCGTAGCTAGTTAAATTACTGGGCAAATGAGACTTAACATGTTATGTCTCAAGGTGACGAACAGAACAGAATCGTAGTGCCGCTGAGAATTTTCGGGATTTTTCTAGAATCCTGAATGACACTGCATTCTCATGGGCAGGGCGTATCAATTACCATCCGCTCAACGTCCTGCTCGTCTCATCCCTTATTTTCATAAAAGAAAAGTGGATGTGGATGGCAATCCGAATTTAATGGTGTACATCCGATAATATGACGAGTAGGAAAAATACTTTAAAGCCCGATTTTGATACAAACTGAAACTGCATCATTAGATTTTCGAAATATTTATATTCCTAACCAATAATCAAACTCGTTCAGTTTTAAAAAAAAAGGTAACCTATATTATCACATTATTTGATAGTAAGGACTAGATTCTAGGAAGTAATAACACACGACCAACAGAATATGATAGATTTCCACGGTTGGTTTAATGTTTGGAGTTCAGTAGTAGTATCCACCATCTGGATGTGTGGCGGTCCTCCACAGTGCGGTTTTCAAGGAGCTTTCTCCCTCGTACTACAAAGCTATGGAATGAGCTTCCTTGTGCGGTGTTTCCGGGACAATACGACATGGGTACCTTCAAAAAAAGCGCGTACACCTTCCTTAAAGGCCGGCAACGCTCTTGTGATTCCTCTCGTGTTGCAAGAGAATGTGGGCGGCGGTGATCACTTAACACCAGGTGACCCGTACGCTCGTTTGTCCTCCTATTCCATAAAAATAAAAGAAAATAACATAATTTAGAGAGATTAATGCAATTAGCATTCCAACAGTGACTACGGAAATTGTTCCAAGCTAGCGGTATGTTCAATTATGATAGTTTAGGTTTAGGTAAAACAATGCCTATTCTACAAATAACACAAGGTGCTAATAAAGAATAGTAATAACTTTTGCACAAGTACAATGGATAACAACAACAGTATACTCAAGAATACTAGCAGTATTTTCACGTCGGATTTATGCTTAACAATTATGCTTTAGAATGATAGAAAACATAATATTGGCAGGCGAGAGTCCATTAATGACTTACGGTACGCAGACGTGGTAGCTAACTATGGACGTGGTAGCTATGGACCTTATTTAAAAGCTCATGGTCACTCAGAGGGCAATGGAGAGGGCTCGAAAGGCGACCACGTACCGGAAGATGCAGTGTTGGTAGGTCCCTCATAAGATGGATCAACGATCTGGTCAAGATCGCCGGAATACGTTTGTTGAGGGCAGCGCAGGATCGATCGTCGTGGAAATCTTTGGGGGAGGCCTTTGTCCAGCAGTGGACGTCTTCCGGCTGATGATGAATGTTGAAATTATGAGCGAGAGTCAACACTTTTATAGGGCATAGCACAATCTGCAGTTGGTCTATTTAAAGTATTGAATTTTGCATAAAAACTAATTTGAAAGTTTTATATAAAAAAGCACATATCACCGTTGTTAATAACAAAAGTATCGCCCTATGCCTTTTTATTACCGACAAAAGATTTACTGTGAAAGCATAATTTTGAACTGTTCGGGTGCCTTAGAAATACTATAATTATCGATGTAACTAATCCTCGTATGAGTACATAGCATTACAATGCCCCGACCCTCATGTATTGATTATGATGACACGGCGCGCTTCAGTGTATCAAGTGTTCATGTAATAATGTTCACCCTACCGGTAATCATTAACCTAATCCTGTTTCGAGTATACGTAGTAAGATTAGCATCGAACATCTTGTAAACTATTAATAACCTCTTTAGAATCCTATATCATTACAAAATAATACTTTGTATACATTTTATAAGTAGACTTTAATAGTTATTTATGCAACTGTTGTGTAATAAGAGGTACTAAAACATGAATGGGGGTGCAGAAAGCATCCTTAAAGTCTCCGTCTCTTTATTTTTCATTTTCACAGTCAAAGATAGCATGTGATTTAATGCAACATTAACTTAAAGGATGCTTTCTGCAATCAGCGCTTAAGCCTATATATCATCAGGACACCACGACGGTGCAACCAGTCGCCGCTACCAACAAAATATATACAGCTCTTTTATGGAGAGTTACTCAGCTGGTGTCCGTTTGGTAGCGCAACCAATTTGGTGGAGCGATCATCTCGGACACGTCATGACTCTGGTATCTGTGTGGTGTCTAGCTTGGTAGGTTCATGAAAACAGTGTCCCACTCAAAAACAGCTTTAGGAAAAGATAAGCATTCTGATGTTTTCTCTGCGTACTCTATAGAAATATTATATTAAACGCAGACTTATGTTGAAGGCATATTACAGTATTGATGATTACGTAATAGTTATTTATGCAACTGTTGTGCAAAAGGGGGTATTAAAACATGGATGTGGGTTATAATAGTATCACATGAGTGTTGAAATACCTAATTATCAACAGTTGCATACAAGACTTTATCTACACCCATAATATGAATCCTCTATAAAAGATTCTGAAACAGTTAGTAGTAAACATTAAAAAAGCCTAAGTTCTAGTAACCATTATATCATCCAGACGAGTGATGTAATGTTGTACTGAATTTCATTACAACACTCCTTTGGATGATGCAATGGTTATTAGGACATTACGTGTTTTAATGTTGGCAATAAGCTAACTGTTTTAGAAACTTTAATCGAGGATTTACAGCATGGGTGTAGATGAATATGTTTTATTAACATTCGAAGTGCAGCGAAAATAAATAATTAGATATGTTGAAAAGATGACGAAACTTAATTGTGTAGATCAATGACATTTTGTTCATATTATACACAAATCACGTATAAACAAAGCCGAAATATGGAACATGAGACAAATTACACCATAATAAGATTTGACAACTATTTGTATACATTGCCGCATCTACTCTAGTTGTAATAATATTCTTGGTCTATAAGCAGAAATGTAAAAAAAATATTCAGTAGTTTACGTATGCTGAACTTACAACTCGATTCGGACAGTGACAATCCTTTGCTTCAAACCCCCTCTTCTCATATTCCAGATTGCCTCTATTTAAAATGCCTTGCCAACCATCGGTGATTTTAGACTTGGGCCTGATAACTATAGAAGTCAATAAAACTTTCTCTTTTATAATATATATATTTTTGGCATGGATTCCAGGTTTTTCAGGCATCCTTGGTAATGAAAATCAGGATTCCAGTGCGAGGTCAGCTACTCAAACAGGTTTCCTCCAATTTTCTGAATTTGTCTCATGACTTGCGCACCATCCTAAGACCTAAGATGTATGACAGTTGATCAAACATATGGCATGTACCCAAAAATTCTAGAGGTAAATTTTATGGAGAACTCCAACCTGAAACCCCTCAAAACATTGGTTCTCCAAATATCAGATTCCTAATAAAACAGTTAATTAATATCAACAACATATTTGTCGTTTACGTCTTAACCATGCTTATTCCAGTATTTTTAACGAAACTTAGATTTGAAAATAAGTGTGGATCGTTTATTCTTCAATTGTCTTTTAATGCACCGTCTTTGTACAAATTTTTAAATTCTGAAGTTCTCCGCCCAACTTCATTTAAAAGTCTTCTCTCCAGTTTTCACTCCGTTTGTAAATATTTTGTGTAAATATATTAAAAAGAATAAGATTAAGTTGTTACTATCATTTAGTAATGATATTTTGTAATTTAAGGAATTATTTTTGTGTACTCGTATGTCCTTTATAGTCTCACAGCATGTATATTTGTTTCAGGTATAAAATTAGAAAATAAAACTTGTTTCAATCTTTAGGACCGATCACTACCATTAAAATTGGTAAACAAATACTCTAAGCTTGGTGATCTACTTTAACCTGACATTGGCTTACTTGTTGTATAGCTTCCTCAGAAGCCACAGTACGAAGAATTGACTAGAATAGAAATTTGGCGTTCCGTTATTAGAGTGCGAATGAGAAAATGTCCTTATGTGTGTGTATAGAGCGTCATTGGGCATTTTAGTCAAACCTTCCGATGAAGGTAAACTTCTTTCTAAGAAAATAAGGGACGAGACGAGCAGGACGTTCAGCTGTTGGTAATTGATAAGTCCTGCCTATTACAATGCAGTGTCGCTCAGGATTATTGAAAAACCCAAAAATTCAGAGCGGCATTAAAACTGCGCTCGTCACCTTGAGACATAAGTTGTCAAGTCTCATTTGCCCAGTAATTTCACTAGCTACGACGCCCTTCATACCGAAACACAGTAATGCTTACACATAACTGCTTCACGGTAATAGGAGCCGTTGTGGTAGCCATAATCTAGCCGGAGTCCGGTGCACAAGAGGGAGGCTCCTGGTAACAAAATGGTCCCATTTTTGTATTATATTGCAATGGTTATTCAATAGCTTTCATTTTTAGATCTAGTCAGAAATCGGCGCTCATACTATTAATTTCCGAAGCTAAAAATTTTATTTACATATTTCAATGCATATCTCATTTGTACGGAGTTATTCATGTGAGCAAACTCGCGGTTCATTTTACATGTATGAATTTCATTCAACACAATACTATTGTTTGTGAAATACCGATGTTCATACTTTTGTATGAATTGCAATATTTTTCCACCCGACTGCTGGTTTGATTTACGATGTATTCATAAATAATTTCGAGTAGGTACACAATTAAATTGATTGGAAGCAATGTAATCTGTTTTGTGAAAAGATGTTTAAATTTTTGTATTTGTTATTTAGTTGCCCTACACATAAAATGCAATTGGGATATTTTACTGTTTTAAAAGTTTTTTGGTATAGGTCGAAAAAATGGCGACGTAAATTTTGCGAAATTGAAATAAAAAACATCGAAATTTGTTGCTTTTTTGTTGCTAATTAGTTGCCAAAAAATTAATTTTTTTGCTCTAACCGATCGCAAAAAATCGGCAATAACGCTAACTTTACATTAAGATAGCGTGGGTCTGAAAAAGAGTTAGCAAGTCTTTTGTGGGGCGATGTATATGCTTTTACAACAGGATCCCAGAAAATGTTCAAAGCAAAAGTATTACGTTATTCAAATTTCCCATTCTTCTCAGGCCAGAGGCATTCATTTTGGAATGGGTGGTAGTTTTTTGACTTTCAATAAGTGATTTCACATCCTTTTTGAATAAAAATACTTGAATTTGAATTTGAATCCACCAAGGCAATAATCACGTTTATTTTATACAAGTGACAACTCAAACTTAGGTTAGGTAAGTTGAATATTCCGGGTATTCGGATACTATCCCTATTAAGTGGACAATCAAATTTGTTGCTCGAAACGGATGGGTCCACCCTAATTCTGTTAGGATGATAATGGATACTGCACTTTGGTCGGACTCCGTATTTGGCTCAACATCCGGTTTGGTCAGTTTTGTTTGGTTATCGTACGTGATATATACACATTAAAATTAAAATCCTTACTCAAATAATATATTCTATTACTAGCTTATAAGATTTTTTCTACTTTATTAGTCATTTATAAACATTATGGGTGGCATAAGACACCTACGGATGCAATGAAATATCGTCTAGAAGATGGAACTCCCATATATTAACTGTTATTAGCTACCCCAAAGAAATTTAATACAATTTTCATCAAATAGTAATATCTAGGGATTGAAGATAAAATCGGATTTAACGTACAAACCAAAGTACAAATATATTACATAAAATATAACTCAGCAGAATTTATGGAAGACTGTATAGAAAATTGCAAAATTGCATACTTTTTTTAAATTTTTCGTTAGGTTTTAATGGAAATTTTAGCTATCCTTTTAGCCATCCAATACCTGGCTTAAAACTATTATTGCTAAATAACACTTGAGAAACAGGCTGATCTTAGGGTAGTTTACACTGCATTGTTTATCATTTTAAAGACGAAGGCTGTCAACTAGAGTGTGTTGCAAGAGTGACTTGCCTGGTGAGAAAGCTCAATGTCGCTCAGAGGGCTATGGAGAGGGCTATGCTCGGAGCTTTTCTTCGAGATCGAATCAGAAGTGAGGAGATCCGTAGGAGAACCAAAGTCACTAACATAGCCCAAATGATTGTTAAACTGAAGTGGCAGTGGGCAGGGCACATAGTTCGACGGACAGATGGCTGGTGAGACAGAATAGTTCTAGAATGGCGACCACGTACCAGAAGATGCAATGTTATTGAGCCCCCCACAAGATGGGCCTACTATCTGGTCAGGATAGCCGGAATACGTTGGATGAGCAGCGCAGGACCGATCGTCGTGGAGATCTTTGGGGGAGGCCTTGGTCCCTCAGTGGACGTAATTCAGCTGATGATGATGATGATAATGATGATTATTGCTTATTACTTAAATACTTGTCCTAATTTACAAGGCAATATTTTAGTTTAGTTTTGAAGTATTGGGCTCAAGAATTATTTTCTAGCTTAAACTTTTCTTAGCAATAAATTTAAGTACAGTCTTAATATTATAATAACACCAGTAATATTAGTTCACGTATTTTGTTTCAAACTTTACAATACATGTCCTATAATTTTGTCTCGGAAAATTTACATATATACCATCCCACAAGCATAATGCGACTAGAATGATAAACAAATAACTATAAAATTTAGTTGACTATCATTTTCATTCAGGTCCATGTTCAATTCTTCGAACATGAAAGAAACGATAAAGTGGGTGAAAACGCTCGAGTGAACAAACTTGATAGAAATATGAATATTTTGGGATAAGCCCCTCATCACTCCGGGCTAAAATATCCGGGTGATACGCATTCTTTGTTTGCTTTTATCTTCATTTAAGGCTCTCCAGAAGATAGTTAAATTTGACCACTAAAAGTAAGAGTACTCTTTTACTTTTTAGGAGACAAACGTTTGCGTTATACTTAACGATGCTTAAGTTGAATTCTTGCTTAATATGAAACTAACTTCACACAAGTTGAAGCGATTAAGTTTTGTTTGTGTATATTACCACTGATATACGGGATATGAATAAGATTAAATTTATAACAAATTAAACTAGTTTTCAACCGACTTCAAAAAAGGAGGAGGTTCTCAATTCGTCGGTATTTTTTTTTATGTTTGTTACGAAAAACTCAATATCGCGCCAACCGATTTCGATGATTCTTTTTTTATTGGAAAGGATATACTTCAAAGATAGTTTGGTGAGAGTTTGGTTAGGTTCTGATTACGGAATACATGGCCTTTTAATTTTAATTGAAGAGTTCCGTTACTTTTAACGGAACTCTTCAATTAAGCGCTTACGTTCATTGCTGTATTGAAAAATTTAGTACATCTACACATATTTAGACAAATTCTTAGTGTACGTCAAATTCACTAAAAATCAAAAATAAAAATTCTAGCCTTATTCAGCAGATCCTAAAGCAGAAAAAAATTACTAACTTATATCATAAAAAATAACAAAAATGGGATGGCAGTGGTGTCGACATAATATTGTGATTCATTGTCGAAACAAATTGTGCAAAAGTTTGGGAAGAGATAGGAAAAGAAAGACAGGCATGCAATCGAAACGATCGTGAGTTGACATACATGGATGTTTGTTTCCAAGTCATGGATTAATATTCACAAGCAAGCTGACATCTAAATAATTACTGTAAAATTAAATAGAAAAACATTACAAGACTTTATAAGATTAATTAGAATTACAATGACTAATATTCAAACAGTAATTGGGCAGAGTAATGCACTAACACGTCAATTCCTATCTTTTTCGACGCCATCTCATTTTCCTTTTTCGGACCCTTAAAAATTAGCTGATAAAACTACCACAATATCGTCGATTTTCAAACGATAGCAACGTTAAATTATTTCATAATATGCAAACGAACTTGTGTCTTCCATTATAAACTTTAAAAGACCAAACTTTATACTTAACTCACATAGTACCTAACTGTGCTAAGCCAGAAGTACTTTGAGTAGGTTTTGGTTCGACGTGTTCTCTGTAAACGGATTACCTTCTAACAATGTTACGGGGGCATGCAGGTGGAAATGTGAGTCAGAATTTCAGCCTTGTGAAGCAATTTTGGCTTATTTTGTGATCATCAAAACAGTTGTGAGAAGGTATAATGTTATACAAAGCTGTAGGCGAGATGTGAAAATCTTACGATCACATACATTGATAGGTAACTACACAATAATTTATTTATTAGGAAGCCGACGTGCATACAACTATCTTAATCTACGGATACATTTAAAAATTATTATTAGGTATAATATACACTCTTTGTTTCACAAAAACTTTTTCTTTATGTTACTTAAAGCTAAAGACAATTTTGAAAAGTATAATAAAAATAAAGTCACAAGCAAAAGACTGCTAAAAAAATAATTGTTAGGTTCTTACTTAATAAGCAAGAAAAACAAAAGAAAAATATCAATAACTACGAACAATGACTAACACTCTTGTAGTACTTTCATAATGTTTTTGACTTCTTTTTTGAAACATGCCTAGATTCGATCGAATATGTTATGTTTTTTAAGTGATAACCCTCACTTCTAGGATTAATACACAAATAAAATTTGAAAAACAAAATTTTATGAACGATGCGGGATTCGAACCCTGTAGATGAAGCCACAACCTGAGAGTTGAACAAAGCAAACAGAATTTTATAGCGGGGCGGTACTCGAACGGTTAGCTCAGTGGTTAGAGCACCGCCAAGGAACGCCGGAGGTCGTGGGTTCGAATCCCGCATCGTTCATAAAATTTTATTTGTGTTATATAATTATTTAAACAATTGATGATGTAATATAAGTATTACATCATTTTCTGAAGGAAATTCGTAATATTGTATTTTTTTATCATGTCATATTTAGTTCCTGTCATAATCTGTACTTTCTAACTTGTAGGTACAAAATAATTTGCGTCCCGTGATGGCTCACATTTTTTTTTTATTATTGTTATTAAATGAAAAAATAATGAAAGTCTGTTATTATCCAAAAAACAATATTAATTCAATTCTAAATCAATAATAAAAGTCAAACATAATTGCTACTATTTTCATTTAATTTATGAACAAAATAGGTCAGACGCGAGGAAATATTGAAAAATTATTTGCGTTTCTAATGCTTCATCGCATTCCTATTGAAAACTGATATAATACAGGTGCATTGAGGTTAAGTGAACATACGTAAATATTTATTTAGAACTGTAGAATTTGCTGCGATTAGTACTGAGATTTACTAAGGCCGCATTGCATCATATTAACTGTTATTGTTAAGGTTTAATTCAAGTTTAACGTTAACAGTGACGCTGACCTTAACATAGACATGCAGAATGTGTTGCACCATCGCGCAAGTTAAAAACTGAAATAACAAGTCATAATCGAATATTTATGTGAAACTATTGACAGGTCGTTATTTAGATATTTAACATTAATAGTAGCTTCAGCTTCCGGCGAACATAGAACGGTTAAAGTTATGACGTCATCTTAAAATTGTCAAATGGTGCAACACATTTTTTGCGTAACCGGTACTTTAACATGTTTGTTATTGCTAAAGTTAGTTAATGCAACCAGCCTTAGTTATTATTATTGTCAGCTTGATGTGTTAACAAGCGCTACTAACGCCATGAACTGTCATAAGATATCCCAATTAATAATTACATTTATTTAACTACTGTTAATATTAAAATACTATTTAATATAATTATAACTATGATTAAAAATAACTTTAATCGCATAATTTATTAATATTTAGATATTTAGTTAACTTGATTCGTGTAAGTTAGTTGGCACTACTGCAGTGCCAACTAACAGTTGGTAGCATCATCACGGTAGACAGTCGTGCCATATATAAGCCAGAGCACTAAGTTCTATCTATGTATACATATGTATGTATTTACTTACCTTAGTTTTAAGTTAGTCTTAAGTTCGGTTAAATGATAGCAAATAGCCAGGTTTTCCCAGTTTCCTGGATTTTTCCCCCACAAACCATATGTATTAGTTTTTTAAGCATTATAAAGTTTTATCCCTTAACACGTAGATAGGGTTGTAGAAATAAGTATTCTGATACCTTTTGACTAAGTCAATGTACAATTAAGCCTTATATATGTAGGTATCAGAAAACTTATTTCTACAACTCTATCTACGTGTTGAGGGATAAAACTTTATCATGTTTAAAAAACTAATACAAAAGGATGGTGGGGGGAAAATCCAGGAAACTGGGAAAGCCTTGCTATTTGCTACAGCTACTGGAGACTTTTGAATAAAGAAAATTTTTATTTGTAAAGTCAAAAAGCTGATCTCGTGCTTTACCCCACACAAAGGCTGTCATAAACACCATATGAATACCAAAACAGCTCCTTTATTGAGTCGCCAAGAAGCGTCTACTTACGCATACTCCATGTTAATGACACTTTTATAGTCTCCGTCAGACAGTAAATGTTTTGGTAGAGTGTACAGTTTGCAAACCAAAATATTTGGAATTAAATCATATTATATATACACAATATTGAAGATAGTGAGAAATAAGGACGTTGCAACCAGCAAGATTATAGTTTTCGAAAAAAAAAAATCTTTATTTAAAATTATGGTTTCTTTTTACACCTTTTAATTATATTATATTTATCAATAATTTTTCGGACTCACAAATTTAATTTCGTTATGTGTTGTGAGCTATATTTTCCCTTACACCGAAAATGGGCATTTTTGGCAAACTCTCAGTGGAAAGTGTGAGATTATTTACCTATTCGATCGCGTAAAAGCTAACTACGATTTGTATGGCGTCTATGATGTTTTCCTCTACTGTCACAAGATGGCGTTCTTTTGATGCCGTACAAATTGTAGTTAACTTTTACGTGATCGAAAAGGTAAAAAATCTCACATTTGGCACTCAGGTAGGTTGCGTGTTCCGTGTATTTAAAAAAGAAATTTCAGACACATACTTAATATTCAAAAAACAGGGATTCGACCACTATACCCTACGCGTTATTGTTGTACTTCTCTTAAGCTAAGCCGACAGATCAAACAAACCCTTCTTTGGCATATGCCAAACAGGTCACCATACATACATTAATATTAATGTATGTATGGTGACCATTAAGAGAAAAGCCTCAAGCTATATTATAATATAGATAGCCATCAATATTTCTGACTCCGAGATTAAATCTAACTGCGAACATGATTACACTAAAACGTACAATTGGTAAATTCTTTCGTAATTTTTACAATTTACAAGTTATATCACTATATTTTCCACTAATATCTCAGTATCTTAAAACATACGAAATTACATTTTACTGTCCAGTTCTTCTTTTGAATATGAACATCTTATTTCTATAGAAATATGGCAAGGGTTTTTTCAATAGATCAGAAGGCTGGACACAATATAAACATAAAATTCCATTAAAGTTGATGTATTGTATTCTGCGGATTTGTATAAAGAAGGGTGTAAATTATTGTAATTTCAGATTTGGCATCTGCGAAGTTTTCTAGTGGAAACTTTTAAATATAAAAGATCTGTACTTGTAACAAACCGATACAATAGTATCTGTGCTTGTAATAACTTTCCCGTGTATTTAACATATGTTAAATCATAACATTTGAATTTATTTCAAATTGTTTACATATGATGATATAAAAAATAATAAAATAAAACTTAAATAATCTAAAAAATTAATTAATTAAATATCATTAAGAACGCTGTCGGCAGGTTAGGTGCTCATGAAGCTGGCAATGTTACCTCTTTGTATGGCCAAACTTATCCTTTGACAGAGGTATGTATGTTAAATGTTAACAGTAGCAACAATCGATGTTTTAAATAATAGTAGTCACTATCTTTTGTTTTGCGGTGCTAACATTTTATTAGTTGTAGTGCAAACACTCATTTAAATTGTTGGATTATTAGTGAAGGATTAATAAAACATTTTAAAATATCACAATAATTCATTTCTCTTCTTGTTTTCAACACAGATTAGGAGCAGGTCTCCCTGAAATCTAGATCTCAGATCAGACCTCTAAAGGTCTTGAAATGTCGAGTTAACTATAAGAATAATAAAAATGTAACTATTACGCAAAATGTAATGTTACGACACAGTATAATTACACGCGTCTTAATCTTTTAAAACGTTTTTTTACTAACGTTATACAAAGAAATTACTTAATATATTCATAAACTAAACAATATCTACCATAATATGAACCACACGAATAGAATACACCGTCAGATTTTTTATGAAAGCGTAGGAAAATAATAATAATAATAATAATAATAATAATAATAATAATAATAATAA
>CATIXN010000020.1:13655220-13677967 GCA_949711725.1 Leptidea reali
AAACAACATTATTTTAGTAATAGATTTAATCCACAATTATACACACAACAGTTTTTACAGCATCTAATATAATAATAGTATTATACAACAATAATTTATTATATTTTCATAAGATCTTGAATATATTGACTTGTATTTTCAATAAATATTTATGTTTTACATAATATAACTTATCATCTATTAATAAAAACGAATGTAACTCATTTTTGAGAAAATTTCGAATAAATATTTTTGCAACTATACCTATTAAATTTATATTCCCTTTACAACTAGCGTCAATAAAGCAATATTTTAAATCAAGCTAAAACAATTATTGTGAACTAAAATTATTTTAATGTTATTGATACCCCAATGCAAAGCCATTTGTTTTGTAATGGGGCTCACCGCATTGCACAAAGCATTCAACTCACAAAGGCATGACATTAAACATTGTCATAAAATCAAAAATGTATGCATATTTCTATTATGCGAAAGTTATATATTTTTTTCTCAAAGATCCCAAAAAAATACTATTTAGCTTGCAACTAAACTACACTAGAAACATGAACTATGAAATATTTAACACAAATAAGTAACACTTCATCTTGGAATTGTTATATCTATAATATCTTTAATACACGAGTATATTAGTTTTGATTCTACTTTCATTTCACTTTTGTCTTTCATTTATTCTACAATACCAATTTGTTTAAAATAGTACTTATGATGTTCCTAGGTATTAAAATTATAAATATTGTGTTGTTTTGTAAGTAATAAGAATCATAATTAACTGCACTTTGAAACATAGTTGTTTGAATTGTTTTACTTCAGCCCCTAAACAAAAATACTGGGCCTGGATCGTCTCTTATGAGAATTTAAAAACCATACTTCAAATAGGTCTCGTTTTGAAAAGAAATGTATTTTAACTACGTATTAAAATTTGTTCCTCAAAATGTCAAGATTTCTTTTTCATTACAAATAAGGCACATTATTTCGCAATGAAAAAAGCACATAATACTGAAAAATATTTTATTTAGTCTTGAATAACTCGGATGGGTTAAAAAAAATTGATTCCTCAAATTAAGTCTTCAAAATTCAAATTATCATCTCTTTATGAAATACAATGATTTCGGCTCCAAAGTTTTATAAACTAACTTTAACACCCCAAGTTTTCCAAATGAATGCTTCAATTATAAAATTTAGTAGTGCGTCTTTACTCTCGTATTGTTAAATCATCTTTTTTGAATTAACAGTCTTCAAATTTCAATGAGTTTAGTGCTAGATTATTTCTTATTTGATGCCTATCTACTTCCATTTCAAAATTTTAATAATTTATATCTGTTACAAATTCGCTTTAACAAAATTAACAAATGTTTTATTCCTACTCTTTAAAATATTAATTTTAATATATCAAGTACTAAAGAAAGTTTCTAATATTATTATGTATATTTTAAATTGTATTAATATTTTAAAATATCTTGTCAAGTCGTAATGTTAATAATTGGTTTGTTTAATTTTTCTTCAGTTCCGAAACAAACGTAAAATGTAAGTATAATTAAGTTTATTCAGTGGAAGAAAAATTGGAACTATTATAAAGTTAATAATTGACTAAAACGCAGAAAATCTTTAGCTGGGCTCAATGCTAAAAGATTTTAAGCGTTTTATTTTAAAATAATATAATATTGTTGAATAAGTATAACTTGCTAATATAACCTTAGAACTTTTATTTTAGAAATACAAAGAGACTCATCAACCTTAGTCTAAATATTACAAATTTATTGTCTGTTGCGAACAATGGAATAACATTTACAATTTACGTCTTATCTTACAATTCCTATACAACTTTCTAATTATAAAGTAATTTCTTTGTACATTGTTTTTGAAACTAATATATTACACGTTAGCGACTTACTGCTTACATAATAAATAACTAACACTAAAAGCCTTTATATTATTATTTGCTGTAAATATTATATTGTCTTATTTAAGAGCTTCAGATATTTTAATATCATATGAGCGTACTACAAGAGTTACTCATGAATCTAAATGTAACTACGTAACATGAAAATCACCTTTTAAAAGCCTCATAAATGTTTTTTTAAATTGTTGATTTGCTAGAGCATAGCAAAAAGGATTAATAGGACTATTAGCATAACACAAAAAGTACGAGAACATATATAAATGTTGATTTATACATGGTGGCTCAGTACAAAAACCTTCAACTAACGCTAAAATATGGTACGGAGTCCAGCAAACAACGAACGCACCTAAAATAAAAGATATGGTCCTAAATGCTTTCCTTGCTCTATTTTCTGACTTAGATTTTTGCCGACCGATGCCAGGAAATAGGCCATCACGTTTCGATCGGCGAACTTTAAATTTTTTTCCTATACTTTTGACAAACTCTCTCCTAGAATCACCTCGACCTGACCCACTTACCGCTGAACTGGAAACGTCACTGTTTTCAACGGCTGGACTTAATGCTACATTTAATTTCAGGGAACCTGTTTTATTTTCAGTCCGTTTTGGTGATTGTGTCTCATTATTACTGGAAGTGGACGACACAAGGGTGATCACGGGTTTTGGACGTTCTCCTGTTGTCAGGCTTACTTCTGTATTAACTTTAATGGGTGGTATAGGAGAAATATTTGGTTTGGGTGGAGTGACTTGTGCTTCAGCTGTAGCTCGGATAAGAGCAGCCTGCAATAAGGAAGTATTTGTTATATAATTTGAATTTAATGTGGGAGGTGAAGAAGGCTCAGTTGCTGTAGGGAATGTCATAGATGAGGGTGGGCTTTCATTCAAAGGTGTAGGTATTATAATTGAACTTTCATCCATATATCGTAAATCAGCGCCATCTAATCCTAGAAGTGCATCGTAACCAAATCCTTCACCTTTGACTACTTTAGAAATCTTAGATCTAGATGAATCAGAATATGATGGAGGACTTTCAGAAGCGGTGGGACTGCATCTAAATTCAGACGGAGGGGGAATGATTCTTTGAGCAATAGTAGTTGAAACTTCTCTTTCAGAAGGTGTAGCAATTCCTGATGATGATGGTGAAATGAAGCAAGCGGATGATATAGGATAACTTACTGGTTTCGGTGCTTGTCCATTACTTTGAGAGGACACATCAATTTCAAGAAGACTTTTTTCCGATATGTGTGATAGAGATGATTTAGGTTTCTCTAATTCATGCCTTGCAGGTAGCGATGACTGCTTCAAATCGGTTTTTACTAGCATACTTCCATTTAATCGCATATTATTTAGAAGAGGAATCGCACCAGTTTGCATTACTAAATTAGCAACGGACGGTCGCTTTTTGATATTTGACTGAGTTGTGCTTTCGTCATCTGAATCAAATGCTGGACTGCTTGACCTTTCAGGTTCAACTTGATCATCTTTCTTTTCCAAATCTGATTCACCAGTTGTCGACGTCCCAGTAGCTGTGGCGCTACTTTTATGGGCCGATGACTTTTGACTAGAATTGGAATCAGATGAACCTCCCAAATTCATTAAAGGTGCTGCTAACGATCCCTTTGACGTTGAATCCTTTCGAATTGCTTCGGAAACTTTAACTTGATCTTCACTAGAAATAGTAGCTCTAGAAAGTGTGGATATACCAGCTGCTCTTCCAGCCATGCCGGACATTACACCTGCACTCAGAGCTACCATAGATTGCATTTTTCTCTGTTTTGCTTCACTTTTCTTTTGCATATCGTAAGCTGTTTTAAATATTCCAGCATATAAAACTATTAGCACAATTAATGTTGTCCAATAATAGGCAATAATTAAAGCTGTATTGAACACTGGATCTTTCAAAAATTGCACGGCACACTCGCCTTCTTGTAAATCCCTATAGCCTACAAAGTGTTCCCATCCAAAAATAGTTGTAAAAAATAATAATGCTGGAATTATCCAGGTTACTGTCACCATCCATATAACTCTATTCTTTGTTCTCCATGCTCTATATCTTGCAGCTATTTTCACGCTGCAAAATCTATCAACGGTGATTAATAGCACCGTGTATTGTGACACGAGGCACACAGTGTAATCGACGGATAACCAAAGATCGCACAACAATGGACCTAAATGCCAATATCCCTTTAGTACGTAGTCTGTGTAGAACGGCATCGACAATGTACCTGGGAACAACGTAAACCCATTTAGGATTTAAGTCGAATAAGTGAAGAGCAATATAAATGCTAATTAAAGTCAATGAATGAAATGTATATGCTCGGTTTTACGTAGCCATTATAATTCCACGTGGCTTAATCAGTTTGAATGCAAATTTATTCAAGCTAAATGACAAAGTTAACTTTGCTTGTCTCTGTATAAATTTAATTAAGTGAAGTGCGCTGCATTTGTAAATAATTACAAAGGATAAACCTAAAATATACGTATTATTTTAGATATGAATTACTTAAATGACATATTAATATAAAAAAGAGGGCCTAAAAAATTTTTCAAACCAAACAATGTCCATATTATAGTGAATGAGGCATTGTAAACGGCCGATGGTGGTTTTGTAGTATTTGATCCTGTACTGCAGCACAGGATAATTGACTGCAGTCAATAAATTCCAACAAAAGGTGCAGTATATAATATAATCAAACTAATATATAAATTTACCTATTAACAGATCCGTTGCAGCTAGTGAAGCGATGAAGTAGTTACTTGGCTGCCTTATTGTCCTGTCAACTAGGAACGCCAGAAGCACCAACACGTTTCCACTGATAGTCAAGAGGATGACCAGAACAAGACACGTGGCGATGATCGCAGCCAACCATAAAGGAAACGGCGGTAAAATGGGTTGCTGGTGGAAAATAAAAAATATATTGAAGTTATAAATTTTTTACATTAATTGTATTAACCAGTGGGAGGCTCCTTTGCACAGGATTCCGGGTAAATTATGGGCATCACAACAGCACCTTTTTCTGCCGTGAAGCAGTAATGTGTAAGCATTACTGTGTATCAGTCTGAAGGGCGCCGTAGCTAGTGAAATTACTGGGCAAATGAGACTTAACATCTTATGTATCAAGGTGACGAGCGCAATTGTGGTGCCGCTCAGATTTTGGCTTGGTTTTTCAAGAATCCTGAGCGGTATTTCATTGATATGGTCAGGGCGTATCAATAACCATCAGCTGAACATCCTACTCGTCTCGTCCCTTATTTTCATAAAAAAAAGAGATTCCAGACAACTGTAACCAAGATGATATGCAGATTTATTTTACTTTATTTTATTTAACTCCAGATGTTATATTATGTTAATAAAATATTGAATAATGCTTGATATTTATTTCATTACAACTACAAAGCTGTGAGCTAGCATGTGCAGTGTTGCCAGGACGATACGACTTCAAAAAAAGCGCGTACACCTTCCTTAAAGGCTGATAACGCTCCTGTGAGACCTCTGGTGTTGCAAGAGAATTTGAGCGGCGGTGATCACTTAACACCAGGCAGCCCGTACGCTCGTTTGTCCTCCTTTTCCATAATCAAGTATTGTTTTTAATACTTGATTTGTGACAAGTTTGTATATTATTTTTAAAAATTTCATAGTTTAATAATAGAACACAATTATGTCAAACACGCCATGAGTATAGCGTTTCTATGCAGCTACGACCCTGACATCAAAAATCGATTACCTGGTTCCTATTCAGTTAACGCTTACCAACTAAACATGGAAATGAAAGCTGAATGAATTTTATTGGAACTAACGGTTAACACTCGCCGCTTGCTAATTATCACTATCGCTATTTATTTAAAACAAAGTCCTCCTCCACGTCTGTCTGACTGTTCGCAATAATCTCAAAAACTACTGCAACGATTTTAATGCTGTTTTCAACAATGGATAGCGTGGTTCTCGAAGCAGGTTTCAATATATAATTTGTTAAGTTTTTGTGTGCATATTTGTATACATTATTGATATTTGTTGGAGGTGTCGGAAAAAAATAAGCCTCCTGGGAGCTTGCAACGAAAATGCTGTCTAAACCCTTTGAGGTACAACAAAATAATGTATTTTGAAATTGTGTATCTTTTGTAGTTCTACAGAAAAGTCCTTGATGGCATATATGTATCTTTTAAGGATAACATACTATTTCTATTTTAATAATTAAAAAATTGGCAATAATGAAGTGGTAATATAAAAGCTATTTACAAAAAGTATCGTAGTTCTTAGGATATTAGTTACTTTTTTAGGAAAATGCACCCCTCTGTAACACATCGATGTCCATGTATTCGTCTTCCAAGACCTTTTATTCGGAATCTATGGTAATTTCAAATAAAAACTACTTCCACATGAACAAA
This sequence comes from Leptidea reali, assembly GCA_949711725.1. NCBI lineage: Eukaryota > Metazoa > Arthropoda > Insecta > Lepidoptera > Pieridae > Leptidea > Leptidea reali. Next base: position 13,661,506 of record CATIXN010000020.1, read on the forward strand.
ACCGCAGGGAACAGTTAGTATAACATGTATATTATAGAAATATATTTAAAGTCCATTTATCCATTTTAATTTAGAAATATGGGTAGATCTAGGCCCTGTATAGGTACAGTCTCAAATATCAAACAATATCAAAAGAGATATTATTTCTTGACTCCGTAGATAATTTATACGTCTAGATAGAGTCTTTTGCTGTTAGACATCCGATAAAAAGAGGCCAGGAATAATACTTTAGTGTGCGTGACAATTTACGTTTACTACGTCTATTTTTTTACGTTTTCACAGCTGTCATACGGCCATTTTCAATAACCTATCTATCCTTAGTTTAACTTACTAGAAGTTTTATCCTTTTATGCTTACTAACATTTCAATAATCTATCGACATTAAGCATTGGACTATCGGCGGTTCCCAATATATTATCTACAGATATATTACTACCTTCTACTGTCAGTAATAAGCTGTCAATAATCTGAAGCTTTCCCAATATACCCGATAAGTCATTCTTATCACCTTATATTGGGACGCGTGAATTGCAATTTCCATACAAACTTCTATTTCTGGTAAGGTATACGTCGTCCTATTGACAGACAGCGTGTACGGATAAGGTGAGTTACCGTCGATAAGTTTATTGGGACAGAAAAGTCCACGATAGTTACGATCTTTAACTCAAGTAAGAGATAGACTGTAGATTGGGATTGGCCATATTGGACATAACTATGGATAGATAAGGTCTTGTCATTAAACGGTGACAGCAATGTATCCGTAACTTCTTCTCAATCGTTCACTCTTGTCAGAGTGGTCGTGGTTGCCAAGATGACGCAACATTAGTCGCCGTTGGTCTCCACAGTTATGGGTCGCACTGCCTCCCTCGCGTAACTAGAGTTTCTTTATTCAAATGGCCGTAAGTGTATCTAGACGAATAAATAATCTAAACTTAACCCGAAACATAAGATTCACTGTTTAATTAGGTTGTATCTATTTCTTCCTTCCTTCTTCATCACAGATCAGTTATATTATATATCAATTAGAACCATTTCCTAAGTGTTAATCGTTTAACCATCTGATCGTTACCCGTGAAAAGTTGTAAAAAAATCTTCTGGGTGGCCATTATCAATGCATCAAATTATGATTTTACCACGCAAAGGATTGTTGATAATAAACTTTAAAGAGTTCAATCAATTACTCAAATATAAAATTATCTATAATCAATCTGAAAGTAAGCCTTTTAAAATGAAAAAGTATTTTAAAAATCAAAATAAGATCTGGACGATTAAAAAATAAATAGGATTTTGTCAAAAGTCGACTTGACTCAAACTATTGAAAATTTCTATCGATATCGATACATTTTAATTGGTTTTAATTTATGAGATATACGTTTTTAATAATTACAATATGTTTGAAAATAATAAAACAACCTTTCATGTCATTTGAGATTGGACGGGCATTATTCGGTATGAGCTTTTACCAGCGGAACATAACAATCGATTTGAAATCTCTACTGCCAACAGCTGATTAGATTAAACCAAGAAGCTGAGAGCAAGTAGCCAAAATGATTCGATAAAAAAGGGGTAATCTTTGCCTTAGATAACACCAAATCACTCATTAAACATATATTTAACGACTCAGCAAAAACTAAAAGATTGGCTGAGAGATGCTTATGCATTTGCCGTATAGCCTCGGCCTTGCACCTTCAGGTTTCCACCTGATTCGGTCTCTCCAGAATTTTGCCAATGCCAAATCTACTTATCGCATTTTTTTTAACAGAATTCGAAAATATAATAAAAAATGCGAAGAAACAATTAATAAATCAAAACCAACTAAGCTCTATCGATAACGAAGAGATATACGTTTTTAATAATAACAATCTGTTTGAAAATAATTAATCAACCTTTTTTATAAAAAAAAATCATAAGTTTTCATTTCCATCGATTGCCATGGGGTTACTGAAAATCATAATAATACAATACGTGTAAATTACAATCATCAATAATACTAATATTTAAGTACAAGAAGTTTTTGGAAAATAGAATCCTATCCATTAAGAAAACACAAATAGTATTAGTTTATTCAATAAAGAAGTTTACCAAAATAAATGTCGTATTTCACTGACGAATGAAACACAAAACAAAGACAAACTACATAAGTCAAAAGGTTGATTGATTACTCGAACAATGGCAGTAATGGTTTCGTGAAAGGAAAATTTGCAAGATTAAATATAAAAATAAGATTTCAGACGCCATTGTTTTGTATTAATACAGGTATTATTTAATCTATAGAAACGATTACTTTGTATGGAAATTGATAAAGGTAAAATGTTAAACAAAATATGCTATAATAGAACACAGTGCAAACAATGACCGCATGTATATGAGTAGTAGAAAATCAGGCAATATCACTTACTAAAGGAAGCAAAAATAATAAATACAGTAATCAGTATAAACTGAACCATAAAATTGGAAATATTTTGGGCGCTAATCTGTGCTCAATAAGAAAATATTTTATGAACCTATAAAACAGATACGTCGTAAAGCGACACTTTCTAAAACCCTGTTAAAACCAGTGTGCAGAATTATAGGAAGGGCAGTAAAAGTTTACGAGAAATTTTATAGACAACAGTTAATATGAGTAGAAATTAGCTATTGGCTCCGAATTTAATTAGTCGATCATCAAAACTTATTTTATTTGTAAAAGACTAAGAATCGGATATAGTTTCAAATTTTCTTAAATTAATTGATTAAATAAGTGAGAAAAGTTACGTTCCTGAATTGAAACCTTTTTGCGAAACAAATATTGCAACCCTATCACTCAGCTTTGAACAAATAGTAAATTTTATTACCAACGGATCACCAGAAAGGATGTCTTCTGTGGTGTTATTGATGTAGTACACTTCTGTAAAGTTTGTTGAATTTGTGACGTAATCGATGCAATCTGGATAGCTTGATGGAAAACAGGTACGCTGCTTAAACTTCTGTAGCTTCCTGCGAAAGTTTTTAATTAAATTAGCTATTAAATGTAACTTTGTAAAGTAAGATTATAAAGATGTCTCTAATACCACCAACTAGACTTTGTTAAAGTTCTATACGTTAAGACCAGGAAGGACAAAGCGAAATTTGAATCATCTTGCTCTCAATATTTATCACAATATTGACACGTTGGCATCGCACTAGTGTTGTCTTCCGTTTTTTGTGATACCCAGCAGAAATAAGAAAGCACTCATTAATTGAGATAAAAGAGCATCGTGGCTAGTTTTTTGAAGTTATACTTCTCAGGCGCGTTATGAAAATATGATGAGAGTGAAATTTAAGGATGCACGCGCATCATTGTAACACAAAAATAACGGGGTGAAGTTAGTTCCTAAAATTTTCTGACGTTTGCGTCATTCGTTATTTTTTTTTGGTTTTCGTCCATTATTAGGATAGGCAAAGGGTTCAAGCCCGTACAGCCTTTGTTCTTTATTTAATAATTAATTGTCAAAACCGTCGCTGCAAGATTTTTACAATATTGTTTTTCTGAAAACGTAGAATAGAACGAGGAATAAATAATTTAAAGGATCTTTGCTTTGTTAGGCCAAAGAACTATAACTTGCGTGCATACATAAATGTACATGCACACTTTTTTTAATAATTGAGGCCAGGGAGACTACTCACACTGAACAATTTTTGTTTCTAACTTCATTAAAGTAAAAAAAGCTATCACTAATTACCATTGTAATTATTCGGCTGCTTATATTCATTAAATTGCTTTTTGCGGATAAAGTAAAAAAGATTTTAGGATCCCAAATTCCAATTCATCTTCATATTCTCGTCAATACCCTTTCCCTGAGCAAATATTGTATAAAATGATGTTACATACCACTGAGTAATAAAATTGGTTCCGATGGTAAATATAGGGGTGGATCTGTTGACATCGGGATTTGATTCAGTCGCATTCATTATTGGGTGAAGGCTGTTTTTATTGTCTATGGTACATGTGTCCTGGCTGCTGGGCTACTGCATCTATCAACAATATTTATCAATGTCGAGGTCTTAGAAGCATCAAGAATATTGTTTTTTTTGCAATATCTTTTATTAGGTTGGGGAAAAAGCTTCTTCGCATTTTAAATGTTTTTTTCGAATTCTGATTTAAAAAACGCGATAAGTAGTTTTGGCAGTGGCTTAAAAATTCTGGAGAGACTGGATCAGGTGGAAATCTAAAGGCTAGGCCAAGGCTATGTGCATCTCTCAGCCAATCTTTTAGTTTGTGCTGAGTGGTTAAATTTTTGAGTGATTTGGTGTTATCCCCCTTTTTATCGATTCAGTTTGGCTACGTTCTCTCAGCTTCTTTTTTCTTTCCTTTATTTTCCTTCTTTCTACTTTCTTCTTCTTTCTTGCTTTAATCTAATCAGCTGTTGGCAGTAGAGATTCCGAATCGATGTTTTTTTTATGATAATAAGGGACGAGGCGAGCAAGACGTTTAGCTGATGGCAAAAGATACGCCCTGGCCATTAAAAGCAGTGCCGCTCAGGATTCTTGAAAAACCCAAAAATTCTGAGCGGCAATACAATTCCGCTCGTCACCATGAGACATAAGATTTTTACTCTCATTTGACCAGTAATTTCTATTACTACATTACTGCTTCACGGTAGAAATAGGCGCCGTTGTGGTCATAAGTGGCCCATAATCTAGCCGGCATCCTGTAAAGGAGCCTCCCACTGGTTCGGCTCGTAAAAGCTCATACTGAATGATGCCCGTCAAATCTCTCCATTCACACAGCATCACCTTATTGCGAGTGTACTCGTGTTTGGCCACCGTCTGTGAAGCCTGAGCGACCTTTGACGGCGAACCTTTTCGGACGCTGCCTTAGGTCCGGGCCATAGACGTGAAACGCAGCCTGCGTTGTATTTTTTCCCTTTTGTAGTAAATTTATTTTACTATTATAATATGTTTAAACTATATGCGAAAATACTTTTTCCCTGGCCCAAAATTATATATTTTATTTCGAATTTCCTAATAACTTAGATAATATATACGTTTAGATAGAGTCTCTTGCTGTTAGGTAACCGATAAAATCAGGCCAGGAATATTAGTTTAATGTGTGTCACAAGCTACGTCTTTCACTCGTTATATGTATGACACTTTGTGTTAGTGTGCGTGAATTGCTCAAAATAGAAGTTAGTTCTAAACTCAATTTTTTTGACGTTTTCACAGCTGTCATAGTCTATCTAGACGCATAAATTATCTAAGCCTAATAATATTATATAAAAATAATAATTACTTAATATAGCAAATAAAATTTGTTTTATTACATTTGGGCATTGTAGTGTGGGGAATTTTCACCACTAAAACCTCTCTACAAAAATCTGGTATTGAAGGACCATCGTCACTCCATGACTGCTCTCAAACTCTCAATTTCAGCTATATATCTCCTCGTCCTAATATTTATTCTACAGTGAACAATAATGATATGTGTTAGGACTAAACAGGTATATAATTATATATATCGGTCTATCTACACGTAACTTAAATGTACATAAAATAAAAATCCTGAAAATGACGTAACGAGAAATATAGAAATAGAAATACATATTTACCAAAAGGGAGTCATAATAACATATTGCATAATATGTTTCAACAGTAATTGAAAAACGTCATGGAGCTAAATTAGTTCGTAAAGGGGCTTTGACATGGGGTAAAGATGACTGATAAGAAACTCCCGGACGATCTTTCCTTCTTTATCAAAGAAGCTTTAATATGTTTCTTAAACTAGCTGACCCGGCAAACGTTTTGCCATATAAATTGTATTGATCTTGTGCTTGCTAGTTGATAAGAGATCGCGCTAGTTGTATTCATTAGCAACAATCACACTTCTTTTATATTTTGTATAATTCACATATTTACACAATATAGTTTTATAAATTATAGCCTATATGTTATTCTGGTGTGTTAGCTATGTTATTGTAAAGTTTCATCAAAATCTATTCAGTAGATTTTGCGTTAAATAAGTTCAAACATACATCCAGACACACAAAGTTTCACGTTTATAATATTAGTAGGAATTGTGCTCAGTTAATGCTAGTATATTGTCTAGTAATTTATCGTAAAATTGTATATCAAGACCTATTGAAGGACCCCTTAACCCTATTTAACCTATTAAACGTACGGTTTATTTTTGCTTCTTGAATTAAATTAATTTAAATCACAATTTTTCTTTATAATGATGATAAAAATGTGTATGGCAATAACGTTAGAACTCGAATGCTGATTCACCTATAAGGTCAGTTTATAATTTAAATAAAAACATTGCTACTTAAAATTTTATCAAAAAGTTTTGATTTTGATCAAATTCTGAATTAAACAAATAAAAGAATAATTTTACTGTATAATATCAAATTAAAATGTATATGTTAAATAGTATAAAGAAATAATTTTGATTACGTAAGGGAAAATTAATAAAACAAGTAAATAATTACAAATCAGCGAATTCACATTCTATCTCTTGAATAATACTAGATAAAATAATAATAAATAAATTAATTTCGTTTATTTCAAAGATTACATATAAATTTTTTTAGTGGTTGAGACTTCCCAGTACGTTGTCTTAGGACACTTGTTTTGGGAATATCTCGCAACTTCCTTAGCAGATACATTTTATTTAGTGAATAATATAGAAATAAACAGAAATGATTAAAAACCTTATTTTACAATTTACTATTAATTGTGTGTGTGTGAGTGAGTGTGTGCATGTGGGTTTGAATTGGACCTTTAATTGGGTCCATCTAAAAATGCGTGTGTTTGTCATGTCAGTCTGATCAGAAGATTTTCCACTTCATCATAAGCAAGACAAGTTAGCCAATTATTTAAAGATATATATAAATTAATATCAAGACAAAAATATACTTAAAGAAGCTTAAAAAATTTGCAATTATTTATGTAGCATAAGCTCAATAGATACATTTTAAACAAAATTATTACTTGTATGAGAAGATTGTGAAAATAAAGAATATTTGCATATATTTAATGCAAAACCAATACCTTTATGAGTCACTCACAGATAAGGCTGGCAATACACGGATGCTACGCGTCCGGCGCCGGCGAGATAGGTCCGTCTCGTCCATACGGTTGTAGCCTTATTTCATCTGTAATGGATCATGCTGTTAGATGAAAATACGGTCAGTTCCACTACATTGTTTCATATTCATTTTCATGTTTTATCATCAAACAAATCCCAGCAAAATAAATTGTTTATTTATTTGTTAAGGTTTACCAACTAGATACATAATTTTAGATTTATACGAATAAGGTAGACACTAATAGACATAAGTGTTACTATTTACATATCTAAATGAAATTTATTCACAACGTTACTAGACTATTTATTGCTAAAAACAAATTTAAGAAAATAAAAGTAATGAATTTACTATAATCTATAATTAAGCTTTTTAATGAAAAGGGCACATGTTTTATATAAAAGTTAAAATTTGAAAAAATATCGATATTATGATCTAACTTAAATTTTTTATTATAGCTTACACATATGAGTTGGATGGGAGAGTTAAATCCGTAGTTATTTCTATAAAACTTAATAAATATTGGGGAATAAGTACCTACTCGATAATAAAATGCTGGTACACAAATGCCAATATTTTTAAATACATCTGGACAGTCTATAAATTGTTGTGCAACATTTTGAAATAGAAATGCAAACTGTTACAGCACATATTTTTGAATTGAAAACTTGTTAGGCCGCGTTGAGCACTTTTCTTGGGATTGGTATAAAATGTTAAACTCGCGTCAGTACACATGACCCTGACCGAAAATTCGTAAGACTGAAGTCTGTCCTTAAGGCGATAGTAATACTTCTATTTCTTTATTTTCTATGTCTACTGTATTATTGTTAATAAGAGTTATGACTTCGTCGTTAAATAAATCTACCTCAGAATCTGCGATCAATACTGTATGGAATGATGGTGGAATATCGAAACCTATTTATATTTCTCGGGAAGATGTTTGAAGTGAAATCTTCTTTAGCGGCGTTCAGCACTTTTCTCGGGATAGGTATTAGATGTTTAAACTCGCATCAGGGCACGTGACCTGATAGAAAATTCGTAAGACAGCCGTTGAATTTATGGAAGAAAGTTGATTTTTCTGGGCGATAAACTTTTTAATGTAAAATGATTGTAATAGTTCTGAAGTGTTAAATTTGTTATGTGATATACAGTATGGTTTGCAAATATATGAAATAAATGAAAATACAAGTCATACTGGCCCGCAGAAGTATAGTTAAATTAAAATCCCTAAATTGTAAAAGTGAAATTTTCAAAGAAACTAAATATCAAAATTGAATTAGAAAAAATATAACAGTCTGTTTAGACTACGTACTTTGACCCCGAGGAGCAGCAACGGCGGCGAATTTGCTGTTACTTCTCTTCTCGTAAACAAGCTCTTAACAATAACACAATTATTAGCGAAGAAATGAAAATTAATTTAAACATTTCACTTGAACTATAAGAAAATTAAATCAATAAATACAGTCAATCGTTTGAAACAATCGCGGTCTGCGTAAGGCACTCGCTTGGACACTCCAGACATCGGACACACATTCCGAAAGCTCGCGTTGAACTGAATCAACAAATTACAAATACGTAATAAAAGGCGAAAATAAATAAAGGCGTAAATAGGGCATAATAATAATAATAAATCATTAAAATCGGTTCTTTTGCGTTGGATGGCATGGAAGCCGTCCACCCTCGCATCCGCGAACATTGCCGAAGCACTGCAAAAGCGGGGCAGCCCCAACATCAACCTGAAACCATTGTTGTACTGAACGCGAAAGGCACTAAGCGTTCTTGAGTATATCTGACCCACAGGCTGCTCGTATAGAAGGTTTGACAATATGCTTTGAAAAGCGTTATCTTTACCTCACTGCTACATCGAGCAAACCTGCGAGCCAGCATATTACTCCTCACCGCCAATGCCCTGCGTTCCCTCTCAATATCCATTTGGTCTTCGAGGTCTTCGGTGACGTAGTGTCCAAGGTACTTAAAATGTTGAACTTTCTTAAGCTCAACACCATTCAGCTTTATTGGCGGAATATTACATATATTCTTACCAGGAACTCTGAAGACCAAATAGTTGCTTTTTTGGCAATTATATTTGAGCCCATGTTGCATCGCATACCTTTCACAGATAGCTAAAAGCCTTCTTATAGAGCCTACACTTGGACCCAGCAGCACCATGTCATCCGCGTAGTTAATGTTGTTTATACAAACACTATCAACCGAGCAGCCGACACGCTCGCTGCTGAGCCCAACTATGAGCTCGTTGACATACAGATTGAAGAGCATGGGTGAGCTCAACCCCCCCTGCCTCACCCCGCACTCCAGCCTGTACGCATCCGAGAGGCTGCCAGCCCATCTTACATTATAGGTCTGGTTAGCGTACCAGTACTGAAAGAGACGCTGCACCTGTGTATGCACGCCAGTCTTATCGAGTTTTTTCCATAAAAGATCATACGAAACAAGATCAAATGCTTTTGATAAATCAAGGAAGCAGGCATACACAGGCGTCCGCCTATCAGTATAGTATTGGACAGTGTGCTTGAGACTCAGAATGGCAGTTTCAGTAGAAAGTCCGGGTTCAAAACCGAATTGCGCCGCATGAATATGCACATGTTTTTGCAGTTCTGAGTCAAGCACATAATCCAACACCTTTGCTACAACAGTCGGCAGAGAAATGGGCCTATAGTTGCACTTATCTAAAAAGTCACCCGTTTTGTTTTTAACTATTGGTACAACAATAGTCCTCATGAGTGCAGCAGGTAGGTACGAATGATTAAGACAGAGATTAAAGAATGTGGCAAGTACATTGGGTAAATGGACTCCTGCGTTCTTCAAATGCTCTATACTGAGCCCATCATGACCTAGCGATTTGCCACGTGACATTTTGGCAATTATATTAGCTATTTGTTTGGCCGACACATTTAACAGCTTACCGGACATGACGGACTCAGTATTCAGCGCTTCCTTAGAAGAACTCAAGGGTGAACACACTTTAAAGTGTTCCTTAAACAAATGGGATATATACCTACTCTCGCATAAACCCTCCACACTTACAGGCAGGCCAGGCTTTACATTTAACTTATTAGTAGACTTCCAAAAGTCACAAAAATTTTTTGCAGCTCGTTGTTCCGCAATTATATTCATTTTTATTTGTTCTTTGTTATCTTGACACCATTTCAATCTCTTTTTAAATTCTTTCCGTGTATTACACATATCATTATAAATATTTCCAGACCTTGGTTTATTGTGCCAAACCCAATTTCGAAAAGAAAGCCTGGCCTGCCTGTGCGCTTCACTTACATGTTTATTCCACCCCACCACATACCGTTTTGAGTGTGACTTACATTTTTTGGAATGGTAACTATTAATAGCTGAGTCTGATAATATATTTATAATACTATTATAAAATTTATCTAGTCTATCTTTATGTTCCCCTTCATTACATAAGCCAAAACTACATTTATGTAATTCTACTGGAAAATGTAGAATAATAGCATAACCCACAATTCTAGTTTATCGATACTTTATTTAAAATTACTTACCAACGACCTAAACAAGGCAGTAAAAACTAGAACTTTGTGTTATTTGAATGTTTTAATATTTTAAATATTTAATAAATTAATGAATGGATAATCTTTGTAATAAAATAGTTTATTTTTGTAAGTTCAGTAGTTACGAGACCACTGTTTTCTGAGTGATTTCCTGAGCAGCGAACAAATAAGTTGGTACGATTTTTTCAAATTACAAACAAGCAATAAATTGTTATTGTTTAGTTCTTCCTGATTCACAATTATTATGTTTAAATTAATTCATAATTTATAATTAAAAAAATTCTGAAGCTGTTTAGTTGTAAATACCTAGGATGTAGTATTTTTACAATAATCATTACATAACAATTTCAAAATAAACTTAAACAGCTTATTGTTTATCGATTACAATTCACTTTAAAGAAAGCTCATTAACGATAGAAGATGACTTTACTATATTGAAATATTCAAGTTCATTGAATCTTTGACCTAGTTACCCAAATCTTACAGGACGTTTAAATTGGCTCGAAATGAAAAGCCTACTTTTTGACAAAACCATTGTACGGATTTCGTTAATTTTTGGTATATCATCAGCAAATATGCTAACAACATTTATTTCATATAAGCTAGTTCCATAGTGTTATTTTGTGTACGATAGCGCAATAAATGAATATTGTATTTCACCACATAAGTTCTAGTACTTTTATACTGATAAATAAAGCAATTCGTGTGAAATCATTCCCTAAACATTCCAAAATATTCAAAAACGCACAACACGAGCGGCGTCATTCACAGCATGAATCTATCATAAATCATGTTTTTTTGTTTACAATTACAAGCTTGTTTATCTAGCATTCCGTAACATAAACCGCATAATGATACCTCGAGTATTCTAAACACAAGTGGCATCACGTTTCAAGTAGCCGCGCCGAGTTTGGCGCCAAAACAGCTCAGCAGGTGGCTTCTGCAGGCGCGCGGGACGTGATTGCATATTGGAGGTTAAGGGCCCTTCTGTCTGAAGTTATTACGTAATTAGATTAACTAAAATCACCTTATAGTACTCATAACAATATTAAAAATATTTTATGATTTACATGAATAAATAAACTTAGCCACCTGTATTGTTATTTTGCAATCGTGTTTTAGTTGTGGTGCAGTTGTAGGTAACTTTTAGCTGTGACTTTCTTCACAAAAATCTATATTTAAGATTTTTGGAAAAATCCATGATATATAACTGATACTATTCCTCATTTGTGAATCTAGCTATCATACAGAAAACAAATATTGGAAATCAGATATTGATAACGCGTTCAAACAAAAATACCTTAGAAAATAAGAACGGTATTAAAGTGGTAATAAATAGAGCTGTTCTAGAAATTGGCGGCAATATTAAGATAAAACATGTTTCAGAACACCCCCTTCTATAGATGCTGCAAATGACGCATAATAACTGCACATATCTACGCAATGCCAAGAGATGAAATCGAACACAACAGTGCTTTACGTACAAGTGCGCAATGTAGGTTGTTCCCGCACGAGCGAAGCGAGTGCAGGATGACCTACGTGCGCACGAGTATCGTATAGATACTATTTTTCCTATTAAATTGCGCGAAGTTCGACCACTACAATTATTTTCAAACATTCACGCACGCTCAGCAACATTCCCAGACGCTCGTGTTAACATGTGGGAAAGTGGTAATTTGCGAACGCAAATGCATGCGCAAAATCGAACTTTGCGCTATATAATAGGAAAATAATCATTACATAAAAACGAGTGACAAAATAATTTTCCCTTAAATGTTATAGCCCCATAAAATTATTGTGTTTACATGATGGTAAAAATATCCCTTATGAAACAGAGTTATTTCTCCTCCGTTCTATCATACGTGACTAGCATTAAAGGTCAGTTTAAGGACTGTAATAAAACTTTATGTTCGGGACGTGTTATTCTATTACATTATAATATAGTATTGTATAATATGACATCCAATAAGTGCAAAACTGGTCGAATAAAAAAGTTTTTTTGGGAATTCGTATGATGCAGAAAAGCATCTGACTTACGCTCGGTAAATATAATATTATAATGCTTTCAGCTGATTATTTTTATAACCTTTACTTTTTTACTTGTGAATTAATTAGTATATTATAAGTGAAAACCGCAACCCAGTTGGTTAAGCCTTTCTGTATGTATCCGTATAATTTGCATCCATTAAAAATAGACCGCGTCAGACTTGAGAAGAATGGGCGCAAGAACCTCAGCAGGCTTTTTTTAAATAAAAATATGGAATACAATGTAATATCGTACAATAAACATTTATAATTAAAGTGCCTGAGGGTGTTTTCATCGTTCCCAGTCTGTGGTATCATTCAGAAAATCGTGTATGTTATAGTTAACTTACCCACACAAACATTTTTAACAACTCTTTTAATTTTCGTAACACATTTGTTTTGTACATTTTCTGGGATCATATTGTAAAAGCATATACATCACCCAATTAAAGACTTACTAACTCAACTTAACCGAGTAGTAGGCATAACATGTTTATGTTTGTTCCTCGTGTTAACAAATTCCTCAATGTGCTTATGAACAGACAGAGCATTATCAAGAATATATTGAGAAACAACAGTCAAAATGTTTATTTCTTAAAAAAATTATCTTAATGATTCTTTAGGATCTATATATAATATACGATGTCCCAGGTCCGTAAAGTACGACAACTTGAGCACGAATGCCTCGACTGTCGACTCTGTGGCCGTATTTATAGGGCTCGGCGAATATTAATATCGCGAATAGCCCTCTTTTGCAGCACAAAGATGGTATTAATATCGGCACTGAATTGGTGTCCCAGAAATCTAAAAAAAATAAGAAGGTAAATTTTTACAAAAGGAATACAGCCGAACTTAAGACGTTAACAGGCATGACATGGTCTGGGATAGCTAATGATAGAAAAGAGTGGAAGAATTTGGAAGAGGCCTTCGTCAACAGACGAACAGATGATGGTAGATAGTTAGTTAATTATATTATTTTCTCAAAATATTACTATCTGAATAAAGGGTTATATTATAATTATTTCACATTTTGAATTGTATCCGCATATCTACGCTTCTCAGTTATGCTTTATTGCTGCAAATGAGTATACCTAACTGTAACCATTACAAAATTGATTTCGCAGAAATGACACGCACCTTCATCGACCTGTTTGGACGTAAATAAATGCGACTTGCGTTTGTTTGATCGCTTCCGTTCTTATAATTTCAGCCTCGGCAAACTTTTATAAACATTAAACACGAACGATCGTTAGGATATGGTTTTTAATCTATTGAGGATTAGATTTTTTTTATCCGTACACAGGCACATAAGATAAAGATCGCGTGAAACTATTGGTTTATAATTACAGTTGTTTTGTGCAAAATGGATTTCTAAAATCAAGATAGCCTAGTTAACTGTAAATGAGACAGATGTCTATGAGTAAAAGTCCCGTCAAATTAGGTCCAGATGTTTCGTTCATAACTTGAGAGTTGAAAAAGACATAACATCAAGATTTATTATTGGCATAGTGGAAGAGTGCTCTCACGGAATGCGAGAGGCCACGGGTTTAAGAACCGCATAACCTCGTTCATAATTTTTGTTATCAATTTTAATTTGTGTTAGTCCCAGAAATGAGGGTCATCTAAAACGTTTTTTTGGAATAGAAATTTAATCAAATTAAATTAACAGATCCAACTTTATTTATATTTACTGATATCGATGGTAATGTTATATTTAGTGACACTGAAAAGAAATTGCCTGTAAAAACTTAAAAAATAAAGAAATTTTCAGAGACACTCAAACGTAATATCGTTAACCTGGGTGTCGGTGAACTTAGCAATTTTCTAAACTACACTGGTGGAAAATGATGTTAAAATATGAATAAAAGTAAATATAATAATAATACATAATAAAATTGTAACACTTTTACATAAATTATCTCGCCCCAAAATACAAGCACTGGTACAAGACAACGATATATTTAATACAATATACTTACTTAAACATACATAAATACAAATAAACATCTATGACATCTATTAGGAAACAAACATCCATATTCATCATATAAATGATTGCATAGATTCAATGCGGGATTCGAACCCGGGAACTCTAGCTTCGTAGTCAGGTTCTCTAACCATTCGGCTAAACGGGTCATCAAATAGTAAAAGTAGATCCGACAACAGTTATAGTCAGATCAGCAAATACATCAAATGATTTTTTAAAAATATTTTAAAGTTATAAGCACTGTAAAGGTTTGAGCGACTTACAAATTCTTGAAAATGATGTTACATAAATAGGGTGAAATCGATGTTTTAAAATGGAGGAACAAAATGTAAGTAATGCGATTCTTTCAGTTCAATGATCTGATGTACTGGACTGGAAGAGCACAGAAATATTCTTCATTGTCTTAATATTATTGTCATAATAGCTTTACAGGCATAAAGGCACTTATTTTCTCAAAATTGATTCCTTTAGAATTCTTTTTGATGTCATTTGTTATACACTAGATGCTACTACCGCTTTGGAAACAAATGGTGCTCTGAGAGAAAAGATGCGGCGCAAGAAACTCTCCCAGCTTCAAAAAAGGAGGAGGTTCTCAATTCGTCGGTATGTTCTTTTTTTATGTTTGTTACCTCAAAACTTTCGACTGGGTAAACCGATTTTGATAATTCTTTTTTTATTCCATTATAATTTGGTCCAGATCTGACAATATCATCCATGAGAATTACGGATAACTCAATATCGCGCCAACCGATTTCGATGATTCTTTTTTTATTGGAAAGGATGCCAAAAATAACAATAGTCGTAATTAAAATTAGATTAATTCATTAGATTGTATAAAAATACGCAATTATTTTTATACTTTTCAGTGCAAATTATATCTATTGATTTGGAATAGTGTTTTTGAAGTCGGTTGTTTTTTTGTTATTTTTTTTAATGAAATGATACTGTACTGTCTTTGCTATTGCTATAAAATAATCATAATCTAGTCCCAGGCGGTCGGATCACTTAGATATTCAGCTGTGGAGTAGTAGGATTTACTGCAGAGACATTTTTTAATATACCATTTAAACTTATTTATAGATACCCGAACAGTGGCTGGCACTTTATTATAAAAGTGGATACATTTACCGTGGTACTCGCGTCAACGTCACCGCATGCTCTCCATGAGACACATGTATAATGTGTATATATGTAGATATACCTCCGTGCGTTAGTTTATATTACATATATATATACAAAGAGTCTACCATACAATATATAATAACCAAAAATAAATAATCTAACTGCTCGAAGATACAATTCACAAGTTACTTTGTTTTCACTTTTATCGGCAGTCCCCAAAGACTGCCTTTTCTTTCATTAGCTTGATGGTTTTTTAATCTCTTTGTTTGTTAAGGACTTTTGGAATGACGCGTTTAAAACGGCGGATTCATTTAAAACTTTGTAAACATCAATAACCACACGAGAACGGTCAATAATCTTTTTTTTATGAAAAAGGAGGACAGACGGGACACCTGGTGTTAAGTGATCAACGCCGCCCACATTCTCTTGCAGTTTCCAGCCTTTAAGGAAGAAGGATCAGACTATAGTCTATCCCATTTACTAATCTTATTATTATTTGCAGGACTATTTCAGAATCTTTTATAGAGGATTCATATTATGGGTGTAGATAAAGTCTTGTATACAACTGTTGATAATTAGGTATTAAAACAATCGTCACTCACACAACACACGAATGTGATATTATCACATTCGTGTTTTAATACCCCTTGTTACACAACAGTTGCATAAATAACTATTACACATAGGTAACATAATCAAAGAAAATTAGGTAACTTTATGAAATCCCAGATAAATAGCACAGT
>CATIXN010000020.1:13677977-13689138 GCA_949711725.1 Leptidea reali
CAGTTATTCTTTTCATTTTTTACTATGAGATTCGAGGAATAAAATGGCCGGAAGGAACATGTGATTTTATATGATAATTCTTGCTACTCGTAATATTATCTACATTAACTGAAAAGAAGGAATAGGTAAATTTAGTTTAATATATTCTCGTTTTCTCTTTTGATGAAAATAGCTGAGTCATATCATATTTATGATAAGCAAAAGATTGAATCAAGGTAAAATATTTCAATATCTTTATTAGATGAGTCACTTTACACTAGATTAAAGATGAAACTTAATCAACATACTATCGCGCATCATACGAAATATATCACATACTTTTCTCTGTAATCTCAAACAGTCTCCTCTTTACCAGTGGGAGGCTCCTTTACATAGGATGACGGCTTGATTATAGGTACCGCAACGGCGCCTATTTCTGCCATGAAGCAATAATGTGTAAACATTATTGTGTTTCAATCTGAAGGGCGCCGTTGCTAGTGAAATTACAGGGCATATGAGACTTAACATCTTGTGTCTCAAAGTAACGAGCGCAATTGTAGTGCCGCTCAGAATTTTTGGGTTTTTCAAGAATCCTGAGTGGCACTGCATTGTAATGGGGAGGGTGTATCAATCACCATAAACTGAACGTCCTGTTCGTCTCGTCCCTTACTATCATAAAAAAAAACATAATGCATACAGATCATTTAAATTGTAACGATGGGCAGAACGATGAAAATAAAAAAAAAACACTTGAAAAAAATTACTATAAAATACCGTATTAAAGCATACAAATTGTAAATATTTTTGAAGTCACTAAGTTTCATTGCATTTTTCTAAATCGCAGTTCCGAGAGTAATACTCATTTGATATGAATGAATCACCATCGTTTTCTTAGTTATAAATATATACAACCTCAGAGTTGAACAAGACATACCAAGATTAAGGAACTTTAGGTCACTCGAACGGTTGGCTCAGTGGAAGAGCACTTGGATCATTCATAAATTTTGGTTAAAAATTTAATTTAATCAATTTCAGACGTGAAAGATATCACTTTAAACATAATAAATTGTTTAGATTTTAAAGAGTGACTTCACAAGTCTTTTTCCTAATATGCAATTATTGGGGTTGAGCAGGCTATCAACTGTAAAGTAGATCCTGTAGATGAAGCCACAACCTGAGAGTTTAACAAAATATACCAAGATTATGAACTATACGTCACTTGAACGGTTGGCTCAGTGGAAAAGCGCTCGGATGGAACCCGTGAGTCACGAATTTTGATAACTTTAATTTATAGTAAATCAAATTGTTAAATTGATATTATTGTTACTAATGATTTAGAAATGTATTTTATAAAATTTGCACGTCATAAATGTGGCAAACATGTACCTTATAATACTTATGTAACATCAATCTAACATGTTTATGCAAATAAAACTTTGACTTTGAATAAAAAAACTAAGTATAATACTATACCGTTATGCCAGTCCTGTTTGTTTCATTTCAATCGGATCAAAAATAAAACATTAAATTGAAATGAATCGCCTAAATCTACGCAACCAAATTTGTGGGTTCCAGATCGTCTAACATAATTTGTCGACTCGGGTTACGGTACGCTGTACAAAGTTCTATTATTAAACACGAAACAATCAATTTTTGTTTCGGTCATCAAAAAGACATCAGCGTTCATGTTTTTTATAAATTAATATGTCGCAGTGAAATCGATTTGGCTTGTGAAGGGCCCAGGAGGCGTCCTTGTGACAAACCTTGGTGTTATTTAGAGATCACACGCTTGAACGAACTATCGAGCCTCCCTTTTATGAAGGATTTACCTTACCTATTTATAACTTAATCATATTCAATGAATACCTGCGATTCAGTCCGCATTACTCGACAGTTATAAGAAAATTTATCCGAACAGACTCAATTTAATACTTTGAATAAATAAAATCCTTAATGATGGAGAAATGATAATTGCTCCATTCGACTTGGCAATTGACGTAAAACAGACTTCCCCAGGTTCTGTAAAGTTATTTCAAAGATAATAAAAGTTTATTTATTTTAACAAGAATTTAATCTCCTTAAAAATGTAGCTTTAATATTAGCTAGCTAGTCAATTTACTAGTAGCTTTTCAACAATTAATGCGGGTAGTAGACTCATTGAGCACAACTTTGACGCCTGGGAAGAGTAAGAGGATGCATTGGGAATTTTTGTGATTTTTCCAAAGAATTTGACTGCGTCCACCATGAAACTTTACTCCTAAAACTAAAGCATTATGGAGTAAAAATAGAGCCCTAAATCTGTTAAAATCATATTTAAGCGAAAGAGTTCAGATAGTCTATGTAAATAACGATGATTAGTCTAGCTCGATTTAAAGAAGATTTTAATTCAATTATGGCGAAAATTGTTATCAGTTTCGCTTTGCAAGTGATATTTTTCTATTTTCGGAGAGTGAAAACCATCTAGAGGAAATATTGCAACAACTTGCAAAACAAATGTACTAATGCCGGCTTGCAAATAAAAGCGTCCAAAGCAAAAATCATGACCAATGCATCCGGTACAACTGGTTTGATCGTAGTTAATATTGAAACAGTTGAATATGTCATAGAATACATTTACTAAGGACAGTTAATAACCCATGAAAATAACATGAAGAAAGAAATAGACAGACGCATTTAAAATTCTTGGAAAAGATACTGGTCTTTGAGTGAAATCATAAAAAAACCCCGTAATATCTATGGAATACAAAGAAAACTCTATAACAAGTGTATACTCCCGTGTCTAACGCATGGATGTCAAATTTGGGCTCAAACAGATCTCTCAGAAAAAATTAAAGTGTGCCAAAATTCCATAAAAAAGAGCGTATTTGATGTTAGGAGACGAAACAAAGTAAAGTTAGAGAAAATCAAGATTCAAACAAAATTTAAACACGCACACAAAACGTGTCGAAAGTTAAAGTGGAAATGGACTGGACACATTCTGAGGGAAAAGAAAGAGAAATGGACAAAGACCGTGACAAAATGGTATCCAAGAGACGGGAAATGAAGGAAATGTTGACAGATTAGAAGGTTCTACCTTCTAATTTCTTCCACCTTCTTCCGACGTTTTTAAAAGTAGCTAGAGACTGAACAAAGTGGAAATCCTTTGGGGAGGCCTTTGGTGAAAGACAAATTACTAGTAAAGTTAATTTAGGTTTTATTTATAAGAAGAAAAAAATAAGTTTGTTGTAAAAATAAAGGCTTATTATATTTTATGTTTATATTTCTTCAATAAAAAAATCAATGAGATAGCTAAATCATCAGACTTTAATTTTTTAAATATTATAACAAGATACTTCTTTATGTATCAAAATTGTTATGAATAATCCTTTACTAGATGGTCTGTTGTCCCTCAAGCTTCCCAAATCCTTACAGGTGGGATTAGGACCAATTGATTACGTTGACTAGGATTTCCTTCAATTTGGATCCGCAAAATTGAGTGGCTTTAGCCAGGCTGTAGTAATCTAACTCTGTATACATGTGTTTAATATAAGCCAAAGAATATATCATCCCTCAAAATATATTTCAATTTGAAACCCCTGACCCACTGACTTTAAGCGGTCATTAGTACAGGATTTCAAAGCTTTCGCTAGTAAGGCAAATAAAAATATGGAAATTACTGCAGATTTTTATCGACATATTTATAAGTTGTATAAGACTACATATTTGGTTAGATTGCATTTATATTTATAAAAAAGCTATGTCTATATGAATCATATAATATTTCAATATCTGTGTATTATTCAAACAAAACAAATCTTAAAACTATATTTACAATACTACGACTACATAAAATTAAAACTATCATTACGTGGAAGCGTACCAAGAATACTGGCAGCATTACCGCGTTGGATAACAAGGCTGATCCGTTGACCGAAATAGCTGCCAGTGCTTGGGTTGCCCGTAGCCTTATTGAGGCGCGAAGATAGTATTTTGAACATTCTCCGCGCCTCTGGGCCCCACGGGCCAAGTGTCTCGACACCAAACGGCACAAAGATGTATGCCTCACTGAGGCCAACATATTTGCGACGCATGCTGTCTTCGGTAGTCGAAGCAGCAGCCCCAGCACCAACTGACGTAACTTGGACATGAGAAGGAGCCAGAGTGTCGATGCAAGTAGCGTCCCACACCAGCGCCCTTCGCCGTGCCCAAGCCAGCAGAATATTAATATAATATTTTGTGTGTGATATCCTAAATCAATTGGTAACAAATATTATTATTATAAAAGGAAAATATAAAGAAGAAGAAGATATAATTCGCCGCATCCCAATGATAACGACTGCAGTTTTCAGTGCGGCGTGCTGTCGCAATGACCATAAATAAATCACAGGGTTAGTTTTTAAGTATTTGCAGTGCTAATCTTGAAAACTCATGCTTCTCTCATGGATTTATATTATATCATGGAGTTATATTATATTGCCTGCTTTGGCGTTGGGTAACCGTCAACTTCTATTGCAAGATATGGTGCTGTGACCTCAATTACTGAACTTATTATTCTAACAGTTATGCCCCTGCCCCTGTCCCTATTATATGAGCAGTTTTTTTTATTTCTAGAGATCTAAAACTAAAAATAATTTCTACTGGGCTAACAAAACTGAGTTTGAAATTTTGTATACATTCTTAAACACTTTCCATTAGAAGTGACTCTGATTGCGACACTGGTGGAGGAGAATTTGTTCAAGCTAATATAGGAAAATTTGCGAGTAAGCCAAAACCTGAAAAATAATAAATGGGAATCAAAATAATGGTTAAATTGGGTGAGTAATTTTGCAAGGAAATCTTATCCGTATACAAGATGTCATTGTTATGCTGGCCGCAAAGGAAAAGAGAGAATGAAAGAGTAATATAAACAAGAAAAACGCGAATGACATAGAAATAAATAAAAGGGAGAATAGAGCATAAGTTGAAGCTACAACAGAAATTACAAATTAAATAATTACAATAAAAAACACTTAATTCCTATTAAACTTCTTCTTATATTAAGGGCGAGACGTGCAGGAAGTTCAGTTGATGGTTATTGATACGCTCTGCCCATTACAATGCAATGCCGCTCAGGCTCTACAATTGCGCTTGCAAACCGAAACACAAAGCTTACACATTACTATTATAACACTAGAAATTAGGGATTGCTTGTAACTAATTCTTGTACGCTTCATTAGATACATAATAGCTTTAAGGGTAAATGAATACACTTCTATAATAAAGTCCCAGCCACTGTTCAGGCATTATCTATAATTAAAATTTAAATGTTTTATAAAATAAATGGCTCTGTCGTAAATCCTATTACTCCACTGCTGAATATCTAAATGATCGGACAGCCTGGGACTAGATTGTGATTATTTTATAGCGATAGAAATGTCTGTACAATATTGTATATTTTTATTGAAAAGAGCGCAAAAAAAGTTGTGGTACCCATAATCAGCTAGCCGTTATCCTGTACAAAGGAGCCTCCCACTGGTTGCATTATTAAGTATACACAGCGCTAGTTATTAAATAACAACTTCTCCTAATGCGATTCATTAAAAATGGAACTTTTTAGATAAACCAAGCAGTACTTCATTGTAGCATTACTTTTTATTATAATTTCGTTAATGATATTTTGCCGCATAATAATTAACTGTAGCTAAAGATCTTTGCGTGACACAATGGTTGCACGTAAAAATTTGCATGCATGCTCAGTTATAGCCGGTAAAAACTTCACTATTTTGTATTGCTATAAATCCTGGTTATTAGAGTTTTTGATAGAATTGGGAATAATGAGGGAATCTGAAATTGTGAATCACATCGTATCTTACGATTCATCTCATTTATCTAATCAGGCGAGAAATGTTTAATTAATATCACTGCTTAATTGTATCATCGCAATTAGATCACTAACTCTAACTAACAAGAATTGCTGGATTGGAGCCGCTATCGCTGCATAATGACATGACATTGCTGTTTAATGACAAGATCTTATCTATCGATAGTTATGTCCAATATAGTTATATTATTAGTTAATATAGTTCAATACTATCTGTCGATAGGCTACAGCTGTTAATTAAATGTAAGTAAGCGTAAATGGAAAGATTTGTCTACCTCAAATTAAACTAGGGACAGATAGGTTATTGAAAACGGTCGTTAATCTATATAAGCTATCTATCTTTATATATAAAAAAAACATAGCGACGAATTGAGAACCTCATCCTATTTTGAAGTCGGTTAAAAATTTCGTGTCACGTTGCTTGTCTCCGATGAACTCCCAAACTAATGTACTGATTCTAATAAGATTTTGCACACTGTTTGTAGTTTGATCCAACTTCAGAGATAGGATAGTTTTTATTTCGATTCATGACCCTTATTGGTTTTTTATTTTCGAGTTTTATTTCTGTATGAATAATTCTATGAGATTAATTTTTGACGTACAGATTGACAATTCTGCTGTGACATTATTTCATTACAATAACAACGAAATAATTATTGTAATTTGTAATTGAACTTCTACAAATTTCGCAAATTTAACAAAAAAAATATGTAATTTTGTACATAACTATGCATTTATTTACTTTTATATAAAATAAAATCTAAAAATAAGGTAGCCTGCCGCCTCTCTAAAACTGAACTGATTTAAATGCGACTTTCACTAAAAACTGGTGCAATTCATGACAAAATATTAAGTATATAACATGTTAAGGTTCTTCCATAATGGCAATGAAATATGAGGATAATAGTTGAAAATGTCGGAAAAGTCAAGGTGGCTTGGAACTTTCATTGAAAATGCTACCTAATTGCCGTTTGAGATATAACAAAATAATTATGGTAGTATCGTTTTTGTTTATAGGTTTACAGTAATGTATGGTATGTCTATCTTTAAAGATAAATTACTAAATCTAGTCTAATAAAAAAATGGTTACAAGTAGTATTTACTATTTATGAATGTATTCTTTTGAATATCATATTTTCATTTTTGTAACCTATGTAGCATGAAGTATTTTTAGTTTAAGGTAATTTGCAAGTTAAAGTAATTAAAATTTGGCGCCAAAATGCAGTATTTTGTTTTTTGTTATACTAAGTATCACGCCGTGCGCGCGCTTCCGAACGGTTGGATATCTGTGCGCGCTTGCTAACGGTTGAATACTTGTACGTGACGGTGTGTATCGGGGAATTGAAAATGTCCTCTGTGGTTAAATGTGCAAATTGCAATGTAGTGATTAACGAAGTGTTGGCCTTCGTCAATAATAAAATATCAGTGATGGATGACGAAAGTATAAGCAGAATCTGTTTAAGTGCTTTCTCTGTAAATGAAATTTTAAAGGCTAAGGAGTTGTTGTTAGAATCCTTGCCGACAACAAAACGGAAGATTAAGCGAAGGAAAAATGTAAGGGACATAGATGACATTATCTGTCTGACCTGCGATTCCGATTCTGAGGGTATCGTAAATAGGAGGTATTTGTGGCCCGTGACCTTGAAAAGTTACCTCCGGTTTTGTTCGACCATGTTGACGTGACGAGGCTTTTGAAAGACATTGTTAAGCTACGGCAAGATCTCGACATGATTATTGATGATTATTATGCTACAGTTCAGCAAATGAATCAGTTGAGAAATGAGGTGCAGCATCTGTCTTCAGGGTGGTGCAATGTAAACAGCAGAAGGGGTGCATATGTTGCAAGCTTTGAATGCGATAGTGGTCCCTCGGGGTTGCCGATAGACTGCAATGAAGGCTTAATAAGTGAATGTGAACACAATATATTGGAGAATAATGAGGGTAGTAGTAAAAAAGTAGAACTACGAGACTCGACAACGATGACGCAAATCGCGGGTCAGCTGATCGAGTCGCTCGCGTCTCGTCCCCCTCAGCCCGAGGCCTGTCCATCGCGGGTGCACAGTGCAGGGCCGCGGCACACCTCGTCCCCGCTACAAGTTAATCCGGCCGCTAGTACTGAGCTGCTAGTAACACAACTCGACACGGCCGTCGGACCTACGCTCGACATAAATGTATCCGGCCCTATTGAGTGTAAGCAGAAGTCGTTGGCGGAGATTGTTCGAGAAGGGAAGTGGAAGACACAAGCCCCGAGTGACCAATGGGTTCGTGTCCAAAGTAGAAGATCGCGAAACCGTTTCGTTGCAAAGCGAGTAAAAGCGATTCCTGAGCCTGGAAGTAATTTTATTGCAGCGGAAACTAATGTTCCTATGTACATTTATAATGTGGCGAAGGGCGTGTCTGTGTGTGATATCAGTACATATATTGTGAAAAAGACTAACATTGATGTTAAGGTTGAAAAAATGGATATGAAGCTAGCTAAGGACTACGAATCATACAAAATATTCGTACCTAAACATTCATTAAATATGTTCCTGAGTGATGACTTCTGGCCAAAAGGGGTAGCCTATCGTCGATTTATAAACATCATCAGGCGTGATAAGGAAAATGTCCGTGGGACTAGCGAGAATATTACTAGCTCTAAATTATGAATAACATAAACTTGATAAGTTTTAACAGCAAAAACGTGATGAGATCAGTGGAATGTGTACGGCAGCTTTGTCGCTCGGCTGATGTGGTGGCGTTACAGGAGACGTGGCTAATGCCGCACGACCTCGGATATCTGGTCACGATTGATGACGACTTCGCCTGCACGGGTACCTCTGCAGTGGATACAGCGACGGGGATCTTACGCGGGAGGCCTTACGGCGGAGTTGCCCTACTCTGGAGGAAAGATACGTTTCCGTCGGTAACTGTAGTGAAATGCAATAGTGTGCGTCTCGCCGCTATAAAAATCGAGCTAAGTGATCGTTCTATTTTGATATTTTCTGTATATATGCCTACCGAGTCCAATGAAAACTTAGTGGAGTTCACAGAGTGTCTCAAAGAAATGACAGCTATAATTGACAGTCACAATGTTGAGTCAGTGTTTATGTTAGGGGACTACAATGCGCACCCTGGTGAGTCATTTGCTACTGAGCTCTTAAATTTTTGTAAGGAACAATCGTGGTCTTGTGTAGATTTGGAATTGATGCCGCCGGACAGTCATACATTTGTCAGTGATGCGCATGGCTGTCTGCGATGGCTCGACCACTGTGTTGTTACTTGTGCCGCGCGGCACTCCGTGTCCGCGGCCTCTGTGTTATATAATACTTATTGGTCTGATCATTACCCTGTATCTATACAATGTAATTTTAATTTAGTTAAGCCTAAGCTTTCTACACCTAATGTTAGTGTAAATAGAATAGTCTGGGGTCAACGTGACTCGACTCAAATTGAGAAATTTAAAAATGTATGTCACTCTAGACTTTGTGAAATTGATTTTCCTTCAGAATTAAGAAACTGCTCAGATTATATGTGTTGTAACAAAAATTATAAAATAAGCTCCGGCGTCAGGTGTCATATTGATGGAGTGTGCGTGAACAATATCAGCTACGCAGACGATATGGTGCTGCTGAGCCCATCGATTGGTGCTTTACGAAGGCTTCTGAGAATTTGTGAGTGCTATGCGGTGGCACACGGGCTCAAATACAACGCGAAAAAGAGTGAAATAATGATTTTCTGGCCGGATAAAAAGCGATACACATTCGTTCCGACATTTAGCTTATGTGGTACAGCTCTAAATAAAGTTAAGCAAGTGAATTATTTGGGTCACTGGGTTACCGAGGACCTTAATGACAATATGGATATTGAAAGAGAGCGCAGAGCGCTGTCTGTCCGATGCAACATGTTGGCCCGCAGGTTTTCACGATGCACGGAGACTGTTAAAGTTGCGCTTTTTAAATCGTACTGTCAGTCATTTTACACCTGCAGCCTATGGGTTAACTACACCCTGCGGACATACAGCGATCTGCGTGTTCAATATAATAACGCGTTCCGGGTGCTGATGGGACTGCCGCGCCACTGCAGCGCCTCCGCTATGTTCGCGGCAGCTCACACAGATGGCTTTGCGGCCATCATGCGCAAGCGGTGCGCTTCTACCATGCGCCGCATGCGCGACAGTCCCAACACCATACTGCATGCGCTGTCGGACCGGTGGGACTCCCCGATGCTGGATCGTTGGATACGGCTGCATGCAGTCGTATAGTAATTTACCGTCATCATCGGGAGGTCCACCCGGACCAACCTGTTATTTTATTTTATTAATTTTCTAAATATGTGATTTAATAAGTAATTACTAACACTATTTTGTAAGTTTGCAAATTGTACTAACAAATATGGATGTAATCTCATGAGTGAATCCGAAATAAATGATTATTATATTATTATTATTATCACTCTAACAGTAAATACAAATGTAACGAAAGTTCTCAAGATAAAACTCATCGAACTGTCCAGGGCGCAGAATCTACGTGTATCGCCTCTACACGAGGCATCCTCAGGACGTGTTGTCTCGCCAAAATCTGGCACCAGACATGTAGAGGCGAAACACGTGTCGAATTGTTTAAGGCGCTATAGCCCTAAAAAGTAACATACTTAAAAATCTACTTAAAATACTTCTACAAATACTACGGCTCCAATTTTTTGACATGTTTATCTTCATTTTTTTATCTAAATTATCGCTGGTTCGAAAACACGATTACGAAAAAAAATCTCGATAGATTTATTTTTTGAAACATAGTCTTTTTTATTTGAATTGTTTATATTATCATAAAACTATGATAGCTATAAACACAAAGCTTATTTTATTCGATAGTTTATTAGTATTTATAAGTTTTCACTGTGGGATTTATCAATACGCTTTTTGCAATTATTTTATATTAATTTTTTTCGTAATAAATCAAACGCGACGCCTTGGTTGCATGCTCGCTCAAGCCAGCAGTACGCCCGTGACCACTGTCAAGGAAGGTACTGTGTTCGTGTCTCTCGGGCTCACATTACGTAAGATTTTAGCAAACAAGTACAAAGCGGGAATCATAGTAAAAAAATAATGATGATGCGACAGCGTATTTGTTGAAATATATAGGTAAATGAAAGTCGGAAAGTACTAAAATAAAATCTACGTAATATTATTTTGAATATTATGCCACACGGGATTTTTGTATATAATATGTACTTTAGGAAGGTTAGATAAATCCAAGATGACCGCCGCACAAAATTATGATTTCATCAATATGGATATCGTGTCCGAGGTTCTCGAGGGTGCAGAGAACGATTCTGTGATCATTTTTGAAATCCAAGATGGCC
>CATIXN010000020.1:13689148-13780187 GCA_949711725.1 Leptidea reali
GGGTGCAGAGAACGATTCTGTGATCATTTTTGAAATCCAAGATGGCCATCTTGGATTCCGCTCAAAATTCGGCCTCGACACCCTCGAGAACCTCGGATACGATATCCATATTGTTGTTATTATAATTTTAGAATCTGGGATACGATATCTATAATGTTGAAATCATAATTTTGCGCGTAATATAACATTTCTCTCATACGTCGATAAAAAAGATTTACTTCAAAAATGCATAAAAAATATTATCACAGTAATTCCGTACTCTAGCACAACTGTAAGTTTTAAAAAATATTACGCGGTCCTTCTGGGTCGGCGGTCGTTAACCCGCATCGCTCGGTTCGTTCTTAGCCATGCCCGACGCCCGTGTCCATGCGTACCTATCGAATCTAACGTTCGCGAAATTTTTACCTAAAGTGTTGGGAAAACCTCGCCTTAAAGACAAATATTGGCGGAATTAACACTAAAGAAAACTAAAATCATTTGTATTATTATGGATTTCCGCAAAGTAACGCCTACTTCAATAAAATGTACCAAACTAATTTACATAAAAATCTCAAAAAAGTAACCGTCCTTATGGCGCAGTCGGGTATAAAGGAAATAGTATAAAATTTACTTCGATTAATTATTGATTATGAAATCTAGTCCTTAAACGTTTGCTTAGCTTTATAAAGACACATATAACACAGAATCAGTCATTTTTATATGCCAAATCCATATAAATTTATAAGCTTAGATTAAGGATTGGTCTCCGCTGCGCTCCAACTAGATACCGCACTGCCTAAGAACAATAGCTATTTTATTACAGCAACTGTTATGTGCTTGTGTGCGTGGCATCTTGACACTTAATGGCATCTTTATAATTTTGTAACTTGCGCTTCGTGTTATTTTAAATTGAAATTAATAAAATACAAAATACTTTATATTTTTATATTTTTACATTTATATTTTTACAATGTTTTACTACGCAAACCGGGATTTTAGTTTCAATTATTGTCAAAGCTAATCAGAACATGTGGCACGTCAACGTTACACATTGTTCGAGACTGGCTCGACTACGCCCACTTAGGCGTAGTACTAGTTGTTGGAGCGCAGCCACGACCAATCCTTAATCTTAGTTTATAAGTATTGAAAAAAACTATACATACGCAAAACTTAAAGTAAAAATAAATCAGAATCTCGGAAAATTTTCAGCTGAATCTGTTCTTAATTTACTCCAGGTAGAAAATAAGTGGAGAGAATTTGCTTCTTTCAATAATTTAATATTAATTGTAAGTAGTTATAATTAAATAATACTACAACACGAATTGAAAACACGTGCACGTGCACCGAGCCTCATAAATACGGCCGCATTTCAAAACACGTGCACGTGTACCGAGTCCTATAAATACAGCCGCACGGTCGACACTTCAGTCAGTCGTGCTCGGGCTGTCGTACGATACGGACCTGTCCGGAAGTCGTAACGCTGCCCGTTGAATAAACGAAAGTGGTAAAATACCTACTCGTGAATTTTTTTTAGAAGAACCAATGAGTGATCTTCAGCAAGATAGCAATTGTGATGTCAACAGTAATGACGTCACACCTTTTAAAAGCAATACAGAGGTTCTTTCCTCGTCATATAATAATATGCTGAAATTCATTCTTTACACAATGCTAGCTGAGCTTCATTACATCATTATTTTTAATTGCCACTCACTTCTATGTAAGCTTGAAATTTGCGATTCATGATAAGAAAATTTATACAAATTAATATAATAAAATTATAACAATTTTCCCATTTGAAATGAATAATATAAATATATCAAATAAATCAGATCAAAATCAGTTTATTCACGTAGGTCACGGAAATGACACTTATGAATGTCAAAAAAAATCTTTTTTTTTAATTGAATCTACCCCTACTTCGTAAAGGATTGAGCT
Organism: Leptidea reali; assembly: GCA_949711725.1. Taxonomy (NCBI): domain Eukaryota; kingdom Metazoa; phylum Arthropoda; class Insecta; order Lepidoptera; family Pieridae; genus Leptidea; species Leptidea reali. Next base: position 13,691,063 of record CATIXN010000020.1, read on the forward strand.
TATGAGAAGTAGCAAGAAACTCACTGCCACTCTTTTATATCAAGATTTACACTTACATCGATTTACAAATCATTTCAATTACAATATAATATTTATGTGATGTAAAATGATGCAACAAACACACTCAAACGTCAAATAGTCAATGTCTTACACGAGTAAGTCAAAAAAGTAAATGTAAATTAATACAAAAGTTATTGAGTACAGTAGCTGCATCCTCCACATACACCATAAATAAATAAAGGTATTCTGTGAGCATTTTATAAGCGATTATAAATAAATAAATATGTATATATCCATACATATATATACACACAATAACTTTTAAGAATCTGAAACCGATATAGGAGATTTGGTTATATTTTATAAGTAGCTGACTCGAAAATGTGAGTATTATGTAAAGCGATCAAAAATGTTTATACTTCAACCAATAATTATCATTTTTGTGCGCAATAATGAATATTGTATTTAGCCACAAAAATACTAGTAGTTTTGTTCTTATAAATAAAGCAATTCGTGCGGAACTATTCCCTAACCATTCCAAAATATTCAAAAATGCACACCTGTTTTTACTTCTGCCGGCACTCCCGGAGTTATTTTTTTATATTTATTTGCAGCCAATCATAATCAATTGAAAGCAAAGTTTTGTTATAATATTTAATTTGAGAACTTTGAATAAGATCCACGGATGTTCACACTGAAAATGTTAATGTAGATACTCAGTTAATTTATTTAAGTAGGTGTTACTTTGCGAAAATCCATAATTATACAAATGATTTGAGTTTTCTTTAGTGTTAATTCCACCAATATTTGTCTTTAAACAATTCGACACGTGTTTCGCCTCTACACGAGGCATCCTCAGGACGTGTTGTCTCGCCAAAATCTGGCACGATGTGCCTCGGAATTGACACTATAGAAAACTCAAATCTTTTGTATCGATACTCAGTTATAACAACACTAACAATTCTGAACTGCTATTGTAATCACATTTTCGAATAGAGAGACGTCTGTTTCTCGACATTTAAAGGCTCTTTGAATATGAATTTAATTAAAGACTTGAACAAAACTGGAAAGAATTGAAAGCAGCGAGAATAACACCAAGCAACAAGATATTTATTGCAAAACGAAACTGGATCGCTTTAATTAAAATTTATTGTGATAAAAGTATCGTTGACAAAGAGGTCTTAAGCTTTCTTTGTGATTTAATATACCTTTTGGTGATATTGTTTCATGCTTTGCAATTTGCTATATAATAATAATATATCATTTATTTCAGGCATTTCACTCATAGAATCTCAAACAATATATGACTTAAATAACATTACATAATTGTACTTACATTGAGTTTCGTTAAATTACAGATACAATTATATATATGTCATCATCATCATCACCAGCAGGAAGACCACCACGATCGGTCCTGCCCTCATCCAACGTATTCCAGCAATCTTGACCAGATCGTCGGTCTATCTTGTGGAGGCCTACCAACACTGCGTCTTCCGGTAAGTGGTCGCCATTCGAGGGCTTTACTGCCCCAACGGCCATCTCTCCGTCAACAATGTGCACTGCCCACTGCCACTTTAGTTTCGCAATCACTTGGAGTATGTCATTATTATATATATATATATATATATGTGTCATAATAACAATTAAAAAAGAAAATACTTAAATCTATACTAATATTATAAAGCTGCAGTGTTTGTTTGTTTGTTTGAACGCGCTAATCTCTGGTACTACTTGTCCGATTTGAATGATTCTTTCAGTGTTGGGTAGTCCATTTATCGAGGAAGGCTATATGTTTTTTTTCAAAATAAGGGATCCGTAATAAAATTGCTATTTTGTAACACAAGGTGTAAAATTGAAAACCTATTTTTGCGTGCGCTTCAAAAACTATTGACAATAGAACAAAATGATGTACAGGCTATAATATAGGCAATATTTTACTACTTATAAAACTATCGCGTGAATTATACTTTATATGGCAAAATAACGTTTGCCGGGTCAGCTAGTTTTAAATAAATATTAATGTAGTCCGATACAATTCATTAATATTAAATTTCATTTCAGCTGTTACATCAACTGAAGTGGCAGTGGGCAAGGCACATCGCTCGACGGACAGATGGCCGTTGGGGCAGTAAAGTCTTCAAATGGCGACCACGTACCAGAAGACGTATTGTTGGTAGGCCCCCCTACAAGATGGACCGATGACATGATCACGCTGGCCGGAATAGGTTGGATGAGGGCAGCGCAGGACCGATCGTCGTGGGGATCTTTGGGGGAGGCCTTTGTCCAACAGTAGACGTCTTCCGGGTGAAATTATGAAGTTGTTATAAGTCACAAATGTCATATTTACCATAGTCATACACAGCGTTAATTATTAAAATAACAGCTTTTTCTAATGCATAAATGCAATAAAGGAAGTAGCTCTTTTTCTTAGTACAGTATCGAAATCGTCAACCCTATTCTCCGCAAACATGCCTTGAATATATACGAATCGATACAAAGTAAGGTTGTAAGGTTTGCGGTGGAGCATTAAATGTTTTTTTGCAGTGCCGTTCAGGATTCTTGAAAAATCCAAAAATTCTGAGCGGCACTACAATTGTGCGTCACCTTCAGACAAAATAAATAATATAAAATAATTTACATTAATTCAAGTACATTAAGTAGTGGCAGGCTCTTTTGCCCAGGAAGCCGGCTAGATTATGGGAACCACAACGGCGCCTTTTTCTGCCGTGAAGCAGTAATTTGTGTTTTTCAAGAATCCTGAGCGGTACTGCATTGTAATGGGTAGAGCGTATCAATTACCATCCGATGAATGTCCTGCTCGGCTCGTCCCTTATTTTCATTAAAAAAAGGAAATCGTCAATCCTATTCTCCGTAAATATGCCTTGGTAAGGTTTGCGGTGGAGCATTAAATGTACTTGAATTAATGTGAATGCTATTATTTTATTCAACTAAGCTGATTGCTCTTATCATTAACAGTTGATAAAATGAGATCTGTGTGCTATCAAAGACAAAGTCAGTGATTTAAATAATCATTACAGCAAACGTTATTTAAAACGCTGGAGAATTTCAATGCGAGATCAGCAGCAGATTAAAATTTTCTTTGTTATAGCTGTCTTATAGAAGAAATACTATTTAAAAACTTACTTTGTCTGTCTATTTGTCATAACTTTTTTATGTCAAGGTACTTATGCGTGTTTCTTTCTTTCTTAAAAGGTTTCAAGTGAGAATCACTATTGGTAATTGAATTGGCATATTGTACTTTTTAATATAAAATAATGTTGAATATTATACATTTGTTAGTAAGATTTTAGTATTTTTATTTCGTTGCATCTTGTCTTAGTTTTTTAATAATATATATTCAATATTTATAAAACGAATTAACTTATTAATTTTTAATAATAAGGATGAAAAATTAAACAAAACATATTTTGTGTACCCTTATTTTTGAAAGAAGAAAAACATGAACCCGTATGTAATAGATCACCTGGTCTGGTGTCTTATCGGGTTCATGAGATGAGTCTCCACATCTGGATCCAAAACCTCCCGAGGGTATACATGAGTGAGGTGACCAATTCTCTCACTAAGGAGTTCAATCAAATGGCCTTTCTCGAAGCTAAAATCAAAGATCTTTGCACAGGAAGTCGGCTAGATTATTGGTACCACAACGGCGCCTTTTTCTGCCGTGAAGCAGTTATGTGTAAACATTACATTTCGGTCTGAAGGGCGCCGTAGCTAGTGAAATTACTGCGCAAATGAGACTTAACATCTTATGTCTCAAGGTGACGAGCGCAATTGTAGTGCTACTCAGAATTTTTGGGATTTTCAAGAATCCTGAGCGGCACTACATTGTAATGGATAGGGTGTATCAATTACCATCAGCAGAACGTCCTGCTCGTCTCGTTCCTTATTTTCATAAAAAAAACCAAGGTCGTCCCGATATTATTTTGTCATCGTAAAAATCCACGTTCAAGCCATACCTCTCGCCTTTTGCAAATAAAATGATATAACTATGAAACTAAGTCTCATTTCATATAAACGTCGGAAACATCAGATTCCATAAAGAACAGAGACGTGTCAAATGAAAATGGTTCTCGCCAACATGAATCCCGTCCTACTTTCAATTCTGCATGCCATTTTGATGTTTCATTCAAGTAACTAAGAATAAAATATGAACTCGTTTATGTGAACAGAGTGCATGTAATTGTTTCTTCACAATCTACTATTTAAAGAATTTGTCATTTTTAAAGTGATATCACCTTAAAATACAAAAGTGAGGGTTATCACCTTAAAAATAAACAAATTGATTAGATTTGAAAGGGCGACATCTTAAGTCAATTTCCTAATATGCAAATATTGGGGTTGAGAAAGGTTATCAACTGTAAAGGAGATCTTGTCGATGTAGCCACAACCTAAGACTTGAACAAAACATACAAAGTTCAGTTGGAAGCACTCGCACAGAACGCGAGAGGTCGTGGGTTCGAGTCCCGCATCTTTATTAAATTTTGTTTTCAAATTTTATTTGTGTATTAATCCATCAACGGACGATCATGGAACCCAGTGGGAGCTACAGGATGCCGGCTAGATTATGGGTATCACAACGGCGCCTTTTGCTGCTGTAAAGTAGTAATGTGTAAGTAATGCTGTGTTTCGGTCTGAAGGGCGTCGTAGCAAGTGAAATTACTGGGCCAATGAGACTTAACATCTTATGTCTCAAGGTGACGAGCGCAATTGTAGTGCGGCTAAGAATTTTTGGGATTTTCAAAAAAAATACTGAGCGGCACTGCATTGTAATGGGCAGGGCGTATCAATTACCATTAACTGAACGTCCTGAGGGTCTCGTCCTTTATTTTCATAAAAAATAAACCGGTCAAGTTCTATTATAACTTCACGATCTGCATACACTACACAATATTTTACAGAATAAAAAATCTGCACGTCACCTCCCTAAGCTTCGTGACCAGTTGCATTTAATCCCCATAGGAATTTGTTAATGTTACATTTTTTCCGAAAGCTGGTAATTATAAAATTAAAATCTGAAGCCTTCACTTGGAATAGAACCTCATCACGTGTCTAAAATTAAGTGGTCTTATCAGATATTAGTGGTAAAATGTATTATAAGGAAAAATATTAAATCACTTATACGAATGTTTTAATGCGGTCTCAAGAAAATTTGGACGCCGGTGATCACTTGCTATCAGGTGACCCGTACGCTAGATTGTTTTTGCATTGAAACTTACAAAACACATCACTAACTTTCATTAACAATTACGACTTAAATGTTTCTAACCCAAACCGAAGATGAGAAAAATAATTTATGACGAATTAGATTATTTTACAAGATAGACGTACTAAAATATGTTTTTTTTTAAATTCGGATATGCCAATAACTTTACTTAAAATAAGGTTTAATTCGATATAAAAAATATTTAGTTTTTAAGAACAGAAATTTTTAAAGTTCCCTAACAATAAGTTTCTTATTCAAAATAAAAAGAGTACCAAAAAACTAAAAAGTCAAATTACTCTGAAGCCTAGGGGATATAGTTATATTTGCTGGCTTTTTCCAACATTACCATTTTTAACAAGACATTTTACAGGAGGTTATAATACTGAATGAACTTAATTCAGAAATGTTTCCTGTGAAATACAGTTTACTTAAAAAATAAAAATGACTACAACAAGTACGTACTAAGTAAATATGTTTGCTTAAACTGATAACATTATGGCAAAATTAAACTTTTTCTTTGTTTAACGCGAGTGTTACAATATTAAATTAAGGATTAAAAAGCGTGTTATTGTATTGTTAAGTCCCTTGAAAACGAGATCTGGACTTGAAACGTCAGTTTAACTTAAATAATAATAAAAATGTAACTTTTACGCAAAATCTTATTTAAAAACAGTTAAAATAACACGCGTTTTAATACTTTAAAAAGTGTTTAATTCAAAATTAAACTCATATTAGTTACAAGTATCAAAAACTATTTATCATTGGCTAATTTCATTCTACAAGCTCTTTAAGGAAAGTATTAAATAATTCGGCAGTTAATTACTCTCAATAATATAAGATAATTTTGTTGATCACGACTGACTATAATTCTTATATTATTTCATTTACCAAAATTTTTTTACGCATTGCTGTCAATAAAATAATTTATTTTCTATAATAAATTCCTTGTTTTTGATATTTGATATTGCTTTTTAATTTTTAAATGTTTGGTATTTTATTGTAATATTAAAATAAAAATGTCTATTGAGCTTAATCGAGACTATTGTAACCAAAAAATTGAAAATAATATACATTTATTTATACAAAAATTTTCACCAGATTATAATAGAATAATAAAAGGAAATAATAAATTTGAAATAAATAATAATTATAACAAAATAACAGCTTTATAATCATTTTATTCAGTATTGCAATGTTGAACACATTATGTTGAAAAATTAAATTATTCTGGATAACAAAAGGTGGCCATTTTGAATATTAATAAGTTTTGTATTCTTCCGACACTTCGATGGATTTAAAAACATGAGTTAGGTAACTTAATGAAAAAACCTTGTTGTTCGCGTAACAGACTAAAACATATATTATAAGGTTTAAAACTAAAAATAAAACAATGCAGCTTTAAAATACTTAAACTAAGAATATTGATATAAATTTGATTGTAAAATCAATATTATTAAGGCGCTTATGGTTTTATTTTCACACAAATAATATAACAGCAATTAATTAAAAAAAAAAATTCCCAGACTTGATCTGTGAAGTTCAGTTACTCGGTAAATTAAAAGATATTTTAATCATCCACATTCTAACCACATTTAATGGTTTGGTGATGCAGTTATGGTTGATGTGAATTTCAATTTTAATTCTCTACGCGATCGTTTCAGTAACGTTCTCGACAGACAGACTGACGGACAATAAGTTAATTTTATAAAATTCTCGGCTCTCATTGGAATCAGCAAATAAGTAAAAAAAAATAGATGTTTTAGTAGAAGACTTGTTGCTTAAAATTTATTTTGTTTTCATAACAATTATATAAACATTTACAAAACAATAAAATTTTACATGTCGTATTTTCATTATGGGAACTTTATTTTTATTTTTATCGCATAAATTCATATAAAATTACAAAATCAAATTTACCAACTCAGCGTGCTTATTATTCAGCTACGGTATAGGTAAAATAAATTAATTAAAAAATTAACTCACCAATTCACCCTTAAACTGTATATAAAATCACTAACATTATCACAACATAATAATAAAAGGATTACTACAACTGCGACGAGAACAAATAGTTAAGGTTCTCTGGCTACGAGTGGAAAGCTTGACGAACGAATGGTGACTGCTACGCCGTAGCGCTACCCACGCAACAGGCTACGGAGCATCGTTGCTGATTTAAGTTTTGATTTCAAAATCGAAAGTCCAAACGTTTTGAGGAAATAATTTTGAGATGGATAAAAGTTTGAGGCTTAGTTCATGATTATAGAGACACCGTTTAAGGTAACTGTTAAACAATTACAAACGTTTCAGGAGAATTTTTTAGAAGATAGAACACTAATGCGGAGCAATAACAGAAGATAATTTTCGTATTGTTTCTATTTTCAACCGACTTCAGAAACAGAAATATTTTTTTGCCAACAAACATAGATGAAAAAAAATTTTCTAGTTCCAATACTTAATAACAAGGGACTTTCACTAATTAATACTCCCATACCTTTTGTAAAAATATTTCAGACCTAATTTCATTCAAATTCAAGTTTAAAACGTAATTTTTATATATAAATATCTTTTCTTGGTAACGGTATTGTATCTCGTCAAAATGACTATATTTACGCGTTTTTGCAAATGTTATTCTTTTTGAGTGAACTTATGTTTTTATTGTCAATAGCCATTATAAGCAACTAAAAGTGAAAACAATAGAAATACCAACCTCAAATATATATATCTTCGATATACTTAAAATCAAGGTAATTAAATAATAAATTTTGAAGTTGTCGGTAATGTAAGTCATATCTACCTTATTAAAAAAATAAACAGTCATACTGACTGTTGCATCTCAATATATTCTTGATAATATTCTATATGCTCATGGCACATTAAGGAATTAGATTGAAACTGTGACAATCATAATGTTAACACGAGGCACGTCGTGTCAGTAAGTATTTTATATGGCGACGTATATGCTTCTACAACATTATCCCAGAAAATGTACAAAACAAATGTGTTACGAAATTCAAAAGAATTGTTAAGAAAACTTTTGAGTGGTAATGATTACTATAATATAAATGACTTTTTTAATGATACCACGGACTGGGAATGAAGCGAACACACTCAGGCTATTTAATTATAAATGTTTATTGTAAGATATTACATTGTAATTCGTGTTTTTATGAAAAAAATCTCGCTGAGTTTCTTGCGACCGTTCTTCTTAGGTCTGAGGCACATTATTTCGAATAGGTGGTAGTTTTTAACGTTCAATATTTTTTTATTATAATAAGGAACGAGACGAGCAGGACGTTCAGCTGATGGTAATTGATACGCCCTGCCCATTTCAATGCAGTGCCGATCAGGATTCCTGAAAAACCCAAAAATTCTGAGCGGCACTACAATTGCGCTCGTCACCTTGAGACATAAGATGTTAAGTCTCATTAGCCCAGTAATTTCACTAGCTACGGCGCCCTTCAGACCGAAACACAGTAATGCTTACACATTACTGCTTCACAGCAGAAATAGGCGCCGTTGTGGTACCCATAATCTAGCCGGCATCCTGTGCAAAGGAGCACTGGTTCAATATGTGATTTTAAATCCTGTTTTGAATATAAAAAGTTGAATTTGAATATAATACGCAAGTGAAACTATGAGGAACTGCTAGTATTTTACAATCTTTAAACGGCTGAAAACACCTAAAGCATCCTGGAGAGTCTTTAACTTTTTAGTCAAGTTAGAAACATGGAATGAAAGCTAAAAGGCTGCAAAAGAGGCATGTCGACTGATGGAAGACATGCTCTTAGTCTAATTAAACGTGAAAGATAGTTGTGGATGAATCAGATGTTATCTCGAGAGGCAATCTCCAACTAGGTCGGACCAGAATGAGAGCGAAGCAAACACCTGACTACTTATTGGATGCGGAATAAAGTTTTATTAAAAACTTATGCCGACTTGTGGCATTTGGTTATTTTATATGTGCATTCTGTTAAACGCACTTAAAATCGAAATATCTGTATTTTACTGTTTCCACTAACAATAATAATTATAATAACTGACTCAATACAATTTGGGCAGCGTTACCCCTTAGAATTCGCAATAAGTAATGTTCACTTGAACTTTGCGCTCTGGCTTTTAAAGAGTACGACCGTCCACCGTAACAATGCTACCAACTGTTAGTTGGCACTGCTGTAGTGTCAACTGTGTGTCATATGTACGTTGATTTGATACTTTATTAGGTCAGCTTGTTATTTCTTTGGTGTTACAAGCAAAAGTAGCCAGTGATGATCACACACCATCAGATTAACCCTATGTTTGCTCGTTTTTAGAAATATTTTCTCTATGGGTTAGATTTTAAGTAAAGAGTAGAATATAATAATAATAATAATAGTAAAACATTTATTTCGGACCAAATCCATGTTGGTAATGCTTTACTTAACTTAGCGTTCCATAGCTCAACGACGAAATTCACACGACCTTATTCGATTTCTCGCCTTATTTTTTTTATTAGGAATTGCTATTTTCCTTTGAAATTATAATAGAATAAAAATCCGGTAAATTCTGTAAAAATAAGAAAAATACAATTTGTTGATGGCATACAAAAGTTAACAGAAAAAGGATGCGGGGACTTTAGTTTTTATCGGCCGCCAACGTGAGAATGAAGTGCGCAGAATTTTTTGAAATTTTAATGAATAATTCAGTCAACGACATATCATTACATATGACAATTCCACAATGAGCGGGCGCGGGCACAGTAGACACATGTAACAGTAAGGAAACTACCTACAAACGTTCGAAATGACACACTCACACAAACATGCGCATCGACGAGGCCCCTAAGCAGTTTTCGCGGTCAAAAAGAGTCGAGTGTCACATTGTTTTTTATTTCCGCGATCTATTTAAAAATGCCAGCGTATTGCGTGGTATACGGATATTTGAACTCGGCTCCATCAAAACTCCAGTTTTCGTTTGTTAAACTTTAAAGTTGTATAGTATATTAGAATGATTTATTGTTATATTATTATTATAATTAGTAGATATTCGAATTATAAGTCTGTGAGATCGATTATAATAAATTCGTGAACATATGGCGGCCGCATGAAATTGACAATTTTTTGGTCATGGGTGTCGTTTTAATAGTTTTTGAGGATGTTGAAACTGATAGTGCTGTCAAAAAGTAAATCCAAGTTGGAGCTACATTTTTTTTAAATGGAATAGGAGGACAAATGAGCGTACGGGTCACCTGTTGTTAAGTGATCACCGCCACCCATACTCTCTTGCAACACCAGAGGAATCACAGGAGCGTTGCCGGCCTTTAAGGAAGGTGTACGCGCTTTTTTTGAAGGTACCCATGTCGTATCGTCCCGGAAACACCGCACAAGGAAGTTCATTCCACAGCTTTGTAGTACGTGGAAGAAAGCTCCTTGTAAACCGCACTGTGGAGGACCGCCACACATCCAGATGGTGGGGATGATATCCTAACTTGTGGCGTGTCGTGCGAAGGTGGAATTCAGCGGCAGGAATTAGGTAAAACAGCTCTTCGGAACACTCCTCGTGATAAATGCGGTAGAAGACACACAATGAAGCGACGTCTCTACGCAACGCCAAGTGATCCAGCCGTTCACAGAGTACTGGGTCCCCGACAATTCGCGCTGCTCTGCGTTGCACGCGGTGGATCGGCTGATACTGGGGTGCGCCAGACCAGAGATGACAGCAATACTCCATGTGTGGCCGGACCTGCGCTTGGTACAGCGCTAGAATGTGGGCCGGTTTGAAGTATTGCCGTGCTCTATTAATGACGCCCAGTTTCTTTGAAGCCAATTTGGCTTTGCCCTCCAGATGGCCACGGAATTGGCAATCGCTCGAGATTTCGAGACCCAGTATTCCGATACTAGGCGAGGCTTTTAGGGAAGTGTTGTCGAAGAGCGATGATGCGACAAATGGGGTTTTTTTAGTGGTAAACGCGCAAACTTGAGTCTTCTGGAGGTTAAATTGGACAAGGTTCAATTTACCCCATTCCGCGACCTTCTTAAGAGAGGACTCGATAGAAGACACAAGTTTCTCCCGGCACTGGTCTACGATTTCCCGAGAGAGACGTGCATGGCCCGTGTATACGGTATCATCAGTGCTGTCATCTGCATAGCAATGAATGTTGGAGGTGTCCAACATATCATTGATATGCAGAAGAAACAGCGTAGGAGATAGCACACAGCCTTAGGGCACTCCAGCATTCACGGGCTTCGGGTTCGAGCAATGTCCGTCGACAACGACCTGTATGCTGCGCCCAGTGAGGAAGCTGGAGGTCCACTTGCACAAGCTCTCGGGAAGCCCAAATGATGGAGGTTTAGAGAGGAGCGCCTTATGCCATACACGATCAAAGGCCTTCGCTATATCCAGGCTAACTGCCAGTCCTTCCCCCTTGCTTTCAATAGCCGTAGCCCATCTATGTGTTAGGTATACCAGAAGATCACCTGCCGACCGACCATGGCGAAACCCGTATTGTCGGTCGTTGATCAACTGGTGACTCTCTAGGTATACCAAGAGCTGACGGCTAATTATGCTCTCCATGATTTTGAAGAGCATGGAGGTAATAGCAATAGGCCTGTAGTTTGCCGGATCCGAACTGTCTCCTTTTTTTTGGATCGGATGGACAAGGGCTGACTTCCATGAGTCAGGGACTACGCCTTTGGAATAAGAGTGCTGGAATAAACGCGTTAGCACCGGCGTCAACTCAGGGGCACACGTTCTAAGCACGATTGGAGAAATGCCATCCGGCCCGCTCGACTTCCTGACGTCCAACGAAAACAGAGCTCGCCTAACAGTTTTCTGTCTGAACTGTACTTCAGGCATAGAGCTCTGACACCGCGGGATGGTCGGCGGTGTTTTTCCGTTGTCGTCAAGAGTCGAGTTGGAGGCGAAAAGAGCGCACAGCAGATCGGCTTTCTCTTTTGCCGTATGGGCCAGGGTGTCATCCTCATGTGCAACGGCGGCATGGACGGCTGGCTGAAGTTACCAAGAGCAGCTTTCGACAACGACCAGAACTTGCGTGTTCCGGTCGGGTAACTGGAAAGCTGCTCGCCGATTTTAACGACGTGTTTTGACATTACACGGGCGATTTGCCGCTTAAAAAATCTGGAAGCACGGTTGTATTTCCTCTTTAGAACTATGCAGTTCGGATCCTTTGTGCCCAGCGCCGCAACCCAAGTTCGATACGCCTGTTTTGACATACATGAAACTATCAACTTTTTCTTTCAGGGGTGTTGTTTTCATGATTCTCGAGGGTGTTGAAGCCGATAATGCTGGACTTAAAAGAAACGAAGACTGAAATAAAATTTTGTGTTCTACCGACACTGCCGGAAATCTCAAAAATGATACCCATATTGATTTTATTGAAAATGTCACATCAGCCACCTTGGATCTTGAAATGGGTTTCATATATATGTAATTCCATTCCCGAAAATCTCGACACTCCTGAAAATCTCGAAAATGATACCCAATTTGATTTTATTGTAAAAGTCACATCCGCCATCTCGGATCTCAAAATGCTGCCAATAAAAGTCGCCGGATTAGCCGGAACAAACAGACAGACAGACAGACCGACAGACAGACAAAAATTGTAAAAAATTTTATTTTGGTGTATGTACCATTGCGTATATGTATTCAAAATATACATATAGTAAATAACGGTTATTTCAATATTACAAACAGACACTTCAATTTTATTAAAATGTATAGATAATTCACACAATACTTTTATAAATTATAGCCTATATGTTATTCTGGTGTGTAAGCTATATTATTTCAAAGTTTCATCAAAATCCATTCAGTAGTGTTTGCGTTAAAGAAGTTCAAACATACATCCAGACATACAAACTTTCACATTTATAATATTAGTAGGATTGACACTCACGAAAACAATGATTGCCCCGTCTAGACATGTTCAAGGGATGACTGCAGGGAAGAGTTTCTTAAGGCTGTGGTAGGAGTGAAACTCAAAGTTTAAAAATACATATTTTAAAGCTTCCCACCAATATTTCAAATAAAATATTTCAACGAAAATAAAAAAAAACATTCCAAAAAATATTTCCAAGAAAAACATTCAATAAAATATTCTTTAAAAACATTACATAACAGTCATCATGCAGACTATAATATTGCATTATACACTGTATAGCTATCATACATACACTATACATAAAAATCTTACGCTTTTTACTTTTTTACGCTCTCCAACGCCCCATAAGGAACTTCGTTCTAATACTCCTTTTTTAAAGTCGGTTAGGAAAATAACCTGACAACCCTATTGCTTCAATGGAGCGTACGCACATATAGGTAAGTATTTTATCAACAAGGCTTAGTTTCCGTACTGATACATATGTCTACTGTGGCGCGGGGTACTTAATTTATATGGCAAAACGACGTTTTGTTAATATTTAATAGCATGATGATGGTCGCTCCATTCCTAATCCCATTCTAAATCATCAAAAATGTAATTTATGTTAGGGCCCACCTTTATCACTCAAACGGTTCATAACAATTCTTTTGAATTTCACAATACATATTATTTTATAAACTTTCTGGGTTCATTAGACAATGCTTACAACATTAAAATCATAATATACATTTATTTGGCTAAACAAAAATACTTACTAATTCGCCTTAGCCGAGTAGTAGGCAAAAGAACTTTATGGTTACCGGTATTAATTAACATCATCATTATCACAAACTCTAGAAAATTCGTCTACCTACATAAAATATCAAGAATATATATTAAAAGATAAGATAACTATAAGATTAGCTTATACGTTTTTGTTTTGTTATTATATGCTGTTAGATTACTTTATAATATTATGATATACATAGCTGCTCATAATGACATAGTAGTGGCACAGTAGACATATGTACCAGTACGGAAACTACCTGCAAACGTTCGAAATGACACACTCACACAAACATGCGCATCAACGAGGCTCCTAAGCGGTTTTCGCAGTCAAGACGAGGCGAGTGTCACGGTGTTATTTGCTTCCGCGATCTTTTTAAAAATTTCATGAGTGGTATACGAATATTTGAACTCGGCTCCATCAAATCTCCTGTTTTCGTTTTTTAAACTATAAAGTAGTATAGTATGTAAGAATGATTTATTGTTAAATCATTATTGTAATTAGTAGGTATTCGAATAATAAGTCCGTGAGATCGATTATAATAAATTCGTGTACTTAATTCACAATTTACACTAAGACGGCGGCTGCAATATTTATTATAATTTTTTATGAGTGTGGATTAATGATTTTCTAGGATGTTTTTTATATATTTATTTATTTTGGACAAATTATTTACCTACCTATTGTGCTTTGTCATGGTTTTCGTGAGTGTCGAAACCAATACCAGCTTATGCTGTCAAAATGAAAATTCAAGAAAGCGGCTGCAAAAAATTATCAAGTTTTTTGTCACGCGTGTCGTTTTCATGGTTTTCGTGGGTGCCTAAATAGGTAGTGGTGTCAGAATATAAATCCAAGATGGTGGCTGCATGAAACTGGAATTTTTTGCATCATGTGTGTCGTTTTTCATGGTTCTTGAGGGTGCTCAAACTGATAGTGCTGAAATATATAGTGCTGTCAAAATGTAAATCCAAGATGGCGGCCGCATAAAATTGACAATTTTTTCGTCATGGGTGTCGTAGTTTTTGAGGATATTGAACTGATAGTGCTGTCAAAATGTAAATCCAAGTTTACATGAAATTATTAATTTTTTTAGTATGGGTGTTGTTTTCATGATTCTCGAGGGTGTTGAAGCCGATAACTTTTGAAATAAAATTGTGTGTTCACCGATACTCCCGAAAATCTTAAAAATGATACCCATATTGATATCATTGTAAAAGTCACATCCGCCATCTCTGATCTCAAAATAGATGTCATATTCGTTATTGACACTCACGAAAACAATAATAGCCCCGTCTAGACATGCTCATGGGATGACTGCAGGGAAGAGTTTCTTAATACTGTGGTAGAAGTGAAACTTCAACGAACAAAGTTTAAAAACACATATTTCATAGTTTCCCGTCAACATTTCAAATAAAATATTTCAACGAAAATTAAAAAACAAAATCAAAAAAAATATTTCCAAAAAAAAACAGTAGACTATAATATTGCATTATACACTGTATAGCTATCATACATACATAAAAGTCTTACGCTTTTCACTTTTTTACACTCTCCAACGACCCATAAGAAACTTCGTTCGAAAATTTATATTTATTTATTTGATAATTTATTTATTAATATATTTATAAATTTTTATATATTATATTATAATTTATAAATCTTTCATCCATAATTTTAACAACTATCTTACGAATTTCCGATCAGGCCACGTGTCCTGACGCGAAATTAACATTTTATCCGAAGAATAGTGATCAACGCCGCTAAAGAAGTTTTTACTACAAAAATATTGTCTGGACTTATATATACAAAACGTGCTAATGTATGTTCTTAATTTTCGAAGTTTTTTCAATGCAATGCTGCAAGTATACATAAATTCGGACGTATATTTAGATCACGTTTCAAGGAATGTACAATATGATATGTAACAGGAAATAACATACTACAGAGAGCATCATAATATTATAAACGAAATGATCGATTTTTTGGACGGTTCAAACTTAAGACGCTTTTCGCTATTGGACGTGACAAGAGTACTACACGTTTTCATCGAGAAAATAAATATAGTTACTGAGAAAGTTATCATAATTACAAATGAAATGAAATGAGAAGAAACGAATTGAGATGAAATGAAATGAAATTTTATTTGCAAAAAACATAGTTATCATATATAACGTAGATATCATATTATTAATAATCCAATATGTTTCGTCAATTGACATGCAAAATATATTGTAGAGTTGTGTCTTAGTATCAACACACTACGGGGGCTATACGTATGCGTGGTGGTTATGATGATAACTCTAATGCCAAACAACATATAGGCATCTTTCGGAAATTGTTGTGCCACTTGGAACTAAAATCGTTCAAATCATAATTTTTCACGGCGGCCATCTTGGATTTCCAAAATGATCCCAAATTCATTCTCTGCACACTCGAGAACCTCGGATACGATATCCATATTGTTGAAATAATAATTTTGCACAACAGCCATCTTGGATTTCCAAAATGATCCCAAATTCGTTTTCTGCACCCTTGAAAACCTCGGATAAGTTATCCATGTTGTTGAAATCATAAATTTGCACGGCGGCCATCATGGAATTAAAAAATTCGATCTCTGCACCCTAGGAAACCTTGGATATAGCTATATATACGGAATGGCGCCTCTATCGTCTCGCTTTTTCGCTTCGTCGAGTTTCAAAAAACTACGGTTCTAAAGATCTTTTTTACTTACACTTCAAAAATTGTTGCAACAATAATTAAATACGTCATGTTTTTTTTTATGGAATAGGAGGACAAACGAGCGTACGGGTCACCTGGTGTTAAGTGATCACCGCCGCCCACATTCTCTTGCAACACCAGAGGAATCACAAGAGCGTTGCCGGCCTTTAAGGAAGGTGTACGCGCTTTTTTTGAAGGTACCCATGTCGTATCGTCTCGGAAACACCGCACAAGGAAACTCATTCCACAGCGTTGTAGTACGCGGAAGAAAGCTCCTTGAAAACCGCACTGTGGAGGACCGCCACACATCGTAATAAATTTTATTGAATTCTTAAGTTATATTTTATTTCTTCTTTCTATTTCTATTCTTCTATTACATATAATCTAGTATTTCTGAAAATTTACTGATTTAGGGAAATGTCTAGTAACATGCAACATTATTTGGCTGTCTGTGTACGTGCTGGCGAATGTAAGTACGTGGTGCTCACGCACACATTAATTATATTGTTACTTCTATATTGACAGGAACTATGAATGAAAGTATCGTTCTGAGCGTAATTATTCTATGGTCGCAAATATGTTCGTCTCAGTGAGTCTTACATCTTTGTGCCGTTTGAGAGGCACTGAGAATGTACAAAGAAATCTATGCGCCTCAATAGGGAGGGCTACTGGAAACTCAAGAGGTGGCAGCTATTTCAGTCAACGGATCAGCCTAGCTAGCAAACGCGGAAATGTGTGTGTATTCTTGATAAACTTCCCCGTAACGAAGGTTTTAATTTAATGTTATCATATTATAATGTTTGTTAACAAAGATATAAGATTTGTTTTGTTTGAATAAATAATATTTAATAAAGTACATAATTAATTACACAAATAAAAATGAAAACAAAATTTTATGAACGATGCGGGACCCGAATCCGCTACCTCTCACATTCCATGCGAGAGCTCTTTCCAACTGAGCCAACAGTTCGAGTGACGTATCGTTGATAAAATCTTGTATGCTTTGTTCAACTCTCAGGTTGTGGCTTCATAAAATTTTGTTTTCACTTTTTTTTTTATGTAATTAATCCCAGAATTGCGGGTTATTACTTTAAACATCATAAACAAACATAATTAATTAATTTGAAGTGTTGATGGCACAGTAAATATAACCAATAACACTCACTAAACTCAATATATTGTGTTTTCGGTTTTGATTTCATATGTACATTTATGGGACGCCTTAATAGGTCGGCAATGCTCTTGTAATTCTTGTTCCAGGAAAGTACCGATCACGGTGATCAAGCGAACCGCTCGTTTGTGTTCTTCTGCCGTACTTATAAAATATGTTTCACACTTCTTAACTTAGTTAAATCGAATAAAAACTAACAATGAGAAATTTTAAAATAATAGAACTACCTATTGAACCTCATACCCCTCACCTATTGCTTTATAAATAACCTATAGAAACCTACACAATATAATTTTTTTAACAATTATTTTATGTTTATCTTAGCTTAGTCATACTTATTATCATAGTTTCTAGCTAATTCGGTAATATGCCCATGCACATATATATTTATTTCTTTTTTCCTTTTATGTTTCTCGGCCTAAGTCATCAAAAGTATGAATAGCCCTCTTTTGCAGCACATAATATATAATTTTAATTTCAGCTGCATTGCCCCACAACAATATAACATAGTTCATAATACTGTGAAAATAAATAAATTAACTATGCCCATGTCAGTTATTTGTCCAATCTAGCAGCAGAACTTAATCTACTAGCCAATCTTTCAATAGACCCCACTATTGTAGCTTATAATCAAAAGTAATGCCAAGAAGTATAACAACTTCCACTGGTTTTATCACCACTCCGCTTAACAAAACACTCTTATCTGCTTTTTTGACTCTTGGCACTGAATTAGTACGCGATGTAGATGATAGAACATCGTTTACGTCATCATACATAATTTGGTTTATTTTTACTGTGAATATGAGTGAATTGTCATCCGTAATACTAATTTGTGGTATTTCTAAAAGGTTAGGAAGATACTAAATATAAACAAGGAACAGAAACGCACAAAAAATAGGTCCTTGTGGTACCCCAACATACTCAGAGGAGTCCCAAGAGATCTGCCATTCATATCGATCTT
The DNA here is from genome assembly GCA_949711725.1 of Leptidea reali. NCBI lineage: Eukaryota > Metazoa > Arthropoda > Insecta > Lepidoptera > Pieridae > Leptidea > Leptidea reali. Next base: position 13,709,782 of record CATIXN010000020.1, read on the forward strand.
CTAAATTCTGTTGTTTAAAGTTCAATTTAGAAGATCGAATGCATTTACTTTAATTTCATAATGATATAGCTTCCTGAGCAGTGTTGAACGTTGAACACAATCAAAAGTCTCAAATAAATCACAAAATATACCGAGTGTGTTCCGTGATTCCTCCCAAGTATCAAAAATATTATTGATTAGTTCCACAATTGCATCTATAATTGAACGTAACTTATAAGAGTGTAAGAAAGCAAGCGTTTGACTTTATAAAAAAACAACTAAAACAAATAAAAACTTTTTACTTATTTTATCTATAGCTATCCAGTATATTAATACATAAATGCGGTTCAAAATTTTACCAATTTTAAATACACCACTAATCCTCCCTCTTATCAAAGGGAGTTATCAATCAAATGTCATTGTTTAATATATTAACAGATAAATGCTATTGTGAAAGTTTATCTGATAAAATATATATTATAATATTGTAAATATACCCTAATTATTTTATCAATTCCACTAGGACGTGGATTAAGTTCGCACGTGGATTCATATTCATTTAGGTGAGTTACTTAAATAATAGCAGTGAAGTGGCTTATGTAATGAAATAAAGCAGTTTCAAATAAAAATATTTTATCCTAGTGTCTTCGTTGTTTATGGTTTTATGATGATGTTTAATCGCTTAGTTCTCCTGTTGGCAAAACATTGGGTCACGTATTTATATGTACATTCGTAGTGTTTATAAAAAATAACGACAGACAAATACACGAGTCATATGATGGGTGATACTGACTTTTTTCAATAACATGTAAATTGAACTGGAAAACTATGGAGGTTGGATTGATGGTGGGAGTGGATGATTCAAATAAATCCAAATATTTTTATTCAAAATAGAATGTGACTTCACTTATTGAAAGTTAAAAAACTACCACCCATTCCAAAATGAATGCCTCAGACCTGAGAAGAATGGGCGCAACTAACTCAGCGGGCTTTTTTTTTTCATCAAATAAATATGTTTACAAAGTAATATTGTAAAATTAAACTTATTATTTAATATCCTGAGGGCGGTCACTTCATTCCCAATTTGTGGTTTGTTGTGGTATCGGGATAGGTCGTTTTCTGAAATATACAAGGGAAGGGAGAGGGATTGCTAGCCCACGCGTCATTCCCGCGGCTGCACTATTATTTTGTTAGCGAAAACTCCTCTTGTGTTGTTTAAAAACTTTTTGCCCACGAAAACTCTCGCAGAATATATCACCTGCTGGTGATACTTAAAAACAAATTATTTATTTACTTTTATATAGAATGCTTACTCGAGATAGTCAAAAGGTATAAATATTTATTTCAGTTAAATTTTCACCAATTCTTTTCAATAAAAGCTTTTCTTTTCCGAAGTGGAGTTAAATTATGAGTGATTTTCCCACACTTACATACAAAATGATAAAGTTATAACTATGACAAAGTTTTAGGCTATTGACTTATTGGATTCCATTGAATCATTCTCTTTTATTTTTGGTTTTTATTATATAAATTTTATTTGCTCTAAGTATATAAGAAAAATAGAGTTTGACGCACCATCACCTCAAAATTACTTAATATATCTGAATGGGCCCTGAATGGCCTATTCAATAGATTAATTTAAATATATTCAAAACTTTTAAATAAAAAAGGTATAATAATTAATGATTGAAATCTTTTTTTTTATTTTTACAGAATTTTAAAAAATCTTTTGAAAATTCATATTACTGATACCTAATTAGAATTATTAATTTACTTATTTTTTGACTTGTATCAATTATGTTCTTAAGAAATGATTTGATTTGATTATTAGAAAACTATTTTGTTTATTATTCGCCAACCGAAGCGGGCGAGCATAATCATGTGTATAAGTGAGTGAGTATTAATTTCTCTGGTAAATTTTGCTCTTACTGATCGCAATCTCTTAGTCAAAATACCAGTTTACCCAAACGAGCGTCAGACAATGGTTGCGGATCAGTACTCCAAAGCCCCCACTAACAAGTTTAAAAAAGAATATGATTTCTAAATTTCAAAATACCGCAAAAATTAATACTGTAATCTACTTGAAAACACGTCAAATTGTTTCGTAAACTGATAATCTCGCTAACAATTTAGCAGATATTATTTCAGCCGTTTAAAAAATGTTTCGGTGATATTTAATTTTCATACAAAATAGCTCCATGATAAGTTACAAATCGCTATAAATTCCTGTCACGATAAGTGATAAGATTAGAATAGAACCCAGCTAGTAGATAAGACCTGACAAAGTGCTTGAAGAATGTAAAGCGATGTATGAATTATTGAAAATAAATGTATAAAATTTATTGAACTAGGCGTTACTTTGCGGAAATACATAATTGGACGTAGTTTCTGAAAAACGTTCCAAGCCACAAACATCACCTTTTAAGGAATTCATGTTTAAAGTTTAATAAATATTAGTGTATTCCATACATGTAGGGTTGCCTGTTTTTTGTCAGTCCGTTAATATGAATCACGTGACTAGTTTCGTGTTCTTAACTCGATTTCGACATGATTGTGGTTTGGAACGTTTTCTTGGAATTACGTCCAATTATCCAAATGATTATTATTATTATCCAGTCTCGTGCCAGATTTTGGCGAGTCAACATGTCATAAGGATGCCTCGTGTAGAGGCGAAACACGTGTCGAATTGTTTAAAAGACAAATATTGGGGAAATTAAATGTGTCATAAATGTTGATATAATTACTTTAAACACCAAAATATCGTATGATTCTAGAATATCATTTAAGCAAATCCATGCTAAGAAGTATAACAGCTTCCACTGGTATTATCACCACTCCGTTTAATAAAATACTCTTATCTGCTTTTTTGACTTTTGACACTGAACTAGTACACGATGTAGATGATTGAACATCATTTACGTTGTCATATATAATTAGGTTTATTATAATGACTTAAGTGTCATCGGCAAACAATACTTATTTCTGTTATTTCTAAAAGGTTGGGAAGTTACTAAATCTAAACAGGGAAAAGAGACGCACAAAAAATAGGTCCTTGTGGTACCCCAATATACTTTACCAAAATATCGTATGATTCTAGAATATCGTTTAATCACATCCATAATTCTTTATGGTAGTGCAAAGCTCCAGTTTGAATCCAAATGCACGTTGCAATATAATTAACTTAGGCTTCAATAAAAAATTTAAAGGATTAAAACGCGTGTAATTGTATCGTTACTTTGTTTTTACATTAGATTTTTGCGTAAAATTTACATTTTTATTGTTATTTTAGTTTTTTTATCTGCAGTCCCCCTGAAAACGAGATCTGGAAAGGTCTTGAAACGTCGGGTTAACTAAAATAATAATAAAAATGTAACTTATACGCAAATATCTAAAATAAAACACAGTTTTATTCCTTTAAAAAGTGTTTTATTTTAGTTTACAACACTCGTGTCAATCAAAGAAAATACTATGACTTAGGTATATTAAACTAAAATATATTTCAAATTATATGATTTATTCGATTTGCAAATGGCGTTTACGTAATTATTGAGAAGTTAATAAGTTACCTCTTTCTATCTCGTCATACTGAATTACATAACAATTAAAATAAGTGATTTTTTTATGACAGTAAGGAATGAGACGAGCAGGACGTTCACCTGATGGTACAATTACCATCCGTATCAATATACGCCCTTTCCATTACAATGGGTGCCGCTCGGGATTCTTGAAAGCCAATAATTCTGAGCAGTATTACAATTTGTCCAGTAATAGCACTAGCTACGGTGTTCTTTAGACCAAAAACAGTAACGCTTATACATTACTGCTTTACGGCAGAAATAGGCATCCATAATCTAGCCGGCATCCTGTGCAAATGAGCCTGCCATTGGTAAAAAACCCTTATTTTATTACTGATATGAATATTATTCCTTTTCAGAAATGTATCCACTTATAATCTTAGTTCTGTTTGGCTTAACTGCTGGCGACCCAATACGGATCCGCGATGCATCGTATGAGCATTATATATTACCAGGAGAGTCCTATCCAACATTCTACGATGTGTCCTTGGTGATAGACCCGGATTACCATGAAAACTTCAACGGAAGCGCTGTAATAAGGATAATTCCAAATCAAAATGTGCAAGAAATTGTCTTGCACGCAATGGCTATGACTATCAGCCGTATTGCGCTGTTCAGCGAAAGTAATACGAACTTGGATTTGTTTTCAAGTTATACTTTAGTGACAGATGACACCCATTTCTTGAGGATACGATCAAATGCGTTGTTATTGCAAAACCAACCTTATTCGCTTCATATAGAGTACACAGCTACGTACGCTGAAAATATGTTTGGAGTTTACGTGTCTACATTCGAACAACCTGGCGTAGGCACTGTGTAAGTATATTATGTTATAAAACTTTATGCTGTTCAGTAAAAGTACGGGAAATTTGAATAACATTGGCTTTGTTGTTTAGTTTATTAAACACTTTCTACCTATAAATTTTTGAAGGTATACCTCTTTAGGCGCGTTATGAAAAAATATGAGAGTGAAATTTTAGGATCTGTGCGCATTTGTCGTATATTTTTGTATTGGTTTCTTCGTCCATTATTAGGATAGGCAAACGGTTGAAGCCCGTACAGCCGTATCCGTTATTTAATAATTAATTGTCAACGCCATCGTTGCAAGATGCTCTCTAAGCTATACAATAAGATTCATGAGAAGACTTTTATCTACACACAAATCAATTTCGAGGTAAATAAGAAAACCACCACTTATCTCAAACAATTATCATATTCAGAAACGGAAAGTCTACTCTAACCGTATTAAACGCACAAGCACACACACACACACACAGACATACACACACACGCACACACTCACACACGCATACACACAAACAGACACACACATTTTATTTCTATTTATTATTAATTGTTTCATTGGTCATTATCATTTGTCGAGGAATCACTGACCCCGAAGATACAGTTTTAAATAGTTTCGGGGTCAGCGGTCCACCCATTTTAATATCACTGCAAAACCGTTTCCCAATGTTATTATTATTACAATTAACGATAAAAAGATGTTAATGATTAGTATTTTTCAATAAATATTGTACATTTAGTAAATTAAGTTACTTGCAGTGAGTGTAAGAAAAAGCTGAAATAAAGTATTATTATTATTATATTATAATAACACCAAGCTCTTAGATTAAGGATTTGTCTCCGCTGCGCTCCAACTAGATACCGCACTAACTAAGAACAATGGCTTCTTTATTGCGGCAATTATAAGATGCTTGTGTGCGTGGCATTATAACACCCAATGGCATCTTTAAAATTTTGTAACATACGCTTCGTGTTATTTTACAAAATAATTACTGATGATATGTGATCCCAGTGTCTTTCTTATTTCTTGTAGTATTATTTTTACAAAGTTTTTCTACGCAACCTGGTATTTTAGTTTTAATTATTCAAATTCAAATATTTTTATTCAAAATAGGATGTGACATCACTTATTGAAAGTGAAAAAACTACCACCCATTCCAAAATGAATGCCTCAGACCTGAGAAGAATGGGCATAACAAACTCAGCGGGCTTTTTTTTTCATCGAATAAATATGTTTACAAACTAATATTGTACAATTAAACTTATTATTTAATAGCCAGCGGGCGGTCACTCCATTCCCAATCTGTGGTATCATTAACAAAGTCATTTATGTTATAGTAACCTTTACCACACAAACGCTTTTTAACAATTCTTTTGAATAACGTAATAGTTTTGAACATTTTCTGGGATCTTGTTGTAAAAGCATATACATCGCCCCACAAAAGCCGAGTAGTAGGCATCATCAGTTTATGTCTGTTCCTGGTGTTAACATTATGGTTATGACAGTTTCTGGCAAATTCACTTATGTGCCTATGAATATACGTTACATTCTCAAGAATTAACAAAGTTTAACAGAACATGTGGCACGCCAACATCACACTTTGTTCGAGACTGGCGCGAATACGCCCACTTGGATGTAGTAGTAGTTGGGCGTAGTAAAAGTTGCCGCACTTTGCGACTACGCCTGCGGTATCTAGTTGGAGCGCAGCGGAGACCATTTCTTAATCTTCTTAGATTCGATATCGATCTTCCGAGCTCTTATTAAACTTCTTTAAATTTCGAACTATTGCCCCAAATTCAAATGGCGTTTCAACAATAATTATAAATTTTAAGAAGCGGATATATGTGTATTTAAAAATTAGATGGAATAACTTTAATAATTGATGTGAATATTTCAGAAATTTAGTGACGTCACAGTTACAGCCAACGTTTGCTCGGCGAGCATTCCCGTGTTACGATGAACCAAGTTATAAGGCCCAGTTCAGAATGACGATATACGCCCCTGCAGCGTACCCAGTGGTCAGAACTAATATGCCGCAGAAAACAACAAACTTGATAAAGTAAGTTCAATCTGATTTATAATATTTACTTATCTTAAATATTACTAATAACTATTAAATATTATCTTTCAAGTACTTACCTATACATCAACGCGGAGTCGATTTATAATATTTTTTTAATAATAATAAGGGATGAGACGAGTAGGACGTTACGCCCTGCCCATTATCTGTATAGCCGAGTGGTTAGCGATCCTACCTATTAAACTAGATGAATATGGATGTTTGTTTCCGAGTCATGGATGTTTAAATGTATTTATGTATATTTATATGAATTTATGTAGGTTTAAGTAAGTATATTGTATTAAATATATCATTGTCTTGTAACCCATAACACAGGCTATATATGCTTAACTTGGGGCAAGATAATTTGTATAACAAGTGTGTCAATATTATTATTATTATTTTTACAATGCAGTGCCGCTTAGGATACTTGATAAACCAAAAATTGTAATCAGCACTACAATCGCGCTCGTCACCTTAGAACATAAGGTGTTAGTCTCATTTGCCCAGTAATTTCACTAGCTACTTCGCCCTTCAAACTGAAACATAATAATGTTTACACATTACTGCTACACTGCAGAAATAGGCGATATAAAATATTATTTTCAATACATTTGTTTTTTTAGATAAACTTACCCTAGTAAGGTTATCTGATTTTATTGTGTTTTATTGAAGTGAAACTTCTTTAGAATCGTTGTAATTTGAAACTCGATGTAACGAAAAAAACTATTGTCTGATAAAATTATGACTTTTTTAGTATAAAAGTTACTTTGTATGGCATTTACTTTCGTGAAATTAGAATTATTTTTTTATTCTTTGTCAAAAAACATGAAATATTTAAATTCTTTTGTCTGCCTATAAAATAAGAATTTTTTATTATTAAAAGGCATTTATTTATTTTTCTCAAAATTGATTCCTTTAGAATTCTTTTTGATGTCATTTCTTATACTACTAGATACTACTACCGCTTCGAAAACAAATGGCGCTCTGAGAGAGAAGAAGCGGCGCAAGAAACTCTCCCAGCATTCTTTTTTATGCGCTCTTTTCAATAAAAATATACAATATTGTACAGTCGCTATAAAATTATCACAATCCTATCCCAATCCAAGTCCCAGGCTGTCCGATCATTTAGATATTCAGCAGTGGAGTAATAGGATTTACGACAGAGCCATTTTTTTATAAAACATTTAAATTTATTTATAGATAATGCCTGAACAGTGGCTGGGACTTTATTGTAGAAGTGTATATATTTACCCTTAAAGCTATTATGTATCTTATGAAGCCTACTAGAATTAGTTACAAGCAATCCCTTATTTCTAGTGTTATAATAATTATTATTATTAATAGCACAACAAAATTTATTTCCGCCAATATACAATGAATATGGTAAATATTTTATATTATAATGCAAGCAAAGAGGTAACATATAAAATGTATGTGACAGTATTACAAGCATAATAATAAAATGTAGACTTTACTAGTTCCAAATCTATTGAAGTAGGCGTTACTTTGCGGAAATCCATAATTATACAAATGATTTTAGTTTTCTTTAGTGTTAATTCCGCCAATATTTGTTTTTAAACAATTCGACACGTGTTTCGCCTCTACATGAGGCATCCTCAGGACGTGCCAAAATCAACGAGACTGACTTGAGTCGCGTGCCAGATTTTTGCCAGATTTTGGCGAGACAACACGTCCTGAGGATCATTTAAATCATTTGTATACTTCCAAATCGTTATTATTGCTATCTTAAGCCATTTTTCATGCAATACATGTCGTTCGTAATTTTCAAAAGCGATACTATTTTAATAAAAAACATATAATTTAGCGAATGTGAATAAAAGATGAATTCATTTTTGTTTGTTGAATGTATACTGTATGCATTTAAAAATTAATAAATTAATAATATTTTTTTTTTCAAATCAAAACATTGCGTTATCATATTTGGCGTGAGCTTAAGGTTATCGTAAGATAATTCATTGATTAAAGAACTCATTATGCTATCATAGACATAATTCTGAATTTATTTTTTAAATCTTGTGTTTATAATAATTGTGCTATTTTATTTGCAGTTAATTTAGTATTTAGTGTATCGGTTGATGTGATGTATTTAGATTTTTTTTATGACAATAAGGTACGCCTTACGTACGCCTTTACGTACATCACATACACCGATAAGCTCGTCTCGTAAGACGAGCACGACGTCCAGCTGATGGTAATTGATACGCCCTGCCCATTACAATGCAATGCCGCTCAGGATTCTTGAAAAATCTCAAAAATTTTGAGTGACACTACAACTACGCTCGTCACCTTGAGACATAAGATGCTAAGTCTCATTTGTCCAGTAATTTCAATAGCTACGGCGCCCTTAGACCAAAACACAGTAATGCTGACACATTACTGCTTCACGGCAGAAATAGGCGCCGTTGTCGTATCCAAAATCTAGCCATAATTTAGCGGTTGCTTGATGTTATTTATTTAGAATTAGTACATTCTAATTTAATTAAATTAAACTTAGGTACTCATTGAATTAATTGTGTTTTTCAGGCCTGAAATTCCAAATTTCGTGAAATATGAGTTCGAAGACACAGTCGTAATGTCTTCATACCTATTAGCCTACCTAGTTTCAAACTTTGACCATCTCTCCAACGAGGGGAACCAGATATACGATATACCCTTCAGGGTGTACTCTAGACCAGGAACTCAAAACACCGCTATATTTGCATTGGACTTTGGTCAAAGGAATATGATGGCCTTGGAAAACTACACAGAATTCCGATACGCACTGCCCAAGCTCGACAAGGCTGCCGTGCCAGATTTTGCTGCTGGTGCCATGGAAAACTGGGGTCTTGTCATATACAGGTACTTTTATAAATAAGTGGCTAAAAGAGCAAGAAGCTTATGACGCACCTTTTCTAATAAAAGTAATGCTGATAAAATGATCATAGACATAGAATATGAGGAAAATAGAATATGATGATAGAGAACCCAACAGCCCGTTAATGTTTGACTATTTTTTTTTATTTGGTTTAATATTTAAAATACTAAGGAACTAATGTCAATCGTAGCTGACTCTTTACAACTTGTAAATCAAAATCGGTTACAATAACAAATGCTTCGATTTCCTTGTCTATCTTTTCTATATGTCAATATATGGGTCCGATGTTTGGTCCTTGCGTGATACTCGTGAACGGGTGCTCCTTGTGGTGGCTCGATGATGCTGTTATCTATGAGGAGAACTATGTTGAACATAGTATTAGGTTTAAATTATATATATTTTCATATTGGTGATAGATATATCTTAACATTTTTTAAGAAACTGGTAAACTGCATAAAAATATTGAGCCTTAAATAAAACACTTCCTAATTGCGAATCTTACAACAGCGTCTTAATTTAGCACATATTATTATTGGTTTAAAATTATAATTAAATGGTAAGTATGCCATGCACATAGGTACATACATTAAATATATTAAAAAGAAACAATTTGTACACATTATACTTGTCTAACCAATTCGAAAAATATTACTCTTTAGAATTTTTGGTTGTTATTTTGTGAATGCTTATCTCAAACCAGTGTGATTGTGGCTTAAACTGATGTGTTGTAGCAAGCTCACATTCAGTATAAATTTTATCCGAATATGTTCATAAACAAAAAACAACATTAAAATTACATCACACCGAAAGCGTGACTTTCTCCGTGAAGTTTTCGGCCCCGGCTCGTAAGCAATAATGTTGATTCATTCATTCTACCAATTAACAGCAATGAGTAGATCACAATGCATTGTTATATTTGCATATATATGCAGATATCTCGATTTCTTGTATAAAATTTCATAATATATTATTATTTAATATATCACCACAACAGTCAACGGAACAAGTCAATCCACTCCTAAAGAAGTTACTCCTGAAGCTGTGGTTTGTTTGTGAAAAGTCAAAAGTAGCAAATACTGCTGATGTATATTTTTATTGACATAATTTGAGCAAAATATAAATAAATTTTAAATATATTAAAATAAACTTAAATAAAACACTTTTTAAAGGATTAAAATGCGTGTAATTGTAACTGTGTTTTTATATTAGATTCTGCGTAAAAGTTACTTAAGTTCCGTTCGAGCGCTTGTACACTGAGCCTAAATGTATAGTGTATATATTTCGATGTCTAAATAGGAGTTTAAGTATTCAAGAAATATTTTCACTGAAAAAAGCGTATTAGGTTACAGACACAGTTGTAAAAAAGCATGGAGAATACATTGTTCAAAACAAAGGCACCTAGGTTCTTTGTTACTTTTAACAAATCGTACTTCATACAGTAGCTTGTACTGTTATATATCATAATAGCTGTAGGGACCCTTTCAGCAAACTTATCTCAATGTTATAGGCTCATTATATAGTGACACAAAAACCTGCTTTACCTTGTAAGGTAATTTGGGTAGCGCTGGGAATATAATATTCTTTAGATAACGCGAGCGTCCTTATAATGTACTGTTTGACATTAAGTGAATATTGTTATGCGATATATTATATTTTACGATTTTTTCACGATAAAGATGTGTAAATAATTCTAATAAATATAAATGCTTTCATTTATAATATTGATGAGAACCATCCAATGGATGGAGAGTGATTAAGTCGAGATGAAGTTCGCACAAAAGCTCATTCATTCTTCATTTTCCCATTTGAAAACAACTTGTTTCTGATGAAACTACGTTCATAGTAATTAATGCACTATTATAGAGCCTTTACGGCCACCGGTAATGTATTTTAGAAAAGCGTTATAAAATTTATTTGTTTATTTTTTCTATTACAGTAATCACCCCATCAATAAGACAGTTTAAGCCGGCGATTTACACGAATTTTACGTAGAGTAAAACCGGGTTTATCACAGAAATAACGGAAAAGGTCAGGCTATTCGTGGCCCCCAAGATATATACGAATACGGCTAAGTGCAAAACCAGTTCGAGCCGCCCAGGCTCGTTCAGAAACCGACCCCTATAATGCGTTTTCATATTATATATATATTGCCCCAAAGACCGTGGACTTTATAAAATTATGAAATTTTTAATGTGGTTCAATTGTGTTATTACAAAATTATTTTATTAAATTTGTGTATAAAAATCCTTAATAAAATAGTAAAACTAGGCAAACAATTGGGAATACTTGTTACGAATTGTGATTAATTATTATTATTTAGGAATTACGAGGTCATAAAAACACGTTATACGGAAATACATCTATAAAGCGTTTTCATACATCGCGGAACCACTTTACCGCGTTATATGGATGATATATACACCTGTATTATAATTTCAGCAATAATTAAGTTAAGCTTCTCAGATATTTTTTTCAAAAGCCACTATCAGGTTTTCGTCTATAAGTACTTGTTATTTATTTGCATTTAATTGAATGATAAATTAAATTAAATATTTTAATTATTCTAGGGAGGTAGCTTTGCTAGTCACAGAAGGTGTCACTACCACCGCAACTAAACAAAATATTGGGCGCATCATCTGTCATGAAAATATGCACATGTGGTTTGGCAATGAAGTCAGTCCCGTGTCCTGGACTTACACTTGGTTGAATGAAGGCTTTGCGAATTTCTTCGAAAATTTCGGTACTGACTTGGTAAGTTTTATTTGATGGAAGAGGAGAACAAACAAGCTTACGTGAGTGTATGTAGTGTAAGTATCTTGCAGCTAGACCAGAGGAATAATAAATAATTATAAAATAAAAATACATTTATTGACTTAATGTTATAAAATTAGAAGGAAGACGTCCACTGCTGGACAAAACCTCCCCGAAAGATCACCATGACGATCGGTCCTGCGCTGCATTCATCCAACCTACTCCGGACATCTTCCAATTCAACGGAGAATAGCTTAGGCGATCTGACTTCCCGCTGTAGTCGGATAGGCTTCGAAACCTGATCCTGGAGACGGACTGACATAGTGGCGTTTCCATACAAACACTTAAACGCTTCGATAAATCGATAATCGATGTGGCACCTCTGAAGAGACTGAAGCACCGCCCAGATCTCGATCGAATCAAAGGCTTTCTCAAAATCCACGAACGCCATGCATAGTGGCTGGTTATACTCCTCCATCTTCTTGCCGTAGCGTATGTGGTCTATGGTACTAAAGCCTTTTCGGAATCCGGCTTGTTCGGGAGGCTGGTAGTCGTCAAACCTGCGTACGAGACGATTCGTGATAACCCTAGAAATTCAAATTCAAATTCAAATATTTTTATTCAAAATAGGATGTCAAATCACTTATTGAAAGTCTGAGAAGCCTGAGAAGAATGGGCGCAACGAACTCGGGGGGCCTTTTTTTTTCATCAAAAATATGTTTTACAATTAAAGTAACATTTACAAAGTAACATAGTAACATTGTACAATTAAACTTATTATTTAATAGCCTGAGGGCGGACGCTCCATTCCCAATCTGTGGTATCATTAAGAAAGTCATTTATGTTATAGTAACCTTTACCACACAAACGTTTTCTAACAATCCTTTTGAATAACGTAATACTTTTGTTTTGAACATTTTCTGGGATCCTGTTGTAAAAGCATATACATCGCCCCACAAAAGACTTGTTAACTCGACTTAGTCGAGTAGTAGGCATTATAAGCTTTTGTCTGTTCCTGGTGTTAACATTATGGTTATGACAGTTTCTGGCAAATTCACTTATGTGCCTATGAACATACATTACATTATCAAGAATATATTGAGAAGCAACAGTCAAGATGTTAATTTCTTTGAATTTTGCTCTCAATGATTCCTTAGGGCCTAGGTTATAAATAGCGCGAATAGCCCTCTTCTGCAGCACAAATATTGTATTAATATCGGCAGCGCTGCCCCACAGCAATATACCATAGGACATAATACTATGGAAGTAACTAAAGTATACTAGTCGCGCCGTATCTATGTCAGTTAATTATCTAATCTTTTTAACCGCGTATGCTGCAGAACTAAGTCTGTTCGCCAAATTCTTCAATATGGGGGCCCCATTTTAATTAATTTTTGTATTAAAGCAGCTTATATACGTGGCTCAGAAGTGATATGGGCCTATAGTTCTTCAAAAGCACTCTTTTTGATGACGGAATTGCATAGCTTCTAGAGGATCTTCAGCACAGGAGTACCACTAGCTCTCAGAAGCTCGGCTGTAATTCCATCATCACCCGGCGCCTTATTGTTTTTATTGTATATAGGTTAAGGACTATTATTGCTTTAGTTAGCTGCTGTTTCAAACAGGTGCTGCCAGGGTGGCGTATGATGGACCAATATGTTCTGCTACTACAGAATGTCTTCCAAAGCGATGCTGTTCTCAGCGTGAACCCTATGACACATCCAGTGTTCACACCCTCGCAGATAATTGGCACGTTCAATGCTGTTGCCTATCAGAAATGTAAGATTTTTAGACATTTTTTGGGACTTTACAGTAACGTATAATTACAACATGTATTTTTTTTTATTTGGAGCTAAAACGGTTAAAATAAATTATAAAAATACAAAAAAAAATCAATATTTCTCACTAAGGCCATAATGTTATACGTTTACACTAAAATCGGGAAAGCTTCTACTGGGACTTTCGTACAAATGATACTACTAGAAAATTTATTGAATTAGGCGTTACTTTTCGGAAATCCATACTTATACAAATGATTTTTGAACACGAGACTGTGCCAGTGCCAGATTTTGGCGAGACAACACGTCCTGAGGATGCCTCGTGTAGAGGCGAAACACGTGTCGAATTGTTTTGGAAACAAATATTGGCGGAATTAACACTAAAGAAAACTTAAATCATTTGTATAATGATACTTCTTCTACGTTAACGAATAAATATGAAATTCATAGATATGTTTTTTGTTATAAAATTTGAAGTTGTATGTATTTTTTAATGCTGACTCATAATCAAACAAATTAAAAAAAAAATGACAAAAAAATTAATAAAAAAATTTCGTGTGGACCACCCTTAACATTTAGGGGGATGAAAAATAGATGTTGTCCGATTCGCAGACCTACCCAATATGCACTCAAAATTTCATGAGAATCGGTCAAGCCGTTTCGAAGGAGTTTCACTACAAACACCGCGACATGAGAATTTTATATATTAGATATATCGCCGAAACTGGTCAAACCCCACCGAAAAAAGTAACTTCATAAGTACTGATTGATTTTATTTTAGAAATATAAGCAAAATAGAGATAATTTTAACAGCGTATTAAAACGCATTTTTTACTATTTGCTAGTGCATATGTTTGTAGTATAAATATAAAAGTTGCAAATTTCTTTAAGAATCCGAATAAAATTCGCTAACAAAAGCATATTTTATGTAAGTAAAGTTTTGTATTCGTTGGCCTAAGCTGTTTACTTTAAATTTATTGTTTAATCATTAAAATTGAAACAAAAACTAGGATAGCTTAAATTAAATATTAACTCCAAACTTTCTATCTCCTTAATATTATCAGAATAAATTATCAAGAATAAGGTACACAGCTTTTACTTAGAACAGTACATTATTTATTTATATTCCTATTATGAAGTTGTTAGTTCTGTATAAGAATAATGTAATTTATTTAAATATGAAAATAATATTCCTAAGATTACTTTAATTCTATTATAATTCTCAAATTGCTTGAAATACAATCTGTTTAAATGTTTCTATGCAGCTCAAACGGATAATAATACTATTGAAACACTCTTACACAAATTATCTTGCTCCAAACTAGGCATAGCCTGTACCATAGGTACAAGACAACGATATATTTAATACAATATACTTACTTAAATATAAATACAAATAAACATCCATGACTCTGAAACCAACATTCATATTCATCATATAAATAATTGCGCCTACCGGTATTCGAACCCGGGACCTCTAGCTTAGTAGGCAGGGTCACCCACCACTGGGCTATAGGATTAAATAATAATAAATCTCGGGGTAGAATCACGATAGATAGTTTGAACCAGTGGGAGGCTCCTCTGGATAAGATAGATTATGGGTACCACAACGGTGCCTATTTCTGCTGTGAAGCAGTTATGTGTAAGCATTCTGTGTTTTGGTCTGAAGCTCGCCGTAGCTAGTGAAAATACTGGGCAAATGATAGTTAACATCTTACGTCTCAAGGTGATGAGCGCAATTGTAGTGCCGCTTAAGTTTTTGGGTTTTTCAAGAACGTTAATGGCAGGGCATATCAATTACCATCAGCTGAACGTCTTACTCGTCATACATAATAATACGTTTTTTGTTTCTATAAAATTAATTTTTATACAATTTAGTTATAAAATTGAACAAACAAACCAAGATTAACGTATCATGCGGCATCAGGACGGCTTGAATCCCGCATCGTCTACGAAGTTTGGTACAAATTAATATTTTAAATTTATTTAATTGATATAATAATTTAAAAATAAGTAACAATTGTTCTTAGAAATTGTAGTTTATAAATTTAAAAATAAAATATAACTAGCTATTAAAAATGAGCAAGAATAATGTTGTTAATTATTCTTAAAAATTTCTTAATTGTTCAACAGCCTTACAATCGATAATGATTAGTAAGTTTCCAAGCCAGTACGATATTTGCCCTGCTTTTCTATTAATAACAAAAGGGGTTTTTCTCATTGAATTGGTAACTGCTTTTCTTCCTTCAGTTTGCCTCTTAAAGAAGTTGTTTCCTTGTTTAAAATACATTTTATAAGTCGGCTTATAACACGCAAAAGAAAAAACATTTCTATTCCGTTATTAATAAATCGTATTTTTTTATTTTTGTCCAACAATAGCTTGTGTGATTATTAAAATAAATGTATGTATAGTTGGATTGGTATTTGTTTGAATGTCATTAATATTATATTATCCTGAGTATTGTGACAGTAACATTGTGGATTTTATTTATTTATAGCTGGATCTGTAATTCGTATGATGCAGCACTTCCTGACACCGGAAATCTTTCGACAGGGTCTTGTGCACTACCTTCGATCATTGTAAGTCTTCATGTCAATCTTTTTCAATAATTACAACATCAACTTAATAAATAAACAAAGGCAGTATTCATATTTCTAATAGCAGAACTCAGAGAACTAAAGTCCGATGGTCATAAAATTCATATTTATGTTTTCTACCTTTTTTTCATGGTGTTAAGTGATCACCGCCGCCCACAATCTCTTGCAACACCACAGGAATCACAGGAGCGTTGACGGCCATCAAGGAATGTTTACGCGCTTTTTAAGAAGGTACACATGCTGTATCGTCCCAGAAACCCCGCACAAGGAAGCTCATTCTACAGCTTTGTAGTACGTGGAAGAAAGCTCCTTGAAAAGCGCAATGTGGAGGACCGCCACACATCCAGATGGTGGGATGATATCCTAACTTGTGGCGTGTCGTGCGAAGCTTGTTTACTTGAACGGGAAATAAGTATTTTAAATATGAATTTAACATTATTTTAAGAATGTTTTATAATTTTATCGTGTGAAGCTTTATAAATTACGCTTACATCTGTATAGTCATTTTGGGGTTTGTCTTTTATTTCAACGATCGATTCTATATATATTCTAGATAAACTCAAATAATATGTCCTTTTGGTATAGCTGGTGTGTGAAGTTTTTTTTTATTAAAATAAGGACGAGCAGGACTTTCAGCTGATGGTAATTGATACGACGTGCCCATTACAATGCAGTGCCGGTCAGGATACTTGAAAAACCCAAAAATTCTGAGCGGCACTACGATTGCGCTCGTCAACTTGAGACATAAGATATTAAGTCTCATTTGCCCAGTAATTTCACTAGCTACGGCGCAATTCAGACCGAAACACAGTAATGTTCACACATAACGGCCGTTGGTACCCATAATATAGTCGGCTATTTAATTATTTGTTTTTCATTATAATATAATGTAAAATTGTTGATAGGGACATGATTTGGTGCCGTTGTTGATTGTGCTTTCTTTGTATGTATATGTTATGTCTTATGTGTATGTTTTGTCTTCGTCAGGTAAACAGTCCAATTGGAATAGATATTAATTATATGTTCATCAGCATTCATATCTCTCAACATCAGCAATATAGTGAGTATACTTGATTTCTTGCATATTAACTTGGTATTTGTTTGCTTTTAGCTTTCACATAGTATAAGACAAAGTCGTTTGCCACTGTCTGTCCCTATGTATGCTTAGATCTATAAAACTTCAAAATGGATTTTGATGCGGTTAATTTTAATTGATAGAGTGATTTAAGAGAAAGGTTAATATGTATAATACATGTATAATATAGTAGAAAAACATTGTTACTTTTAGAGGTGTCTTATATGATGTCGTCAATAAACACATTTTTGCGTTTACATTTCAAACGCAGGCAACTCTACGCTCGTAGACGAAAATAATGTACTACAATTCTGAACACCATAAAAAGATCGTAAATGGGGATATAGCATCCGGTACATGAATCCAAAAAGTGGTGTTAAAGGACCATTAGAATAGCAGGGTCTATGTTAAAAAAATTCGTGGTGAAAATTTGTGGACTACGTATATCTGTCTATAATCTTAATATATATAAATTACGTGACACGTTGTTTGTCCGCGATGGACTCCTAAACTAATGAACGGATTTAAATGGGGCTTACTTCATGGAGTGCAGTTTGGTCCAACTTGAGAGATATGATAGTTTTTATTTCGATTTGGGACCCATAATTATTTTTATTTTCAATATTTGTATTCTATGGACATATTTTCTATGAGAGAATATAGTGACGCACGGTGTGACAATGCTACTTTGAAACAATTTGTTAGTTGTCCAGAGGTATAAAAAAATCATGTGCAACAAAAAGAAAATTAAGGTATCAATATTATAAGAATAAAATACCTGCTAACAAAAACAAATTTAATAATTATTCAAAGATTCTCAACAAGTGTATAGACCTAGCTCAGAGAAGTAGTAACAACAAATATATACTTTACTCGAAAAATAAATGCAAAGCGTCGTGGAATGTGATTAAAAATAAAACTAACTCTAATGTAGGAAGTATCGATGAAATTCAATATGAAAATAAAATTATAAATAATCCAACTCAGATTGCTACTATTTTTAATAATTATTTTATAAATACAGTCACACAAAGTCAAAGTCAAAATGTAAAAAATAAAAAACCTACATATAAATTAAAACATAACAATTCAAATATTTTCTTAATGCCAACTGATGAAATGGAGATAATAACCGTTATTAAGTCACTTAATAATTCAAATTCCACGGGCTGCGATGAAATAGCAACAAAGGTAATAAAGGAATGTGCAAAGGAACTAGCTCCAGTCCTAGCCTACTTAATAAATCTATCTTTTGAAGAAGGTACTTTCCCATCAAATTTAAAAAAGGCAAAAGTAACACCTTTACTCAAAGCGGGTGATAAAAAGGATATTAACAACTATCGACCAATCACACTCATTCCTGTTATCTCAAAAATTTTTGAAAAGATACTGCACAAGCGATTAACATCTTTTTTAACTAAACATAATATCATTTTGGAGGAACAAAATGGTTTCCAAAAAGGAAAATCAACAACTTTAGCGTGTTTTTCGCTAATAAAAGAAATATCGGAATGCATGGATACAAAAATTCCAGTAACATCAGTATTTTTTGATATGAGCAAAGCTTTTGACAATGTTTGTCATGAAAAACTATTAGATAAATGCGCTCAATATGGTATTCGAGGTCTAGCAAATGACTGGCTTAAAAGTTATCTTTCAAACCGTACTCAATACGTTGAAATTGCTAAATTAAATAATAAACAAGAAGTAATACCTTATCGATCAGAACTTAGACTTAAAACAAAAGGTGTACCACAAGGAAGTATATTGGGTCCACTTCTATTCATAATCTACATAAACGACTTACCTAGCATTACTACTAATAACTGTACTCTTTTTGCTGATGACATCTCTATTGTAATTAAATGTAACAATGAATTGACATATGATATAGAAATTAATAAAACAATAAAGGACACAATTGAATGGCTTACTGAAAATAACCTGACTGTAAATATAAAAAAAACAATGTATATGCAGTATAATAATAAGAATGGGAAAGGAAAAGATATTAATGTTAATTATCATAATGAGAATATTAAAGAAGCACAACTTGTCAATTTTCTTGGTATTTCTTTAGACAGCAACTTGTCCTTCAAGTCACATGTTGACAAAATTAGCAAAAAAATTAACCAACATGTATTTGTCCTCAAACGCGTATCAAAAACAATAGGTGAAAAAACAGCGCTAATGGCATATCATGCATTCGTGGTTTCAGCTTTAAGATATGGATTGGTCATATGGGGCAACTCGGTGAGCATAGGACATTTATTTATTGGACAGAAGAAGTGTATCAGGGCGGTTTGTGGAGCCGGCCCCCTAGATTCTTGTCGACCGCTATTTAAAAAATTGAAAATTCTATCGCTGCCATGCCTATACATTTATGAAATAAGCCTATTTGTTCAAAAACATATGTGTGATTTCTATACAAAAAAAAGCCAGAAGGTTTTAAATACAAGGTATCCAAATAAACTCATAATGCCCTTCTGTAGAACTGCATCTTTTAGTAGAAATTGTTTCAGCATGTCTGTGAAAATATATAATAAATTGCCCAATGAATTGAAAGATTTACCGTTCAAAGTTTTTAAAAGAAGACTGCATCAGTGGTTAACAAATAAGTGCTTCTATAGTTTAAATGAATTTTTCAATACAAAATGAATTAGTCTATTTGATAATAATATATGTAAATTAATATACTTTTATGACATTGAATTTGTTAATATTATACATAGGTACTAAATGAATTATTAAGTTATTTACGTCTCATATTATAATATTATATAAGTATTAAAATTTCATTTTATAAATATTATTGATATCATTGTGAAATCCGACATGTTTCAATATAACAGTACGATTAGTGTTTAGACAATTTTGTAACATATTTTGCATGTCAACTGACGAAACATATTGGATTATCCATTATATTGTTAACATCTTAAGTACAATGTTTCCTGCAAATAAATTTCATTTCATTTCATTTCATTTCATTTCATTTCATTTCATTTCATTTCATTTATAGTTAACAACAGGGAGCATTCTTGATGTTTGAAAATATTATTGGCAAATTCCTATAAAACAGTATTTTTTTTATTATCTACAGAACAACGTCTGTTGGTTCAGCTAGTATTATATATCTATTAATCTATTCTAATCAGTTATGTATTCTTCAACCTATTTATTTCTTTTAGCTCTCGTCGGGCAGTAACTCCTCCAGATTTGTACGAATCACTCCAGTATGTTTTGGATAACTCAGCGCACAGTATTCCTTTCAATATATCGATGGTCATGAATCGCTGGACAACACAAGGCGGTTTTCCTGTCCTAACTGTGGAACGACAGGCACCTACTGCACAATCTCTATCTATTCATCAGGTATAAACATGTTACGGTATACTTGATGTTACTTAAAACATAAATTGATATCATTAACTCCTGTTCATTATAATTATAAAACTAATTATGTAAGTATTAATAACTTATACCAAAGATTACATACAAAAGGCATAAAAAGGCATTTATTTTCTCAAAATTGATTCCTTTGGAATTCTTTTTGATGTCATTTCTAATAACTACTAGATACTACTACCGCTTCGGAAACAAATGGTGCTCTGAAGGAGAAGAAGGGGCGCAAGAAACTCTCGCAGCATTCTTTTTTTGCGTTCTTTTCAATATAATTATACAAAATTGTACAGTCATTTATATCGCTACAAAATAAACACAATCTAGTCCCAGGCTGTCCGATCATTTACATATTCAGCAGTGGAGTAATAGGATTTACGACAGAGCCATTTTTTTTATAAAACATTTAAATTTATTTATAGATAATGCCTGAACAGTGGCTGGGCAAATAAACACAGCATGCACAGATTTTATTTTTTTAAAGTATTATATAGATATAATTAAGAAGAAAACAGTTTTTTTTAAATTAATAAATGAGCAGCTACATAGAATAACTCATTTGCCAACTATAACATTTTCCTTATGGAATAGGAGGACAAACGAGCGGGTCACCTGTTGTTGAGTGATCACCGCCGCCCACAATCTCTTGCAACACCAGAGGAATCACAGAAGCGTTGCCGGCTTTTAAGGAAGGTGTACGCGCTTTTTTTGAAGGAACCCATGTCGTATCGTCATGGAAATGCCGCAAAAGGAGCTTTTTTTTAATTATAACATGTTAAAAGACTTATCTACCCAAACGAATTTAAAATTTTACATAACCGTGGGACTTGGGAATTGGCACCTAGGATCGTTCGACGAAGTAGAGGACAAAGTGGAGTTATTATAAGTCAGTTTTTTTAGCCATATTGCGGTAGAGTTTGTTTGAGAATAATTGCCCATAGTGGAGATGTTCTTAATACACGGTTAAGTCCAGTTATTAAGTCTTTTGTGGGACGATGTATTTACTTTTCAACATGATTCACGATATACGTAAGCCACGTGTGGTGCAAAGTTTAAAAGAATAATTAATTTACGTTTTCCCCTCTCATTCCTTAATATTTATTTATTTACTAGCTGTCCCAGCAAACGTTGTATTGCCGATATTAAAATCGCGATACAAAAGTAACTGTTGATCGCAGATGGGTGAAAATTTGAAGTTGTATGTATTTTTTAATGCTGACTCATAATCAAACGAATTAAAAAAAAAAAACGTGTGGACCACCCTTAACATTTAAGGGGATGAAAAATAGATGTTGTCCGATTCTCAGACCTACCCAATATGCACTCAAAATTTCATGTGAATGGGTCAAGCCGTTTCGGAGGAGTTCAAAGTTTAACACAATGACACGAGAATTTTATATATTAGAATTAAAACCACAGACATTAGCTACATAACCATTCAGTGCAAGATATTTTTTGTGTAAGTTGCCAAGATATAATTTTTTTTTTCTTTCTTCGTCGTTGAAAAACTATTGTATTCTAACACACTTTTTTAGCCACTGTAACCCTGATATATTTGAATTGCTCATCAAAAATTATGTGATGTTTCATTAGTTTCAACAACCGGATAGACTTGTTTATGGCCACTGTCCCATAACAACATTATACCTAAATAGTACACAGTAGTAGCTACGCAATGTGTATAAAATTAATTAATCATCTACCTCTAGAAATAAACTTACCACAGGAACGATTTACTAGACTCCTTTTAAAATGGTTAATCGACAATTTTTTTATAGTGTTAAGGATTTTTAAATTTTAATTAAACTTTAGAATGCTAATTTAAATTAGCCGAATAGAAGATACTACAATAATAATAATATTATTGACACACTTTTTACACAAATTATCTTGCCCCAAGTTGAGCATATATAGCCTGTGTTATGGGTTACAAGACAATGATATATTTAATACAATATACTTACTTAAACATACTCAAAATCATATAAACATATATAAATACATTTAAACATCCATGAATCGGAAACAAACATCCATATTCATCATATAAATGCTTGCACCTACCGGGATTCGAACCCGGAACCTCTAGCTTAGTAGGTAGGGTCACTAACCACTTGGCTATACAGGTCGTATACAATAAATTTTAGATCTACAATATATACTGTAATTGACGCAATAAATACATTTCATTTCATTTTATTTTATTGTGATCATTTTATGAGATCAATAAATGGAATTTCATAATGTAGATGTTGTAATATGGCCACAGCGCGTTGTGAGTTGTTTTTGGATAGACCACAATGAGTCTGCCTTTAAGCATGACATAAAACACTAATAACAGTTTTCGTTTTTTTTCCTGTTAACCCTATGACCCTCATTATTCGCAAAGCAGTCATTAGAGCCAACTGTTTGTTATTATACGGTTTTATTTGAAATTTAAAACTAAGAAGCTTGATTCTTTAAAAGTTTCTTACAGAAATGGTTTTGACAAACGCATAAATATAGAAATCCATCTGTTATTATCCATTTCTCCTTGATCCCGTAGGATTTACGCCCATTGTAAACAATGATCTGGAGCGACTTTTCCATTACTTAAGTAAATCAACAATCTTATAGACGTTAACCTAGTTAATGGAGAAAGCGTAAAAAGCACTTTTTCAGGAAATAATAATATTGTAATTTACATTGCTTTCTGCAAAGGTACAATCAATCAATCTATACGTTTTAATACGTTTATTTTCTGTACCACAGGAACGCTTTTTAACTGACTCGTCACTTAAATCATCTGACAACTGGCACGTACCTGTCAACTGGGTTCTTTCAAGCAACATTGACTTTGAGGATACCAGGCCTCAGGCTTGGGTGTTACCAAATAGCCCAGCGCTAGCCGTCGACATTCCAGGCCTTTCTGATGCTGAATGGTATATAGTTAATAAACAACAAACTGGTAAATTTATTTTATTATTATTTTTTATTTATTTATTTTACTTTACACACAAAAAAAAAGGATTTTACTTATATTTAAGTACAAATATAAACCCATTCGGATTTTACCGTGTACTACACTCGTCGCATGTTACAAATAACAAAGAGAAAACTAAAAAAATACTATATGACATAATATCAGTACTTCAAACTAATTACAATATGACTTCAATACATTTATTACAATTATTAACACTTATTCTAATTTTTACAAACTTATTATATTAAATTACATACAAACAAACCTAGTTCTTACCGCATACTTATTTACCCTTCAATTTATTAACGTTTGTGTTATTTTTGTTCTCTGTTGATGGTAAGGTAGTTTTATTACCACATTTACAGGATGTTTGTGTTTCAAACTCATAGCATTCATCTATATATGATTTATTATGTAATTATCAAGATAATATTTTTTTAATTTTACTTTTATATTTTTATTGTTATCTCCTGTTCTAAAGATTAAGGAAGTTCATTTATTAGAAATGGTACCTTGTAATTTAGTTTATTTCTACCATAGCCATTAGAAAATCTTGGTAAAAGTAGTTTTGACTCCCGAATACTGCGGGTACATACTTTGTTATTATCGTTTTTTAAAATATTATTTACTTAATATTACAAGTTTTATCTTTTCATGGCATGGTAGTATTTTGCAGAATCTAATAATTTAGGGTCTAAATTCTTATTTTTTTTTTAAATATTTTTTGGAACAATAGTTTTAACTATTCTAAGTTGCAAAGTGTATATTCAGTGTATGTGACTATTAAGTTCTTCCATAGCTCGAGAGCCCGTATTGTAACTACATTATATATATAAATTAAATAGCCGTTCCCACCCGCTTCGCTGGACGAATTTTAAACGAAAGGAACGTTGGAATTCTAAAAATAAGCCATAAACCATCTAGGATAAATTTCGCATCTAATGATGGTAGTTTCATGTCGATACGATCAGTGGTTTAGGCGTGATTGAGCCTCAAACAAAGACCATTTTCATTATATATAGATTAAAAAGGCATTTATTTTCTCAAAATTGACTCCTTTAGATTCCTTTGTGATGTCATTTCTATTATACTAGATACTACTACCATTTTGGAAACAAATGGCGCTCTGAGAGAGAAGAAGCGGAGCAAGAAACTCTCCCAGCATTCGTTTTAATAAAATATACATTATTGTACTGACATTGCTATTGCTATAAAATAATCATAATTTAGTCCCAGGCTGTCCAGAAGTAGTAGGATTTACGACAGTGCCAAATAACATTAATTATTCTGTAGTCGGTAATTTTGAACACAATAGTTACATGTATATTTTTTTATTTCTAGTTTGTTAGTTTTCGATCCAAATGTAACGTTTGATCATACTGTCATAGATTATGTACTCGTTTCTTCATTTACTGCTATAAAAATACATAAGTATTTCATTTTTCAAACACTTCATACATTTTCTAAAGTAATCTTACTAAATAATTGTATATATCAATTAATAACTGTTATTATTTAAGGGTATTACAGAGTTAATTACGATACGGCTAACTGGAGAGCATTGGCTAATGTACTTTTGCGATCACACGAGGACATTCATTTGTTGAATAGAGCTCAAATAATTGATGACGCCTTCAATTTAGCAAGAAATGGTCGTCTGGTAAGTTTATTAGTACATACATAATCAAATGTAAACCAATAACTATTATTAGAGAACTGTAATCTAAGTCACGGATTATAAATCAGTAACAAACGATATGGTTTCGTAAAATTAACAGATAAAAATCTTACGTTTCCTTTATGGAGGGTAGAGGTAAGGAATATCATCTCTTATGGGAGAAAAGTTGAAAAAAGTATAGGAACAGGGTATGGTATGAATTATGTGTAATTATAGCAATTGTAAATGAATTATGATGAGTTAAAAAATTTAGTATTACTGTCTAAAATAAATTGTCATAAGCTAATGGGCGTCATAAATAGAGCACCGCAATACTTCAAGACAGTCCACATTGTAGCGCTCTACAAACCGCAGAAATGGCCACATAAGGAATATTGCTGTCATCTCTGGTCTAGCACACCCCATTATCAGCTCGATCCATTTGACAGTCAGCGACACAGTGCTCCGTGAACGGCTGGATCACTTAGCGTTGCGTAGAGACGTCGCTTCATTGTTCGTCTTCTACCCCATTTATCACGGGGAGTGTTCTGAAGAGCTGTTTCACCTAATTCCTGCCGGCGAATTCCATCTTCGCACAACACGCTATTAATAAGGATATCATCCCCACCATAGGGATGTGTGGCGGTCCTCCACTGTGAGCTTTTTAAGGAGCTTTCTTCAACGTACTTCAAAGCTGTAGAATGTGCTTCCTTGTGCGGTGTTTCTGGGACGATACGACATGGGTACCTTCAAACAAAGCGCGTGCAAGGTGCACGCGCTTTATGACCATCAACGCTCCTGTGATTCCTCTGGTGTTGCAAGAGAATGTGGGCGGCGGTGATCACTTAACACAAGGTGTACGCTCGTTTGTCCTCCTCTTTCCATAAAAAAAGAATTACAAGGACAAACTTCAACCTTCTTCTTTCATTTGCCAACCTTCGCTAGTTGGAGAGGCTCATGAAGAAGAGGCAGTTGAGCTGCCACAATCGGCAATGTTACGCTCATTCAGGTGAAGTCAGATCGAATCGGTTTGAATATATTGAATGATCGAAAAGAAAATAACATGATAATATAGAACATTACAGGGTGATTTTTTTAAGCAAATCTTAAATTAAAATTATTTCATATTTTAGCTACCTCAAACCCATTGTTTCATTTAAAGACTACGATACAATTAATGACGATTAATTGAGATCTATATATCTATAAGAGATTTCTACTAATATATTGACTCATCACGATATCTCTGGAACCATAAGGCGTAGAGGCTTGAAAATTGGTAGGAACATTCCTTTCGCCCAGAAGAAGTCAGCTAAGAACTTAGTTTAGGATTTAACGAAATTCCACCCCTAATAGTTATTTTTATTATGAAAAGAATAACGTTTGTCCGGTCAGCTAGTACAATTATATTTTAAATGTTATTACTTTCATGAACAAAGAACAAAAAACATGTTATTTATCGAATTATTATCCTCACCTTAATGAAGTTCAAACATCTATCGTGTGTTCTTAAACAAACACGCGAAACGAAAAACAAAATTATTCTTTTCTTTATCCGATAATTTGTAAGAAGCAATAGAAATCATTTGAAAAGCCAAATTCATCTATTTTTTATGAAAATAAGGGACGAGACGAGCAGTACGTTCAGCTGATGGTAATTGATATACCCTACCAAATACAATGCAGTGCTGCTCAGGATTCTTGGATAACCCAAAGATTTTGAGCGGCACTACAATTACGCTGGTCACCTTGAGACATATGATATTATGTCTCATTTGCCCAGTAATATCACAGGCGCCTTTCAGACTGAAACACAATAATGCTTACACATTACTGCTTCATGGCAGAAATAGGCGCTTTTATGGTACCCATAAGATGTCAAGTCTCATTTAACCAGTAATTTCACTAGTTACCTTCAGACCGAAAGAAATCATCATCAAATCTTTCATCATTGAAAGACCAAGTTTGTTTACAGAATTACGAATACGCTTTCGAAGTATCGCGTTACTTGACAAATGAGAGTGACTACATTGCGTGGGGAGCGGCTAATGCAGCATTTAATTATTTAGATGTCGTTCTCAGTTCAACACCTGTCTACGAGCTCTTTCAGGTAATCTTATTCTTTATTAGATTAAATATAATATATATAGGGATAAAGTACAACATCCTGTATCCACGCGGGCCGTCATTTGGAGCCGTTTATGCGCTCCATAGATATGCCGAACGCACGAATGCTTACCTAGTTCCTCGCCTAATTAATGTATAACCTACTGATATACAGTACATGAGGGAATCAGAATCAGAATATCTTTATACAATAAAATCTCGAGGATCACATTGAATCGTCACAAAATAAATTATTCTAATATACAAAAATACAAAGTTGTATCCATAATTATACTATTGCACTATATTATACGAAAACTAGTCATAGCTCTACACCGGTTTACAAGAACCTAAGGTATTGTCAAGCTGTCATTGCGAGATGGAGTGACATCTGGCCAGGCTATCTTGGCATTTATAAAATCATCTATTCTATAATAGGCTTCCTTAATTAATTGTTTTTTATTATAAGATTTGAAATGACGAATTGATAGCTCTGTCACTTTTGATGGTAGTTTGTTATAGAAACGCACAGTTTCCCATGAAAGAATCGTTAATTAATTGTAATCGGTATCTTGGAATCAAGAATTTATTCTTGTATCTTGTATTAATGTTATGTATATCATTTCTTTTCAGTAGATTATCTTTGTTTCTATGCGTGTACAAGAAATTTTCAAAAATATATTGGGAAGTTACTGTTTAAATATTTATCTAATATCATTAAACGAGCAATTCTTGTATATATATATGTATGTAATCTGAATCTTGGAAGCGGCTCCAACGATTTTCATAAAATTTAGTATAGAGGTAGTTTCGGGGGCGATAAATCGATCTAGCTAGGTTTCAATTTAAAAAAAATGTAGTTTTATCCGTGTTTTAATGAAAAACAGCTACAATAACATTAGAATACAAAGTAAAGGTCGTTACACTCTTGATAGAGCGGTCGTGGTCATCACGAAGTGAAAACTATATACAAGACTATAATAGCTCAGATGGGACTTTGGGTTATCCGGAATGCAGAAGACCCCGGTCCGAATCCAGGTGTTCTATTAGTTTTTTTTTGTTCAAGTTTTGTACATCCTGAAAAATCCGAGCAAGGCTCGGTCGTCCGGATATTATTTTTAAAACGGTCACGCAATGAGTCGCGAAGACAGTATAAATCCACGTAATATTAAGAGAAAACTGAAATCATACTTTTTAAGTCACATATATATATATATATAAATATGGTAGAAACATCATCTCGCATGCACTCTTGCACAACAATATAGTTCCTACGAGCGTGAAATAAACCCCATAAGTAGAAAAATATTCTTGGAAAGTGGATTAACGGTGGAAATCTAGATCACCAGTGTAAACCTCGATGGTAAGCTACGAAGCATAATATAATTTACATAGCTTTAATCAAATATGTCTTCGGAACATCCTTTTAAGCCATGGAGATTCCCAAATTATGTTAATAACTTCATTATTATATTTTTAGTGTCAAGTACGGACTCTAAAAAAAAATTTGCAGGTCTTCTTAGAAAGTCGGCAACGGTCCTGTGCTTCCTCTTGTAACATATTTTTGTGAGAACAAACAGATAATATATTATATTATAATAACAATAACCTTAATTTAAAGTGTTAATTAGTTTACGTATAATGGTCATTAGAGCATAATAACACTAATGAAGAAAAATGTAAATTTCAC
The DNA here is from genome assembly GCA_949711725.1 of Leptidea reali. Classification (NCBI taxonomy): domain Eukaryota; kingdom Metazoa; phylum Arthropoda; class Insecta; order Lepidoptera; family Pieridae; genus Leptidea; species Leptidea reali. Next base: position 13,739,100 of record CATIXN010000020.1, read on the forward strand.
CGATCCCGAACATCCACACATATGAGATTCCATGTTAAAAATCCGCATAATTATTGACCAATACTACAGATGTACACATCAAATTTATAACATTTTTTTTATGACTCGAGCAGGACGTTCAGCTGATGGTAATTGATACGCCCTGTATATTGCAATGCAATGCCGCTCAGGATTCTTGAAAAACCCCATAAATTCTGAGCACTGCAACTGCGCTCGTCATAAAACATAAGATGTTTAGTATCGTTTGCCCAGTAATTTCAGTAGCTAAGGCATCCTTCACACCGAAACACAATAATGTTTACACATTACTGCTTCACGGCAGAAATAGGCGCCGTTGTGGTACCCATAATCTATCTGGCATCTTGCGCAAAAGAGCCTCGCACATAATTGTTCATCGGATTTTTTCATGCATTATCGATATTTTATTTCCAGCAATACATTCTAGAACTATCTGCACCCTTGTATGAAAGTTTGGGTTTCATAGCTAAGGACAATGAAGAACATGTGACAGCATTCCATCGTAACATTATCTTGGATATAAACTGCCGCAATGGAAATCAGCAGTGTATCAGCAGTGCCCAGGAACTGTTGCAGCAATTTAGAAATAATTCTAGTAAGTATTCATGATCATTCGGGAAGCTCTGTAAAATCTTCTCGTCCCAAATACCGCAGTGTCTGAAGACGAAGGTTTTCAACCAGTGTGTATTGTCAATGATGACTTACGATACGCAGACGTGGTCGCTAACTATGGACCAGATGGGAAGTCCACCGACATAGCCAAAATGATTGCGAAACTGAAGTGGCAGTGGGCAGGGCACATAGTTCGACGGACAGATAGCCGGTGGGGCAGAAAAGTGGACAAGATACAATACAAATACGATGGATGGGCAGCACAGGACCGATCGTCGTGGAAATCTATGGGGGAGGTCTTTGTTCAGCAGTGGACGTCTTCCGGCTGATGATGATAATGATGAATTACTAACAGCCGGTACCCACTGAAGGAGCTGAAGAAGTTGCTAGAGCTAGAAAACTATTGAAGGTGTTAGAGAAGGCCTTTTCCAAGAGCCACAGTGAACTGAGAGATATTGTGTTAACAAATTTGTAAAATGGTTAAGAAATACATTAGTTAAGGACAAAAGGCTTGTACATTGATTGATTGAGTTTCGTTTATTGTTTATTTGTGTTAAATATTTGCCTCTTTTGCAAATAAATTATATATTTTTTTCCAACAGCATTTACCTTAAACCCTGACATACAGACAGTGGTATTCTGTTCTGGACTCAGAGGAGGTGACGTAGAGAATTTCAACTTCCTCTGGAACATGTACCAAACTAGCTCGGACTCTAGTGTTCAAGCAATTCTCCTAAACTCTCTCGGATGTACTTCCAATGAAACACTACGTGATTCGTAAGTTATAACATTATTATCATTTTCCATACCACCTCTCTAGTAAATGTTTTCTTTATTTTGCCATTTAATCTTAATCTATACATATATTTGCGTCATAGAGTTTTACCTAAAAGATTGAATATATTGGAATATGTTGGATCTTATATTGATACTAGCTGACCCGGCAAATGTAGATTTGCCAAATAAATTATTTTTAGAGTTACCCCGTTTCTTGGACATTGCAACATATTTTTTTTTTCTAAAATACAAGAATTTTTCTAGAATAAAAGTGACCTAAGTTACTCCTTATTACATTAGCTACCTGCTAATAAAAGTCCCGTCAAAATCGGTCAAGCCATTTCAGAGGTTAGCCGGAACAAACAGACAGACAGACAAAAATTGTAAAAAATGTTATTTTGGTGTATGTACCGTATATATATTCATATACATGTTGTAAAAAGCGGTTATTTAGATATTACAAACAGACACTCTATGGGTACAGCGGCACCTTTTTCCGCTGTTTAACCTTAGATTAATATCTTGTGTGCTAAACAAATAACAGAGTTCTAAACGGTGGTCTCTCGCAGCAAACTAGAGGTTAAGGATTCAGCTATGCTCCAACTAGTTACCGCAGGCATTGTAGGAAAGTGCGGACTCTGATATAACGCCCAAGTGGGCGTACTCGAGCCAGTTTCTAACAAAGTGTGACGTTGACGTGCCACATGTTCTTTTAAACTCTGCTTATAATTGAAACTAAAATGCCGGGTTGCGTAGTAAAACTTCGGAAAAATAGTACTACAAGTAATAAGAAAGACACTGGGATCACATGTCATTAGTATTTTGTTTTTTTTTTTTTTAATTTCAATGTAAAATAACACGAAGCGCAATTAGTTACAAAATTTGAAAGATGCCATTGAGTGTCAAGATGCCACGCACACTAGTACCTTTACAAATAGCCAATACACACTACAGTATAGAATTGCCGTAATGAAAATGCAATTCTTTCTTTTTCTATGTTCTTATGTAGTGCTGTATCTAGTTGGAGAGCAGCGGAGGCCAATCCTTAATCTAAGATAGTAACATTTTTGTGTTTTGTACCTAGTGATATTACTAAGCTAATGAGACTTAATACTATGATGTAATATATCAATTGCAATAAAAGATTGGTTCAGAAAATATTGAAATAAAAAATGAAGTCACGACTTATCCGTGTATCCATACTGGGCCATCCATGTATAGAAATATATCAAAAGCTGAATTATATTATATTATACTTTATTTATAATATTAACACTTGACTATTCATTATTTTATTTCTTCATTATTTTAAACGATCTTTTATTTATTAACTAGCTGACCCGGCAAACGTTGTTTTGCCATATAAAATAGTTTTAGAGTTAGACCGTTTCTTGGAAATTGCAACATTACTTTATTTTTCTAAAATAAAAGATTTTTTCTGAAATAAACGTAGTCTAAGTTACTCTTAATTACATCAGCTACCTGCCATAAAAGTAGATCCAGCCATTTCAGAGATTAGCCGGAACAAACACACAGACAAAAATTGTAAAAAAAAAATATATTAGTGTAAGTACCGTATATATACATTTACATGTAGTAAAAAATAGTTATTTCAATATTACAAACAGACACTCCAATTTTATTTAAATGTATAGATTAAACTTTATTTATAACTACCTGACCTGGCAAACGTTGTTTTCCCATATAAATTACTTATGTAAACCTTCCTTGAGCTTCAACGAATCTATTACAAAAGATTTCATTGAGATCGGTCGAATAGTTTAGGAGTTGTTCGGGAACATACAAACAAACATTCTCTTTTATATATAGATAATAGCACTAGATGACTTCATTATTTTAAATTTCAAAACTATCTTTTATTTTTTGTAATAAGAACTTTGACTGAGACTCATCATGAAAACAATAAAGTTTAGATAAAATCCTACATTCATTTATTAACTGAGCCACATAAGAAGCGGGCTAATTTCCACAGCAGATAAAATTCGATATCGATACTCGTGGATGTTGTCTGGGCAATAAACTGTTATGTGTGGTGTTGGCTTTAGCTTCCATATAAAATATTAATGGTTTTCTTAGTCCGGTCGAACCGAACTTCGTTACCAAATATCCAATATCCAACATAAATATTTGACAGTTTGGGTAAATAAGAGAATATTACTGGACAATATAGGCAATATTTACCTCAGAGTTGTTCACAATAAATTAAAAAACTGGATAATTTTTTATCAAATTATAATTAAAATAACAGATGCAACATAAATTTAAAGATGTGTGTGTTATTATAAAAAGATTAAACATGTGTTGAACACTTGTTTTAAAAAAGTTCTATCACAAATCTGTCTCTTTCTGTTGTTTAGCGTTAAACAATCTTTAGACAATACTTATATGTTATACATAATTACTAACACGTGTCGAAGCTTATCTTAGGTGCGTCAAACCGATAGATCATATTCGCAAGGATTATATGATGACAGATAAATAACAGCTGACAAATCCTGCCATCCCATCTACAATAAAGTCTCCGTGCTATCCAATCTACTATCACGCCTCCTGCCAACCCATCTACGAAAAGGTCTCCTGCCATCCCATCCACGATAAATTCTCCTGCCATCCAATCTACGATCACGCCTCCTGACATCCCATCCACGATGATATCTCCTGCCATCCCATCCACGATAAAGACTCCTGCCATCCAATCTACGATCACGTCACCTGCCATCCCATCCACGATGACGCCTCCTGTCATCTTTTCTACGATAAAAACTCCTCACAATTAGTCTAACAATACTATCATAGGCAGGACTACCTAGCAACTTGAAGCCACACCTATCAGTCGGTTTTATGTAGAGAATATTATTAGATAAGCGATATTTATCACATGGGCTACATAATATGAGTACTGAGTATCTATCTATGAGTAGACTTACGTAATTTCAACGAGATACAAAACCAAAAATTACCTGGATATCAACTTATTCCTACTATCTATTAATATTGTTACAAGTATAATATTTGTTTTCTATTGCATAACGCCTTTACTACTGTAGTGTCTGTTGAGTGATACATTAATTTAATAGCTGTCAAATATGAACGTTAGTTAAATATTTTACTTTCTCCATAGGATATTAAATCCAACCTATTTGATTGATTTGAGACTCCGATTCTCATGGCGTTTAGAGCATACCATACTATCTTAATGTAACGATAAACACCGATCACAAAAATAAATAGAAAAGAAAAAAAAACTATTTTCCAAATTTTTCAAATCTCAATAGAATACAAAAAAGAATTCCGAATAGGTAACATTTAGGTACATATTCTTTTACATATGTACAACTACTTTACTACATACTACATATAACTGCTACATTCTTTCATAAGTTCTTGTTCTACCATTTTTGTCATCAGGAAATAAAAAGCGCATCTCTTGTAAAGGTGTATAAGTCTGTTCGTTAGTCTCGCTAAAACTCAAGAACGGCTGGACCGATTTGGCTAATTTTGGTCTTGAATTATTTGTGGAAGTCCAGAGAAGGTTTAAAAGGTGAATAAATAGGAAAATGCTGCTATATTAAATAAAAACAACAAATTTGTTTTTCCTTTGATGTGTCCATACATAATTTCTATGAGAGAATTTATTGACGCACGGTTTGACAGTTCTGCTGTGAAACAATTTCATTACGACAGCAGGGTGCATATTTTACGAAGTAATTTTTGATGTTATGATATATTATTGACAAATTCATATAAAAACATTATTTTATTTGTTATAAACAGAACAACGTCTGTCGGGTCAGCTAGTAATTGATAAAAAATTAGATGTTAGTTTGAAAGATGAAACTATATGAAGAGTTTTTCGTTATGTTAAAAAATCATGTTTTGGATGAACAACATTTCAAAAAGTTCTTACGCACATTAAATTATTGTGTAAAAGGAAACCGAGCCCACTATAATGAATTGTTGCTGGAATATAACTTTCTACAGTCATGATAGCGCCGCACTATAACAGAGTGTAACTTTAAAGAAAATATTATGTACTGGTGAGCTGACTTCTTCTGAGCTCCTCAGTCTCGTAGGCTTTCACGTCCCAGCCTGGTCTCTCCGCTCATGCATTAAATTTGAGCTATCGTCCCCAAGAACAAACATTGGGTTTCCCGCGCCATTACACAGGATGTATGAATCTTATAACAATTGTTTTCTAGACATCGACATATTTTCGTGCTCTCCTGCTGTGTTCAGACACGTTTTAGAATTAAAACTAAAATCATTGTTATCGTTGACCCAAGTTTAATTTTATTTGCATACATCTTTTGTACAAATGCGTAATAATCAAATTAGTTATTTCTGTGCATTTGTGACTGTATTTGAGTTTTCCTTTTTATTTATTATTGTATCTGTGAAACATGTGTTAGGACGCATCTATATTTATATTTTATTAATATTACTTCCTATATTGTTCAGTTTGTTATGTTTCCTTGTAATAATAAATAAAAACAGCGATATCGTTCTTATTTTTCAGTTTCTTGAAACAAGTGATTGACGATAATTCAGCCGTTCGAGAACAAGACAGGCACTCTATTGTCGTGTCCGTAACTAACTCGAGCCCCGAAAACATGGAAGCGGCGCTGGACTTCGTTTTGGAAAACTTCGCTGCTATTCAGCCTAGGTATGTAACAATCAGCGTGGGTTACTGATTTAATTAAAATTGATTTAATTTGCTAAAAAACAAAATGATAATTTTATAAGCTAACTAGCTGTGAATACCGTCATTTGTGATTGTTTAGTTATAACTTTGTTAATGTTTGTATAAATCACAACTTATTTCACAATTTTTCATATAAAAAAATTCTAGAACATTTTCGTTTGACTAAAATAAAACTTTTCAAATAATTCTAGAAATCTCTAGATCATCCCATCCCAAATTACTAGAACAATCCAAATCATTTTAGATGATAATCACACATTTTTAAAAGCCACATGTTTCAACCCCCGTATCTTCTGCTAATCAACTTGTAACCACCATAGTGCAAAATGGCAGCCTTGTATCTATTGTGACATAGAATAGATAGATGCAGTTTTAGCTGCAGAATGAAATTTTATTTTTCTTTCAATTAAGTAACATAATAATATAGTAATAAAAATGTTGCCCCACTTGCATTACAATCTAGCCTTAACTTAGACTAATAAGTAATTCTACTTTAACTTGCAGATTAAACTAAAAATGTGTCCATTAACACATTTCTTATTGTCCCTATTAAGGTGAAGTCACTTTGTTCGTGTCTTTTATAATACATAAAATCACGCCTCTTTGCCGTAGGGGTAGGCAGAGACCACTTCTTTCCACTTGCTACGATCCTTACATACTTGTTTCGCTTGGTCCACTTTCATTTTATAATATCACTATATTTATATTGTATTACACTAATTCACTAACACTACACTAACTCAAAAGGTTTTGTTCGTTTTAGTCTTCTTACTATATCAGTAAATGAAATATAGAGACACACACCTCCATTTATATATATATAATATAGATTAAACATGGGTCTTAAGATATAACATGTAGTGTACGATGGTGGTATTGGATATTCCGTGTTGACTCTCCATATAGAACTCTCTCGAACGGAAGAACGGAAACAAACGACGAATGTCTTGAGATAAGTCGGTCAAGATTGTCCACCGTTTGATTATAAAAACAAAACTTTGTAACTTATTATATACCAGGTCGATTTAACATTATTTCTCTAATGTTGCGAAAGAACACGGGCGGGGGTGATAACTTTAGGCTACCCGTTAATTTCTGCTCATCCTCTCCCATTATAAAAATAATCCTTACTACGCTTTACTGAACATTGACAATTAATCCTTTATAGTTGTATACCATTATTACCGTTTTTATTAATCATTCGACTAGATTATTCTATACTATTAAGTTTGTTACTTGTAATTGAAGTTAATCAGTCATGCAAATCAGATATAAGCGCGTTTTCATAAGAGATCAAGAAGCTAGTGGAAAGATAAAACCTGAAATAAATCTGAGAAAAGATTATCATGTCTAACTGCAAAAGAGATATTTAGCTATCTCAAATATTATATATTCATTTTTATTAAAAAATTCACTGCTGTGCTTGACATTTCCGTTACTACAATATATTGTTTTATGGTTTTAGGGAGTCTTATTTTAATTTTTAACTGTTAAAAATTCTTAGCATCATCACCATTTCATGAGAATGTTTAACGTATGACATGTTTTACGCTGATATGCTATCAATTATGACCTTGAAATTTAAGATTAATTATATGTAACATGAATATATGTAAGTAAAATTAGATCACCTCTTAGGAAACCTAGTTAATAGCACAAACTGGGATTGATTTGCGATTGTTGAGTTTCTTAAATAAATTTATATGTAACATGAATATATGTAGGTAAAATTAGATCACCTCTTAGAAAACCTAGTTAATAGCACAAACTGGGATTGATTTACAATTGTTAAGTTTCTTAAATAAATTCATATTTTTCAGAGTGCAAGGGCTAACTGGAACTACAAATATATTGAACACCTTCGCCAGAAGATTGACGAGCAAACAACACTCAGAAAAAGTAATATTTTTCTTCTATTTCTTGGTTTAAATATACTTCTTGATTAATTCTCCATCTAACCAATTTACAACAGATTTCAAAATATAAAATTGTACAAAATTTGAATATTGAAAAGTGCATTATATTCATACTTAGTCATGCATGCATAACATTATATAATAAATATAAAAAATCAAAGTCATTCAATTCAATAGAAAAAAAAGTGATTGCAGTCTTGAACGCTAGATGGCGTTTAAATAAAACTACGACGCAGTTCTTTTTCCATCGGGGCACTTCTTGAGGGGATAATTATTAATAACAGAGTGTAAATATTGTGTTGTATGTGCGCAAGAACTGAATCTCACCACGGAACCAACGGTTCGATCCTCGCCCTCCACATACTAATCTGGTTTTGGTTTTCAAATTCATATGTGCGTTTCTTTGACGCTTTATAAGGTCGACTTGGTCAGCCCCTTTTGTGATTCCTCTGGTGTTACAGAGAGTATGGGCTGCGGTGATAACATACAATCAAGTGCCTCGTATTTTCGTTAGACTTCCCCTTCAATATGAGAGATGGAAACTATAAGTTGTTTGAAAACTAAAACATAACAAATTAAAAAGAATGTTTGGATGAACAATTCGCAAAAAAAAAGAAAGCTTTCTTTTTTTTGCGGATAGTTTCTTGCGTCGCTTCTCCTCTCTCAGAGCGACATTTGTTTCCGAAGCGGTAGTAGTGTCTAGTATATTAGAAATGACATCAAAAAGAATTCTAAATAAATTAATTATGATTAGTTACCAGTGGGAGGCTCCTTTGCACAGGAAGCCGGCTACATTATGGGTACCCACAACACGGCTATTTCTGACGTGAAGCAGTAATGTGTAAACATTACTGTGCTTCGATCTGAAGGGCGCACAGTGAAATTACTGGGCAAATGAGACTTAACATCGTATGTCTCAAGGTGACGAGCGCAGTTGTAGTGCCGCTCAGAATTTTTGGATTTTTCAAGAATCCTGAGCGGCACTTCATTGTAATAGGCAGGGCGTCTCAAATACCATCAACTGCTTGTCTCGTCCCTTATTTTCATAAAAAAATCAATTATGAGAAAATAAATGCCTTTATTAAAACTTTTTTTAGATTGAAGAGTTTGAAAGGCGGTACAATAACATCTTCTCAGCGGGCGAGAGGGCATCTGTTGCAGCCATCAAAGAGAATATTGCAGCTTCCATCACTTGGAGTGAGAACTACTACAATCAAGTTAACACCTGGCTCAACACGAACTACGGAAGCAGCGCTTCCACGATCGGCTGCAGTTTGGTTCTCCTTGTTTCAGTCTTTCTTACTATCATTCGTTAGGCAGATTTATGTTAATTAGATTTTACTATTAAATTAATTCCAATAGATTAAAAATAACTCTACGTTTACTATAATGTTTGTAATAATAATAATTATAAGCCAAAGCAAAGGTTTGAAACAGTTATGCCTCACAATAATGTCATCTAGATAGACAAAACAATTGTTAAAAGAGGAACAAAATGCACGTGTTGTAAATAATATTTTGCAGATTAATAAATATTGTACAAAATTTTATTTTATTTACTTTTAAATGATCCCATAATGATTTCGAAGATAAATTAAAACAGTTGAAGAACACCCAAAATATATGTTATTAGGATAACAATACTTCGTAAGCCATAACGTTTATCTCGTCTGTTACCAAAGTGGGAAATTTTTAAAGGGTGACGTCATCGAAAATGGAGGAAATGATAAGATTATTTTGATTCATAGGTAATCTATATCTGAGTCACCTAATTTTGCACCGAATCAACGTATATACGAATTCTAAAACTGTAAATATATTGACACGCTTTTTACACAAATTATCTTGCCCCAAGTTAAGCATATTATATAGCCTGTGTTATGGGTTACAAGACAATGATATATTTAATTCAATTTACTTACTGAAACATACATAAATTCATATAAACATACATAAATACATTTAAACATCCATATTCATCATATAAATGCTTGCACCTACCGGGATTCGAACCCGGCACCTCTAGCTTAGTAGGTAGGATCGCTAACCACTCGGCTATACAGGTCGTAAATACATTGGCACATTGGCACCGACGTTAAAATATAGGGTGAATATTTTTGTAATGGTTCAATTTACATCACCTAAGAAATATTAATTATTCAAAAAATAAACTATGAACTTAAAAGTTCCAGTGAACTTAAAGGATGTCATATAAATTTTATATTAAATTTCAATTAATTTAAAATACATCTATATTATTTTTTGTATAGAATAGGAGGACAAACGAGCGTACGGGTCACCTGGTGTTAAGTAATCACCGCCGCCCACATTCTCTTGCAACACCAGAGGAATCACAAGAGCGTTGCCGGCCTTTAAGGAAGGTGTACGCGCTTTTTTTGAAGGTACCCATGTCGTATCGTCCCGGAAACACCGCACAAGGAAGCTCATTCCACAACTTTGTAGCACCTTGAAAACCGCACTGTGGAGGACACACATCCAGACGGTGGGGATGATATCCTAACTTGTGGCGTGTCGTGCGAAGGTGGAATTAGGCGGTAGGAATCAGGTTAAACAGCTCTTATGAACACTCCCCGTGATAAATGCGGTAGAAGACACACAATGAAGTGACGTCTCTACGCAACGCCAAGTGATCCAGCCTATATATATCCTATATAGCCTACAAATATGTAGATGTGTATTTTAATAAAAAGGAAATTTTTTAGAATTCTCGAAGAGGCTTGAAATTTAACAGTCACAGAAGCATGTTACTTTTAATCCCATAATATCTTGTTCTTGCTATTTACCAGTGGGAGGCTATATTATGGGTACCACAACGGCGCCTATTTCTGCCGTGAAGCAGTAATGTGTTAGCATTACTGTGCTTAGGTCTGAAGGGCGCCGTAGCTAGTGAAATTACTGGCCAAATGAGACATAACATCTTATGTCACAAGGTGACGAGCGCAGTTGTAGTGCCACTCAGATTTTTTGGGTTTTTCACGAATCCTGAGTGGCACTGCATTATTAATCGACAGGGCGTATCAATTACCATCAGCTAAACGTCCTGCTCGCCTCATCCCCCTTATTTACATAATAATATATTATCCTCAAAAGAGCCCTCGGTATGTAACTCAGCTTCACATGTTACCCTGTTTTATATCATACTAGCTGACCTGGCAAAGGTTGTTTTGCCATATAAATTACATATGTAAACTTTCTTGAGCTTCAACAAATCTATTACAAAAGATTTAATTGAGATCGGTCGAATAGTTTAGGAGTTATTAGGGAACATACAAACATACATTCACTTTTATATATATAGTTTAATAAATTTAAAAATACCTACCAAAACATTTTAATACGATTGAGTTTATAATTATTTAAAAGTTTTAAATTCACAAAGTTTGTATCTGAACGCCATAAAAGTTATTTCTTCATCTCGAGAAGAATTTCTAATCTTAATGTAGATAAGTACCTCGATAATAGCTATCATATTTATTGATAACATCTTACGGCTCAAATATCAGAAAACTTTATCATTGTGAAAAATGTTGAGATATTTCTATCAATTTTACGGGATCAAAGTGTTAGTATGTGAGATGGTCTAAATGTGATCGCTGGTATGAGTTTCAAGTCAGAATTTTCATTAGAGTGAGAACAAAATGGGGGTTCATAATATTATATGTGTGCTTCTTGCTATTGTTGTATCTATAACATCATTACCATTAAGAACTCAAATAGAAACAGTGACGGAATTAAGTGATTCACTAAAAGTGATACATTTAGAAGAAACAATTAATAACAAACCAGATGATAATAAATCAGAACTACATAGTGAATTACAACACGAAGAAAATCATAATATATCTGATGAAATACTCGTTTCAAGAAATCTGCAACGAAACAACATAAGACCAGGAATGACAATTTTTAGTAATGAGATAACATTAACGCCTGATTTGAATGCAGGAACATTTACTGGCGTTGCTGAAATAGATGTGAGACTGTCCAGCGATACATCCGAAGATGAAGTCGTTTTTAGTTTTGATGGTCTAAATGTAAATTCAATTTTACAATCAGTTGGTGGAGGAACAACGTACGAACAACCAGCTGGGTTCGACACTGAAGATGGCTTGTTAACAATTTTTACGGGTAGAAATTCTGTACGATTTAATTTTATTATAAACTATTCCGGCTCGTTAGATTCATGGGGAAATGGATTATATCGTGGAAATTATGGAACTGAGTAAGTATATTTCTTTCATTAAAATTATATAATTATAATATGTACTATAATGTATAATTAAAATACACAAATTAGAAATTTAATAACCAAGTTATAATTTAAGCATCCATTTCTCCCAGGCTTGACAATTTTTAAAATTTTAACAATAGGTATTAAACAACTTATACCCACTGAAAATTTGTGTTTGAATTGGTTTCCTCCCAATTTAAAAATTCAAGTATGTACCCTTTTTGTGAGATGATCTTTTGATTTCATATTTGTTCTCGGTGTTATTAGAATAATGCCTCATTTATTTATATTATATATGACATTGTAATATGTAATATCTTAAAAATTATATCTAGTACATAAACTAACAAAATAAAACAGAATATAAAAATTAAAATTTCGTATACTATCATCTTATGAGATATGTTTCTCAAAATACATACAAATATATCTCAAGATATATTTGTGCGTAAAGTTAAAAGGAATACAAGTACATATTATTTCAATCTTGATAAAAATGTTATCTTTTCGATAGATGAAATAAATGACATTATCACAATCTGCTCTCATATTTATTATCACGCGACCTATTTGTGAGTGAGATTCTTTTTAAAGTGATCGTGTTGCACAAATTATGTGAGACAAATTCAACGAATATGCTTTGGAATACATTTAACTGGCAAACGCTTCTGTTTTTCTTAATAACTTGTAACAGTTGGGTTGAATTACTACCAATACCTTTAGATCGCAACGAAAAATCAAGCTTTGATGAAAAAGAAACTACAAATATTTTGACATACCCACAAGTAGAAACACGCATACTAAATGACGTCAATAATAAATCTGAATTTAATGATAAAATACTCTTGAGTGATATTCTCAATAAAGATGAAACCAGTGCAAAGTTTAACACAGGCCAAAGAATATCATCTTACGTTGTTGAGCTAACCCGTGTCGGAAACAATTTTAATGGGCGTGCAATTATCGATGTACATTTTAATACAAACAGTGAGGGTCCAATCAGATTTCATTTTGAAGATTTGGCTATCACAAATGTATTAACAGGAGTATTTACTGATGCAAATGCGATTCCTGTAACTTATAACATAACAGAAGGAGTTTTAGATATTTATCCCAATAGAACATCTACAGTGTTTATAGTAATAATTTATTACACAGGAATTCTTAGAAACGACGGAATAGGGTTGCATATGGGAAACCTATACAATGAGTAAATAATTTTATTTTTCTCTATCTATACACAGTATAAATGTACTTATCGTAATTTCTTATGGTAGTACTAATTTGTGTAAATAATTATACAAAAGCATATATTTTAATTATTTCCAGCACCTACTTAGCCATGAATTTACATCCAACAAATGCACGGCGCGTATTCCCGTGCTTTGATGACATCACAGTTCCTGCAAATACATTTTCTTTAAATGTAGCTGGTCTCAATTACCAAAATATGGCATCAAATACTGCGGTGCAATCAGTTGAAGATGGCGTGTAAGTACAACTAGCTACTGCAATTTAGTAGCAATCAGCTTTTTAACGAAGTATTTGCTGTAACCGTAATTAAATTGCAATTAAAGGCGTGATCAAAGTTTGTTTAAGCTATGTGTTTTTTTACAGGACAAAATTTACACCGATGATTAATTCATTCCCTTATCTTTGGGGTCTCGTTGCTCATAATATGAATGCAGTCAGTATTCAATTCCAAAATGTTATATTTTATGTCCGACAAGGGGTAATGAATCAAGATGCCCTCTCAAGTTCAGCAATAAACAGCTTCTTCAGCACTTTAACTGAATGGACGAAAAAGCCGTATGAAGAGATATTTAATGGTCAAGAAGAAAGACTGCACATATTGGCAGTACCCGATGTGGATCGGGATTGGTACGCACTATCGACTATCTCCATTTGGTGTGTATTTTATTTATTACATCCATATTTAACAATAAAACTGAAAATTCTGTTTTTGTGGTGACACAGGTTTCACTTGATGTATCTAAATTGAATTATCATTGCTTGAATCGTATTTTCTAGCAAATTCGAAAAATTCTGGATATATTTCTACTGAACTTGACCTCGCAGATAGAATAATTTATAAGGAGGAAATTTGGAGGATTTTTTGTAGCACATGAGTTTGAGATCCGCGTTAATAATAAAATTAGATGTTATAAATGTTCAGTAGAATAAATTTATATGGGCAAATTATGAAAAATGCAATATAACTAATTTTAAATTTCAGGGAACCATACGTCTTGATGGAACTTGGAAGTCCCGCTTCTCAGAGAAAAACAGGTTTGATGAAACTGGCTCAGGCCTTGGCAAGACGTTGGTTTGGATATGTATTGATGCCGGAGTCCTGGAATAGTCAATGGGTCATTTCTGGACTTGGTACCACAGCTGCCTTTGAAGCATTCAGAATTGTAAGAAAACTCAAACGCAAATATTGTTTAAGTGTTTTGGAGTCTTAAGATATAAGTATCAATCAACATTCTATAAAACTAAGTGCTACATCTCATATCTATTATTTAATAACACCCTTGTAAATATTTTTAGTTTCAAACTGATCCGAGTGGGGCTGATGTGACTTTGTTAGACGCAGATGCAATATTTCTAAGTGATATAATACAAGAAAGTTTATATATGGATGGATATCCAACTATTAATCCAATTCTGACAAGCGAAGAAGACTTCGAAGAAGATTGGGTCAGAAGTCACGTAAACGGACCATTAAGATTCAAAGCTCCTGCAATAATAAGAATGTTACAGTTAACAATGTCAACAACAACTGACTATATTCAGCAAAGTGCAGCTCAGATGCTTAGTACCAAGTATGATTTTCTTACTTTTGTTTCCGCCTTGAGTGCTTTTAATTTATAACTTGTAATCTTATCACCATAAAAACATTCAAAATCTATCATACTTTATTCTTTATTTATTTATTATAATTACATTCATTCTTCTTCATACCTAATTTAAATTTACAGTCAATCTCAAAACAGAAACAAAGAGGCACCTTTAATCTATACTAATATTATAAAGCTGCAGTGTTTGTTTGTTTGTTTGAACGCGCTAATCTCTGGTACTACTGGTCCGATTTGAATGATTCTTTCATTGAAATCGGTAGGTAGTCCATTTATCGAGGAAGGCTATAGGCTATGTTTTTTTTTCAAAATTAGGGATCCGTAATAAAATTGCTATTTAGTAACACAAGGTGTAAAATCGAAAACCTGTTTTTGCGTGCGCTGCAAAAACTATTGACAATAGAACAAAATGATGTACAGGCTATAATATAGGCAATATTTTATTACTTATAAAACTATCGCGTGAATTATACTTTATATGGCAAAACAACGTTTGCCGGGTCAGCGAAGAGCGGGTCATGGACTACCCAACACTGAAAGAATCATTCAAATCGGACCAGTAGTACCAGAGATTAGCGCGTTCAAACAAACAAACAAACAAACAAACACTGCAGCTTTATAATATTAGTATAGATTAAACTTCAGTAGGTATATCTTGTAATTAAAATGGAAAACCCAAAAAAAAAACAAATCGAACACTTTAAATTGGTTATTATTATTATGTATATGGCGTTTTTGACATTGACAGTCGGCCGCAGATGACGTCCATTTGGATTGGAATTTCAATCCATTTGGAAATCCAATTTGGACGACGTCCATTCATTTGGCTTGCATTTCTCACGTTCATGAAACGATGTTGGAATACGAAAACTCCATTTGACTGGATGGACATTTCGTCAATGGGCACCTTGGCATATTACCGGCAAACTATATAATTCATAGCACATAGGAAATGTATGAATTATTAATATTATGTTGCATTACATACTTACCTAGGTAATGAATGAATGGATGGATGAAAATTCTTTAGTGCACTAAAATAATATTACATTTTCTCCAGAGTAATAGTTGCACAGTTAGCAACCCCTAGGGCAGTAAAGTAAAAATACGATAGGATTTAGGGACCTTCAAGAAAAAAGCATACCTTAAAGGCCACGCATCTCTTGACACTTGTCCGTGGGCGGTTGCCTCACCTCTCCCCATCCCGTGAGCCTCTTGACCGTTTGCCCCCTCTTATATAAAAAAAATTACGTTGATATTAAGTACCAGTGGAGGCCCCTTTTCTCAGGATACCGGCTAGTTTATGGGTACCACAACGGCGCCTATTTCTGTCCTGAAGCAGTAAACATTACTGTGTTTCGGTCTGAAGGGTGCCGTAGCTAGTGAAATTACTGGGCAAACGAGATTTAACATCTTATGTCTCAAGGTGACGAGCAATTGTTATGCCGCTCAAAATTTTTGGGTTTTTCAAGATTCCTGAGCGGCACTGCATTGTAATAAATGTAGGGTTCAATTCTATTCCAAACTGAATTAACATTTTGTCCCACTTTTTATTATTGGTAATCAAATTAATATAATAAGAAGAAAGCAGAAGATGAGACTGAAATCCTATATTTTGATTATTATTTTATTACATTTTTTTGTTTTTTATTCATATTAAAAAAAGAGTACAATGAAAACTTAAGACTAAGATGCGTCACAGAAACCTGTGTAGGTTTATACGTGGTGCAAATGCATCACTTCGCTCACAACGACTGTACTAAAGAAGTATTTAAATATCAATATTTTATTTTTATGCATAAGAAGGTATACTGTTAAATAACAAAAGATGAAATAAAAAAATAAAAAAAAATAACTTATTAACATAAATATTAAGAACAGTTAACACCAGCCATTACATCCCCTTTTCCTCTTAGTGTAACTGCTTATTTTTAAATGCGTATTTACACGAATATTTATTTTTGAGAATGATTGTGTATAGATCTTCAGGTAAGTTATTTAATATGTTAGGTAGCATGTATTCCCACGTCCTTTTGCCACTCACATTAAATTAATAACTACGTTATATTATTATTATCTAAAATACTTAAAATATTTAAACTAAGTAATATTTTATGGTCATTTCTCATAACGGCCCAAACTAACTTTCAAACATTAATTCTTCATCTTGAACTTATTTGGGAAACGGAATCTAATATTGATTTAAGAATTAATTATTAAATCAAATCAAAATCAATTCCAAAATACAAACACAAAAACAATAATTAAAATAATATAAAATGATGCTATTGTAAATATTGATTTAAAAGAGTGACAATGAGTTAATACTTTAATAATGATTGTTTTTAGCTCCTTAGAAATTGTAAGTTCTTCGGCGTTTTACTCTGCCCTCGAAGGTGCATATGGACAAGAACCAAATAGATTGATTGATGATATAGCCGACTTTTTATCACCATGGATTGAGAACTCTCACTATCCAATGGTCAGAGTAACCATAGATAGAACAATTATTAGTTTGTCCCAGGTAAATATATATGCTTACAACATTAGATCGTTTATTCGTCCTAGATAAAGATAGCTGTGAAAATATAACTAAGATAATATAATATAACTAATCTCTAAACAATTTCTAATGTTTTTAAAGCGATAACCCTCACTTCTAGGATTAATACACAAATAAAATTTGAAAAATAAAATTTTATGAACGGTGCGAGACTCGAAACCTCGACCTCTGGCTTTCCGTGCCAGTGCCACAGTGTCACCAACTGAGCCAACCGTTCGAGTGACGTATCGCCATAAAATCTTGTATGCATTGTTCAACTCTCAGGTTGTGGCTTCATCTACAGGATCTACTTTACAGTTAATAACTTGCTCAACCCTAATATTTGCACATTAGGAAATTGACTTGAGATGTTGCTCTTGTAAATCTAAACAATTAGTTATGTTTTTAAAGTGATAACCCTCACTTATAGGATTAACCTGTTAGAGCACGGGCAATGAACGCCAGAGGTCGTGGGTTCGAGTCCCGCATCGTTCATAAAATTTTGTTTTTCAAATTTTATTTGTGAACTAACCTCTATTTTGATAAATGCACGCACATTAAACTAATATTCCTGCCCTGTTTTTATCGGTTGTCTAACAGCAAGAGACTCTATCTAGACGTATAAAGTATCTAAGGTTTTCACTATTTCCACGCAATTTTCATACTTAATTTAATTGTTATTTGTTTAGGTGCGTTTTTCGTTTGCTGCCGTGTCAGATATAGCTTATCCGATACCTATCACGTATACGACCAGTATAAACCCCAATTTTGACAACTTACGTCCCGAACTTATAATGGAAAATAGCCACCAGATTATCAACCCTGGTCTGAGCACCGAGGAAGGTGAAGAAGACTGGATTATTTTCAATATTCAAGGCCAAGGTATTAAAAAAAACTAATCAATCTTAACAATTTGTCATTTTTTAAGTGATATCCATCACTTCTAACAATGATTAAATTAAATTTGTAACCAAAATTTATGAAGGATGCGGGACTCGAACCCGCCACCTCTCGGGTTCCCTTTGAGCACACTTCTAACTAACTGTTCTATATATTTATTATTTACCAGAGGGAGGCTCCTTTGCACAGGATGCCGGCTAGATTATGGGTACTACAACGGCGCCTATTTCTGCCGTGAAGCAGTAATTTGTAAGCATTGCTGTGTTTAGGTCTGAAGGGCGACGTAGCTAGTGAAATTACTGGGCAAATTAGACTTAACATCTTATGTCTCAAGGTAACAAGCGCAGTTGTAGTGCCGCTCAGAATTTATTGGGTTTTTCAAGAATCCTGAGCGGCACTGCAATGTAATGGGCAGGCAGGGCAGGGCGCATCAATTACTATCAGCTGAACGTCTTGTCAGTTAATTTCATAAAAAAAACTATGCCAAACGTTCGAGTGACGTGTGGTTCGTTAATCTTTGAGGTGAGAGATGGGTATGACAGAAGAATCATAAAAGCAGAATTAACACAGTTGAGATGCGATCACTGCGTAGTATGTGTGGGGTGAGACTGATTGATAAAACTCCGAATGCGGTAAAAAGATGTCGTGATAAGGATTGAGAAAGGAATGCTGAAATGGTTCGGCTACGTGGAGCGAATGAGTGAAGAAAGAATGACATATCAAATATATAAGGCAAGTGTCTGTGGGCAAGTCGGTCGCGGGAGATCCCGTAGGACATTCGTCGACGTCTTTAAGAAAGGAAAGGTTCGAAGTACTTTGAACCGGTGAGCATGTATAAAAATAGTAATTAATGTAGAATAAGCGCGTGAGGCTTGTAACGATAAGAGCAAGTGGCATTCTGTTGTCTCTGCCCACCCTGACGGGAACCATGCGTGAGTTTGTGTGTGTGTGTATTTTAATTTTTACAAAATGTGTTATTCAAAGGAAATTACTACGTACATTATCATTAAATAGTTTACCATTATTAGCACCAGTGTAACGATAAACATTGTAAGTGCATCATAGTGGTTATAACCCCCCGGGTTGAGATAGGAGGAAGTCTGCAATGATAGTGGTAGAGGCATACCTACTCTCCAAAAAATACCAATCAAACTTGCTTCTCTAGTCTTGCCCCATCACTTTTTACTCATAAAAAAATGTAATTTTACTCTTATGACTTAATCTTTATCTTATTCTTATTATTTATCTTAATCTTATTCGTATTTATTACTTTTTAAGGCTACTACCGTGTTAATTATCCGACGGAAATGTGGGAAGTGTTTGCTCAAGTATTGGCTGACCCTGAGAGAAGAGCTGCTATACATCCTTTAAATCGAGCTACTGTAAGTATCATCATCATTTTTAACTCTTTTCACCTAAAATATTAATTAACCGATTTTAAAAAGGAGGATATTATCAAATCGATCGGTATTTTTTTATGTATGTACACCGATTTTTCTGAGTTTTATGATCCGATTAACGTAATTATTCGAAATATGTTTGATGCGAAATAGATGCCATTTGGTCCCATAAAAATTTTACATAGTTTGGCCCAGTAGTTTTCATTTTATGAACATTTATATGAGAATTTTTGTCTACGTGGATGACATAATTGTTTTCTGTGTACGGCTTTTTTTTTTGGAGTTTTCATTCAGGTTTATTATATTTTATTATTGACTGGCACTAAAACGTAAAAAAAACTAGGTTTAAAAAAAATTCAACTTCAAAAACTGAAAAGTATCAAATAACTAAAAATTTAATTGATTACACCTCTTATGCAAACCTTTACCTTTAATATTAATATAATACTATTATTTGTATTTGGTACATATTGATAGCTTTTAAGTTTAAAGTTTTTGAAATTCAGGCACAGCTTTTAAGTAAGACGTGTATTATTATTTTTATTATTCTTATTTTGTAATTTAATAATCTCTTAATAAAAAAATTTAATTGAATTGAATATGTTTGATAGCTTCATATCATATTTTTTTTTCTTTTGTTGTCATGAAATATTTGATTTTTAATATTGAACATGATTCCGTATATTAGATGCAGATGTCCGGAACATCTTCAGTATATTTTCGTGTTTATTTAGGTCACAAGCAAAATGACCAGCTGATTGAGTTCGTGAGGTGTAAAACTGACTATATTATAATATTTCGATCTCATTTAAAATCTGTGGCGTTGACGAAACGATCTTGCTGTTTTTGGTCTTCAGTTACAGTAGTGAATGGGCAGAGTGTTGTAAAAATTTGTCTGTTGAGTCTCTTGTAATCAACGGAAAATTGTATTCTTATTTCGCGACGACTGCACAGAAGATGTAGTGTCTGATTTTAGAGTTTGTGTGATCTAAGCTTACAGCGAGTGTTAAAGTTTTTGGATCCTTCTACTTGAACAGTTGCAATAAACTTGCTTTTTACGCCGAATACGCACTCTTCGAGACCTTCGAACCTTTTCCATTATTCGTGCTAGTCGCGCTAATTGCTCGACTTGGCCTGACCATAGACTTGATCAGTTGAAACTCTTCTTGGCTGAATTGAATATTTAACGTGCTTCTTACCATATGGTGATCGCTTGTGGTTATCACCTTGTAGATCACAGAGACATCGTTAAATATTTGCTTCTTACTCGTTAAGATTAAGGCGATCTCATTCTTAGTTTGCCGTTTTGACTTATTCTGGTTCATATCCTGGAGAGCTTCATCTTGTTTGAGGACTTTATTATAAGGATTTCCACGATGAAAATGAAATTGAACATGAAATATGAATTTCATGAAGTCAGCCAACTTAATTGTCCCCTAAGTTTCCTCTGCCCAATCCTAAATTTGTCCAATTTCAGCTTGGTTCTCCTATGGCCTAATTTCAGTTTGAAATCTCCCATTACAACTATAGTGTGTCCTATAAACATTCATGTCTCTTGTTATGTCCTTACACATAATCTCCACCTCGTCCTCAGAATGTGCTGAAGTATGATGCTGATGCGTAAACCTGGATGATCTTCGGCGAGCGCCTTTTGTTAATTTTGAATGTCAGGTATGTAAGACTGATGGATGACACACTTTCGACCTTAATAATGTTGGTTATGAGCGATTTATGAACAATAAGACACCAACTTTGGACAGCAAGTTACCGGACTTAAGAATAACAGTAGCCTCACTTCTTTTTCGTTCGGATAGTCTTATCTTCGGATAGATATGACCTAGCGCAACCTGTCAACTAACTACTCTTATCAAAAATATTATTACAACTAAAAACTAATTATTCTAATATTTAAACCATTGGAAAACGTTTATTCTGTTAGAAGCTTCCATCATTTTACATATTTTTGAGGTTTATATTAAATCACAAATGCAGTAGTTGCTTCGACAAAATGGTTATGGAGCCGTCGGAATTTTACGTAACACTTCAAAAGTTAAATATTATTCGTATGTTCGTTTATCGTAATATCGATAGATACCTATACGAATACATCTTCTGTAGAAGACCATAAAAGATCAGACAGCCCCTGTGGGTTGGCCGTATTCTGTTAGCCCTACAGGACTGTTAAAGCCAAAATTCACCGCAAGCCTATATGGAAATAAAAAAAATATCGCGAGTAATGAAGATTCCCGCTAGGACTCCTTTGCATTTCATCGTTTATCGTCGATATACAGGACATGTACTTATGAACCTACAGTTGAAGAGAGTGGCTCGAACAAAATGCTTGCCGTCATAATACAGGGTTAATTTTTTTTTTCACTGATTTTCTCTGATTGAATAAATTCAATTTGCTAACCTACTCCTCATATTTACAAATTAGCTGAAAGTATCCTGAACTTATCATCGTGAACTATAGCATAACTGATGATAATTACGTACGCCTATATTTCTGTATGTCTTAAATATCGGTTATTATATGAATGAATGAAAAATCATTTAACTGAACAGAAACAGGTGTATTTTTCATGTACCATGTCCTTTAAATAATGGAAAAAGTTATTATTAATACTACATAATAGATTGAAGAGGATGACAGGTCCTCCTCGATTTTCATACTGAAATTTTAATTATGAGTATAATTTTATTAACTATCTACTCAGCTTTACTGGTTATTTGTAAGAACCTTGTTTGGTATATTTCCGACTGACAGTCCAAAGAGGAGTCCTTGTATGTATAGAACCATATTTTTTATTACAAGAATATTTCAACATTTCTAAATGAATATTTTTGAGGTTAATTAATGTAAAAAACTCTCTTTTGACAGGGAATTACTAAGCGCACCGGGAGACAGAAAGACAAAAACCATTATAATATTATTAAGTGCGAGCTATTATATTTTTAACAGTTTTTTCCTGCGTTACTTTTTTCAAAGGTCCCGAGTTTAATTAATACAAAAATGCCTACCGCGAAGTAACAATAGAGGCCTGTACTTTGTACCAATAGGAGTTTAAAATAAAGGAATGGTTTTAATGATTAGTATTATTGTAGTCATAAAAAATATTTTTACAGAGCCGATAAACTCAACTTTCTAAAAGGATTATGAACTATCGAGGATGATAGTATAAATTTAGTTTATAAATAAAATAGCAGTCAAGGTCGAGTCGGAACCCATCTCAAGGTTTCCCTACCATCGTACGAAATATAATGCATTGTACTTTCTAGAGATATTCTGAAGATATTCATTTTCACCCACAAAATATATTTTATGGGTGAAAATGAGACTGCAACTGAGAGAAAAATTTTACTTATATTTTTACATGAACTTCAAAAACATATACAGTTAATTATTATAATCTTATTACCTTCTTTTAATGAATATATGATTTTATAACATTTGTGTGTGCTTTTTTATTTTTATTTAGGCAGACGCTGTCTTGTGAGTTGGATCTGAATTAATTAATTTATCTATATTTATGTTTTAGCTTATCGATGATGCATTGAACCTTGCACGTGGTGGGCACATAGGTTATGAGGTCGCTATGCCAATTGTGCTTGGAATGGAGCATGAAACCGAATATGTCGTGTGGAAGGCCTTTGTCCGCAACATGGATTTCCTAAAGAGATTCCTATTAGCACTTGTTGAAGAGGACGAAGACTTGGATCCAGATATATACCTGGTAAGGTATAAGTTATATTTATTTTATGGAATAGCAGGCAGAAATTTTACCTGATACTAGTGATCGTCGCCGACCAAATTCTCCTGCGATAGGAGAGGTATGACAGAAAGGCTGACGCCCGTTTAGAACAGTGTACGGGCTTTTTCTGAAGGTACGGTACTGAACGGTAAGAAAACTTAGTTTGGTTGTAAGTGCTCCTTGTGGAAACTGCTGTTTTTAGACTTCTAATATTATACAAGTTATTCTAGTGCAAGGTGCGGTGAGTATCTTTTATTACCACAGTGAACAAAAATACCCCATAATATAATATTTACCAATGGTAGGCTCTTTTGCACCGGATGCCGACTAGTGGTACCCACAACGGCGCTTGCTTTTGCCGTGAGACAATAATGATTAAGCATTACTGTGTTTCAGTCTGTAGGGCGCCGTAGCTAGTGAAATTACTGGGCAAATGATACTTGACATCTTATGTCTCAAGGTGACGAGACGATATCGAAGGTAGTATACAAAGGAGTTATTTGGGTCAATACCAGCAGATTGCCAATCGCAAAGCCACATTTTAGAATATATACTCGCATCATACATAAGACAATCTCTTCTTCAACTATGATCGCCTGGTACCAAAACACTGTATAATGCTTCCTATAAAAAGGCATAAAAGGCATAAAAGGCATTTATTTTCTCAAAATTTATTCCTTTAGAATTCTTATTGATGTCATTTCAAAAATATACTAGACACTACTACCGCTTCGGAAACAAATGGCGCTCTGAGAGAGAAGAAAAGGCGCAAGAAACTCTCCCAGTATTTTTTTTGCGCTTTTTTAATCGAATATAAAATATTGTATTGTCAACTAAACTACTACCAACCACCACAGACCGTCGGATCACTTAGATATTCAGCTGTGGAGTAGTAGGAATTACGACAGAGCAATTTGTTTTTAAAACATTATCTACTGCCACCTCCTGTATTCCTGACCCAATCTGACTTATGGCGGGTACTGATTTTTATTTTTCTTTCACCCTCTAATATAAAAAAAAAATTTCAGCGAATGATTCGCAGAACGGTAGTAGGTCTAGAGCAAGAATTGACCTTCACTCCAGAGCTGAATGTGAATGAACCAGCTATGACGTCACTGGTGCGAGGTCTGGTCATGGACCACGCTTGCAGGAGCAACTATGACCCTTGCATTGCAGCCGCTGTTGATTGGTTCCGTGATCCCAACGATAATACAATCGTGTAAGTTTATTGGAAAATGATTTTGATAATTGAGGACACATAAGTCAAACATCAAGAATGAAAGTACTATTTGTGTTTTAATTTGAAGGATGCTATTGAAATTACTGGGATATTGAGACTTAAAATATTACGTTTCGAGGTGATGAGCTCAGTCAATAGGCACTTAACAAGATTAGACAGTTAACTGACATAGATACGGCACGACTTGTATACTTTAGTTACTTCCATAGTATTATGCCCTATGGTATATTACTGTGGGGCAGCGCTGCCGACATTAATACAATATTTGTGCTGCAGAAGAGGGCTATTCGCGCTATTTATAACCTAGGCTCTAAGGAATCATTGAGAGCAAAATTCAAAGAAATTAACATCTTGACTGTTGCTTCTCAATATATTCTTGATAATGTAATGTATGTTCATAGGCACAATGATACCACAGATTGGGAATGGAGCGACCGCCTTCAGGCTATTAAATAATAAGTTTAATTGTACAATGTTACTTTGTTACTTTGTAAATGTTACTTTAATTGTAAAACATATTTTTGGTAAAAAAAAAAAGCCCGCTGAGTTTGTTGCGCCCATTCTTCTCAGGCCTGAGGCATTCATTTTGGAATGGGTGGTAGTTTTTTGACTTTCAATAAGTGATTTGATATCCTATTTTGAATAAAAAAAATTGAATTTGAATTTGAAAAAAACTCATTATTTTGGGCAAAATACTGTAGTGGGCACGTCGTGATAAATGCCGTAGCAGTAACAGATTAACTTACTACACTCTCTTTTTCTCTCTTGTCACTTTTTAGTGACAAAATTTGTAAAAATGAAACATTTTCAATTTATGGAAATGAAATTCTTATATTCATTCTATTAAGTTAAACATTTGCATGCTAGGAATAGTGCTAGCAAAATATACAAGCTCATTATTATAATATTTTAACACCATTAACACCACACATACTATGTTTTTTGCAAATAAATATATTATTATTATTATTACTATCGACTATTGAAATAAATCTCTTTATTCTCTTCTATAATATTATTTAAGCTCGTAAAAAAACTTTTATTACTTGTAAACTGGTTGAAGTATATTCTCTTCCACAGTGCGGTTTTCAAAGAGCTTTCCTCCACGTACTACAAAGCTGTGGAATAAGATTCCTTGTGGGGTGTTTCCGGGATGATACGACCTACCTTACCTATAAAACCTACCTTACCTTCAAAAAAAAGCTCATGTTTTGCTCCGCGTGCAACTTCCTTTAGGCCGGCAACGCTCCTGTGATTCGTCTGGTGTTGCAAGAGAATGTGGGCGGCGGTGATCACTTAGCACCAGGTGACCCGTACGCTCGTTTGTCCTCCTTTTCCATTAAGAAAAATATCACATTAATTATATTATTAAACAAATATATAAATCGTTCCTATATAAAATATTGGTACAAGAGATTTTTGTTCAATTTCTTCATTGTTTCAACTTATTTAGGAACCCTAACATCCCAGCTGACCTAAGACCAGCAGTATACTGCACCAGCGTCATGATAGGTGGCGAAGAAGAGAGGGAACTACTTTTCAACCGCTTGAGTTTAATCACAAATGGCTACGAGCGCTTGGTCATTCTGGAGTCTTTGGCCTGTTCTCAAGATACGGGCTTCATCCTAACGTAAGTTATCGTTTTTAATTTAATTTATCTTTAGCTCTCTTATGAATTAAGAGTTTTAGTTTAAATGTGTTACAACGCCATCTTGTGATAAGATATAGCAAAATTCATACTTTTATGGTAATTTCAATATAAGCTTATGTGTAATGGAGCTAGATACTTACATATTAATTACTCCATGACAGTTGGTTAAACAATCTAAATTTTTCTTCGAGGTACAAACATTCAAAATCCACTTAACGTATTGGGATGAAACAGTGGCAGTTACATCCGTAATGTTTAAATTTATTAATTAGTATTTTATTAATATTATGAATTACAATATCTACTCTTGGAAATGTTTTTCAGTTAATTTTGTATATCTTTTATCTTATATTTATTTGATGGGCTTAGCTAGTATATTTCACTATAATATAATATATAGTAGCTGAACTGACAGACGTTGTTTTGTTCATAATAGAAAAACTTAGGTAATGAGATGGCAATAGGAATATTCCAGCCAAATTTCAAGTATCTGAGCCTTATAGTTCTAGAGATGTCGTGATGAGTCAATACATAGGTTTAAATCTCTTATATAATATAAATGACTCGCTAGTGTCCATTTTTTGTGGGCGTTAAACACGACAGCGAGTAAAACCCAGTTTTCTTAACGTTACAATCGTAATGATAGGTATACTTCACAAAGCCTTATTGATTGCGTGGTGTTCCCGGCATGTGCGTGCGACACAAGAGCCTCGCTCGATGGTTCTTCCATGAATTCGCCAGATCTCGACGAGTACCGAAACATGTTCGTACATAATATAAATACACACATATATTATATATGTGTGTGTCGTAGTGAAGAAATTATTGATTTTCAAATTCAATTACTTCAGTATTTACAGATTTTTGGTATTCTTTGGAATAATAATTGTATAAAGCAGTTATTCCAGCCTTTTTGACAGACGTATACCTTAGGAAGTATACGGAAAAAAAACTGCATTCGCCAGGTAACCTTCGCGAAGATCTTCACGGAGGTATCTTGATCTAATCCACGTCTGAAATCACTATACCAGGAATACATACCAGAGCTACAGAAAGGAGCTTCATCACTTGGTCACTTTCTTGTTTACCTATGTTATCCCGAGTGAAATTTGTTGCACTGCCACCAGATAATTATTAAAATTATTCCACACCCTAAAAACAAAAAACAATCACACAAACTAAAATGTAACCTACTTTCGGAGGTTAGGTAGTTATTTCGACCCATTGCCCCATTTTTGTAGAATTTATTTATTTTATTATAATTGGAAAATAATTATTAAAATTACAGCTAAATACAGTAATAGATTGGAAAATATTTACATGGAAGGCTATTTACAGGTTTTCGCAGATATTTACTACCTAATTACTAGATTAATATTTACAAATCGAAGATAAAAAAATTTAATCTAGCAACATGGTAAAATTCGTTAGTTTATATAAGAATATTAATCTATTATACACAAAAATTTAATACATAAACGGACACTTAATGCATATTTAATACACGGATATTAATGCATACACGCATGTGTTCAATAAAGATTGACATTTGTTGAATACTATTTTGCTTATTCAGTCTTTCTCTTTTTCTTACTCTTCAGTCTACACTATATTATACTTAATTATAAATATTTATAAATTCTAATTTAACTTAATATGTTCTATAAATTTAGGTGTTGTTTTCGATATTATTCGAAAAAATTTTTGCTGAGCTGGTACTTTACTTTCGTTACTGATGTATTAAATAAATCTATATCTATACATATATAGAGGAATGAATTTTGTCGATAGTATGTTGATACCATTGGGACATGTAACAGTTCTTCTAACACGTGCCCCTGGGTCCACTACACGTGCCCACTCGTAAGCATATGCGTTCTAGTAACTCTGGACAGTCTATAGTTCTGTTTGCGATATTCAGTAGATATAAGAGGTCGGCTATTCGCCTTCTTTCATATAGTGGAAGGATTTGGAATTTCTTGCATCTGTCTGTATAAGAGGGGATGTAAATTTTACTTTTAAATTGTAGAAAGCGCTTCTGTATACGCTCCAGACGAGTTATGTCTGTGTTGTAGTTTGGATTCCAGACTTGTGAGCCGTATTCGAGATGGCTTCGAACAAAAGTACAATACAAAATTTTTAACGTTTTAATAAGGTTAAAATCGGATGAAACTCCCAATATAAAACCAAGTGCTTTTGATGCTTTGTTAATGATATTATCAATGCGATTGTCAAATAATAATTTAGAGTCAAAGATAATTCCTAGATCTGTTATTGAGGTAACTCTTGTAAGTTGCGATCCTTTAAGTTTATAATTAAATTGAACCGGTTTGGGTTTTCGAGTAAGTGAGCATTTGTTACACTTATTAACATTTAAATCTAGTTTATTATATGTACAGTAATCTTCAAATCGTATGAGATCGTGTTGTAGCTTAATTGTATCTTCAATAGACGCGATTTTAGAAATTATCTTCATATCGTCGGTGTATAAATGTATTCTAGAATTTAGAAAGCTTTGAGAGATTTCATTAACAAAAATTGAGAACATCAAGGGAGCTAGTAATGATCCTTGTGGGATTCCAGATGGTATTTCCATCGTCATTATGAATGTGGTTTAAATGGAAAAGGAAAAATAATATGGTTAGTCAAAAATGAATTAATTATAGTTTCTCAAAAATATTCTCCGATAGCATTAATAAAAATTTAAGCAGTCATCCGCTTAGAGGCACTTTGCAGGTCAAATTTTTGGGCTACCACCATTTTTTGGTCATTTTAAGAGACTATTTTGTTTATATATATTACTACTTTGTTTTGGGATAATTATTGCTATGAATCGATATTTCGTTATCTGTTACTAGACCAGACCTTTCATTGAATCTAGTAACCATGCTAGTGCTCTATTTGTAAATATATGTGTAAACCATCGAAAACACAGCTATTTGACACCCAAATATTTACATATAATTGATTAAGTTTAACTAGTGCCTCTGTCTCAATTTGCTCCGATCTCATAGGAGGTCAGAGTCATTCTGTTTGAGTCATACATATACGACACTTGTTACCCACTGAGGTTGACACTACCTTTTGACTTCTGAAATCCACTTTTAAATAGTTGTTTAAATAGTGCTCCATTGCTAAGAGCAGTACAAACTGCTCTTACCGAGTAAACACTTAAAATCTAAGAAAATCATACTATGAAAATCTTCATGAGTTTTATCCATGTACAAATCAATTTTATAATGAGGCCACAGTGTTAACAAAAGCGACGCCTTTTTTTAGATTTTGTATGTTTGCGGCTGGTTTTGCAGGTTTGGTGTATGTTTTCATTTCAATCGGTACCCAAATAAAGAAACTACGTTAATTGATTATATGATACACCAAAATTTACACAACTATAGTCGCGGACGCACGCTACTAATAAGTAAATGAAAAAAAAACATTAAAAATAAATATAAATTGACTAGTCAGTGAACTAAACCAAAATTTAGAAAATCAATTGCGCGACGCATGATCGTCGATCGACCCACGTGGACGGACAGATTATAACGCTTATCGCGGGGCGCAGTAATAGGAAGCGGGGACGCAGGCACATGGACCTGTCGGTGCTTGCGCTAACTTAATGATAAGATGCAGTGCTCCATACTTCATTTATTTATTGGGGATTTTTTTTCAATTAAGAACCCAATTTTTTACATAACTAGCTTTAAACCGGGGCTTTGCTCCAATTTAATCCCTTATATAAATATCAAAGATCTTTATATTTTGAATAATGATATATATATTGCAACATCATCATACCTTATAAGAAGAATCTTTGGGTTGCAACCGACATTTACATTTTATGTAGAGATATCCTCTAGCATGGTTTTGCGCAGGCCACCTAAAATTGTATAATATTAAATTAAGTAGGCTAAGTTGTAATATGATTTAGAAGATGAGTTCGGCTTTACATATTAGTTCTTCTCCCCACTTGCAGTAGATGTAGTTTCAAAATCAAGGTACTTATCGTTTTTGCAATATGTTATATTAATGTCTCTACCTACGGTAAATAAATATAAAAAGGCATAAAAGGCATTAATTTTCTCAAAAATTATACCTTTAGATTTTTCTTTGATGTAATTTCTAATAAAATAGATACTACTACCGCCTCGGAAACGAATGGTACTCTGAGAGAGAATAAGCGGCGCAAGAAACTCTCCCAGTTTTCTTTTTATTGCGCTCTTTTTAATGAAATACACAATATTGTACTGTCATTGCTATTGCTATAAAATAATCATGATCCCAAGCTGTCCGATATAGACACCTAGATATTTAGCTGTGGATTAGTAGGATTTACGACAGAGCCATTTTTTAATAAAACATTTAAATTTATTTATAGATAATGCCTGAATAGCGGCTGAAACTTTATTATAAAAATGTATTACATTTACTCTTAAAGCTATCATGTATCTTATGAAGCATACTACAGTTAGTTACAAGCAATCCCTTATTTCTAGTGTTATAATAATGAAAATCACTATTAAGAGCAAAAAGGTGGCGATTTTTGTGAACGTATATTAAATTTTCATAAATATACTGACAATCAACAGCCATAATATTCAATTATTTAGAATAGCGAGACGCATAACCCAAACAACTTTACACTAATTACTGGCGCAGGGAGCTTGTTGAGATAATATCTAATGGTAGAATATTGGCAATTCAAAAATGCCTTTGTGGCAATATTAGCATGGTAATAGAGCCTCATATCGGTCCTTTGTTTACATTCCTTTGCATCAAAGAAGCTTCGCTATGACCTGATCGATATATTTATGTTAAGCACGGCAGAATATGGAACTAGGCCACGTATTAATCGGAGGATAGAATTGAAGATCATAGAACCTTTAATGACAGAGTCCATCTTTAAGCATCGTTCATAAAATATTATGTTTTCAAATTTTATTTGTGAATTAATCCCAGAAGTGATTGTTATCACTTTAAAAAATAAAAAAGAAAGCGAGAGCTCGTGGGTTCAAGTCCCGCATCGGTAATAACATTTTGTTTTGAAATTAAATAATTATCACTTAAAAAACTTAACAAATCGTTTAGAATCTTTTGTTATTGTGTTCTCAATATCGAACAAAAAAAAATTTTTAATAAAATAACATGTATATCAAACACTTTTATTCTCCAGTTTAGAAACAGGTACCCCTACTAATATTAAAAATGTGAATGTAAGTTTGTTTGTTACGCTTTCACGGCTACACCAATGAACCAATTTTGATGATATTCAGTACATAGATAGACTAGAGCTTGGGAAAGGACATAGGCTGCCTTCAATCAGAAAAAAAAATGCTTGGAGGGCTTGAAATAGGGAATAGAAGTTTGTATGGAAGTCCGACATTATTGAAGATGACACCATGAAGCTTTGCACGTAGGCACTTGATAAGGTAAATATTTTTCCTAGCGTTTTAGAAATTTTTAGACGTGTGGGGATGAAAGTCCGTATGGAAGTCCAAATTCATGCCTAACTCTGAATTCGATTGTTATTATAATTGGTTTAAAATTATACACATAAGATACCCTTTATTGTTAAAAAGGGTATGAAAGGAGTTGAAATAAGCGATAAAAGTTTTCAAAGAAATTCGTCAACCAATACAATTTTTTCCAATAATATTATATTTTGTTGTAAATATTTTTACTACATTATCTCTTAGTATTTCATTTATTATTGTAAATGTGTATTGCAGGGTCTTTTAGTAGGCTTTACGTTGATAAAGTTAAATGTAGCAGTAATTATTGATCGTGTTAGGTTTATAATATTGTGAAGTGAAACCACAAAAATATTTGCATGTGTTTCAAGACGAAACATGTGCCTGCTCTTAAATTTGTAACAACATTACTTGTGAATGTTTCTGGCAAAAAAAGAACTTTGATTTTGACTTTGTCAATTTTAAAGATTAACACAGATATTTAAATTGTATTAAGTACTTGATAAGAAGTAAACAATCATCTATTTGAAGATGGAATAAGAGATGAAAGACCATGCGGACAAAAAGCTAGTATGTATTTGAATAAATAGAAGTACTTACCAAATAACCGCCAATGATTTGTCTTTTATATTTTTATTAGGTATTTCTTTATAGTTAGCGGTTTTAACGTAGCTGTATTTCCTGCAAAGCTCGATTAAGTGAATAGTGCGAGACATGCGTTGAACATTTATTTCAATAACTACTCGTACTACTATGCCTTCTTCACTTATGTTCACCTGGTATTAATTTGAATAAAGCGTTGTGCGTTATTGCTTCCTTTCTCTCATGGTTCTGCATTTGCATGCCTTTCGCCGTAAATAAAATTAAAAAAATATAATCTGTTTATTTCAGACCGCTGGCCCATAAAAGTTAGTGTTTCTTAGAAACATAAGGAACATGACCATGTGGTAAACGTCGCTGCATTGTGTATCTTCTACCGCATTTATCACAAGGAGTGTTCCAAAGAGCTGTTTCACCTGATTCCTGCCGCCGAATTCCACCTGCGCATAACACGCCACAAATAAGAATATCATCTCCACCATCTGGATATGTGGCGGTCCTCCACAGTGCGATTTTCAAAGCTGTCGAATGAGCTTCTTTGTGCGGTACCGCGCGAAAAAAAGAGCGTACACCTTCCTTAAAGGCTGGCAACGCTCTTGTTGATACCTCTGGTGTCGCAAGAGAATGTGGGCGGCGGTGATCACTTAACACCAGGTGACCCGTACGCTCGTTTGTCCTCATGTTTCCGAAAAAAAAAACTATTCAGCACTTACATTATTGCTTTTTGATGTCATTGTATGATTGATTGTATTATCTAAAAAGTTCGTAGTGAATTTTAGGCTCGTAGCGTCGATCTAATGACAATTCCCGTACCAAAGCTGTATCGTCTGGATATTGACTTAATAAATGCAGTTTAATTTTTACAGTTACCTCCAGGAGACCCTAGGAGATACGTATTTTGTTGAAGAAAGATCGAGAATTTTCAAGGCAGTGGTCCAGTCCAGCCGACAGAACTTGGCAACAGCCTTACAGTTTATATCCATAAATACAAATAACATCCGACAAGCGTGAGTATTTGGTTACTTTTAATATGTTTGATTTCAATTTGTAAATCCAATGACTATTTGACGCATTTTTCTGCCGTGAAGCAGTAATGTGTTAGAATTATTGTGTTTCGGTCTGAAGGGCGCTGTAGCTAGTTAAATTACTGGGCAAATGAGACTAAGCATCTTATATCTGAAGGTGACCTTCCTAAAAGACCGGCAACGCTCCTGTGAGTCCCCTGTTGTCGCAACAGAATGTGGGCAGCGGTGATTACTTAACACCAGGTGACCTCCAGGTGTTTGTCCTCCTTTTCCATAAAAAAAAGAAATTTCTTAGCAAATGTGACTTAACAAACAAATCCTGAGCGGCACTGCATTGTAATGGGGAGGGCGTATCACCCTCACTTCTAGGATTAATAATACACAAATAAAATTTGAAAAACAAAATTTTTATTAACGATACGGGACTCGAACCCACCACCCTGACCTTTTTGTTTTTCAAATTTTATTTGTGTATTAATCCTAGAAGTGAGTTATATCGCTTTTAAAACAAACATAACAAATTGTTTAGATTTACAAGTATCTCGAGTCAATTTCCTAATATGCAAATATTGGGGTTGAGCAGGGTATCAACTGTAAAGTAAATCCTGTAGATGAAGCCACAACATGAGAATTGAACAAACCATACAAGATTTTATCATGATACGTCGCTCGAACGGTTAGCTCAGTTGGTTTGAGCACCGGCACGGAACGCCGGAGGTTGTGGGTTCGAGTCCCGCATCGTTCATAAAAAAATTGTTTTCAAATTTTATTTGTATAATATTTGTTCGTCTGCTACTCTTTCGTAAACCAAATAATTTGATGCTTCTAAATGGCTTCATCTATGTTTAGGTATGGTGGTAGTGACAAATTGGAGGATATAATCGCCGTATTGGCTGGAAACATTCCCGATGAAGATTTAACGAGAAACGTAAGTTAACTTAATACAATTAACTGGTATTGCAAAGATAAGTATTATTAATATTTCCAAGTAATTGTTTTTGTCAGAACATAGAAAATATTTATAAAATATCGCATCGCTTAAGTATTAAGTTTAATTTGACAACCCAGGCTTATGGTCAAAGACCCTGAACACTAAGCGAGAGATCCTGGGTTCGAATCCCGGTAGCTTCAATCATTTATATGATGAATATGGATGTTTATTTCCGAATCATGGATGTTTTTAAATATATTGTTGTCTTACACACTTGCATAGTACAGGCTATGCCTAGTTTGGGGCAAGATATTTGCGTAAAAGTGTGTCAATATTATTATTATATTATTATTAACCACAGATAATAAGAGATCTGAAATCCTCGTAAACACCTCATGTAACCATATATACTAAAAATTCGTCTGTGCGATGACACACATCCCCGCTAAAGCTGAGATCTAGTACCTACCCGCCTTTGACGCAATTTAGCGATCACTTAAAATTTGTAGTGGCCTATGACCATATCGTCGTTAACTCGATAAAAGCATAGAAAGATGTTAACTTTTTCTAAATATACTCTATGTAATTTTTTTATGTTTTGCCACTCATAAAGTGTATCCATATAAACTCCTATTCCTTCAACTAGTTCATCAAAGGTTCGAAGAATGACCAAATACACACAGAAATGCTAATTGTGATCCTCATAATGATAACTTATTTACAGTAACTGTAAAATAAAAAAAAAAGTGTGTGTATACTTAATTATGTATGCACCCAAGAAGTTATACTTCTTTGGCCTTACAAAGAAAAAATCCTTAAAATTATTTATTCCTTGTGCTATTCTACGTTTGTAGAAAGAACAATATTGTGAAAATCTTGCAAAGATGACTTTGACAATTAATTATGAAGTAACGAATACGGCTGTATGGGCGTGAACCCTTTGCCTGTCCTAATAATGGACGAAAAAACCAAAAAAAAAATTTACGAAAGTCACAAACGTCAGAAATCTTTAGTGACCAACTTCACCCTGTTACTTTTGTGTTACAGTGATGCGAGCGCATCTTATAATTTCACTCTGATAATTTTCTCATAACGTGCCTATTGAGGTATAACTTCAATAATATTTTTATTTTATTTCAATCAGAGCCTCTAAAACGCAGCTGCTGCCATGAGGCAAGATCGTATTATTAAACAGTATTGTTAACACTGGAGCTTTCATTGTCTTCTCGACGTATGATTAGTTATAATGAAATATTATGTGAATAAAGTTTAGTTAACTAGGGTTGGTCGTTGGTTAATTTTGCTATAATATACATTTCTACGACTAAAACTTCATAAGTTATTTAGTGCGAGTCAGGGTGAAGTACAAAAGTTACAATATTATATATTGTTATATTCAAATGAGTATAACAATATTTACTAACAATAAATTTTGAAACATTAGTCCTAATACGGACGAGTAAAACAAGGAAGACTCCGCGCCGTGATATTAATAAGTGAAACCTTTAAGCTAGTTTGTGTGCAGTTACGGGGGATACCAGATAACACAAAATATTATGTCCTGTTATTAGTCATAATGGTATTATATAGCCATGTTACTTTTAACTCCAATTTTCTCATATCTGATAGTCAGATTGTTTTCAAAATTAAAAATAAATATTGCAGGCGTATGAGTAAATAAATAAATTACATTAAAAACAGGTACATCTTGAAAGTAAAGATTGCGGGTTATGTTTCTGTGTCCATGTCTTCTTTTCAGTATCTTTGTTCTAACTGATATAAAAATAACGTACTAACATTTCTTATTTTAAAGAATTCCTACACAAAATTCATTGTTAAATTCGTTTGTTTGCCACTGACGTGGTATAAAATAAGTGGATTAGAGAACATATAACTATGTGCTTTATAGTGATTTTTTTTCTAGTTAAATACACAAGTGATGTAAATTTTGATAGAGTAATGGTTCCCCGACAATTCGGGTAGCTCTGTGTTGCACGCGATTTAATGTTTAGAACTGATACTGAGATGCACCAGGTCAAAGATGAGAACGATACCCGTATTGATGTAGTGTATTCCACATGACATACCTGGTATCATAAACCACTGCATCTTGGAACAGATAATGATTTATATACTAATAACACCATTTCATGGATTACCCAATTTCTCGGGTAAAGTCCCTGTTTATTTACCGGCCACACTGGGTGTCACTGTCCGTCACAGACGATAGCAGATGTCATAATGGCGGCTGATCGGCTTATATTTGTATAAGTGTGTAGGTGGGGCTTTGTATTTACACGTCAACTAGCTTGATTTGATGGCTCACTGTTATATAGTTGACACGGAGTCCTTATTTTCTGACTCGTCCGTGAGTCCCAACTATCTTTATCATTCAAATAATATTTCACATTATAATAGGCCTTAAATGATAATTTATTTTTTACGATACATTTAAATTTTTAATTGGTTATATTTTAATATCATTTAGGAGATTATTTTAAAATCCACTTTAAAAGATTTAGCAAATTTACAGAGCCTGGTAGATGGAATTGTGAATATATGTTTGTTTCCAGTATTGACATTATATACATCACTATTCTTTTAATTTGGCTTACATGTTTATTTATTTATTTTTAACCTATATATACCTATTTTAGTTCGTGGAGTGGGTTAACAATAGGAATAACGAATTAGACGACTCAATACTATCTGCCGAGAGAGCAAGGGACCGAGTGATTCAGGATAATATTTGGCGTATGACGAACTTGCAGGATCTTTACGAATGGATTGACGAAAATGACGCCCCAACCCTAATGACATCTATGTTTTTAATTAGTGTATCATTATTTATAGCTTTGTTTAACCATTAAGAAAGATTTTATTATTAGAACCAATGACGTTCTATACATAATATCATTGATTAGAATATTATTTTTGGATTTTAAATAGATTTAAGTTCATTTATTACTATGGTTTATCAGTGACATGACATCGTTTATTGGAATCGCTGTACAAGTAGGGAGTTATAGGCCGACTTTTTATCTGAGTCTTCGCCTGCGGGGTACAGGGGCGCGGGGGTTGACGACAAAGGGGACTGAGACAGGTGCGGGCGGCGGGGGCGCTTAGTGAAATGAGCGATTACAAAAATTCGCCCGCCGCCCGCACCTGGAGGTCTACTCGCAAAATCGACAACGATACATTCAGAACGATACGATAATACTCCGAATATATCGCAACTACCCTACTCTAACAAATGTTCGAATTCCTTATCGTTTATCGTTACCATAGATTTTATATTTTTTCGATGTTAGTGTGAATGTAATATGTTCAAACCTAAACATTATCTGTGCTTTGTCGCTGTGAAGTGTCAAAAGTCAAAACATAGTTTAGGCGCTAAGGACCATGCCAGACTCTGCACCACCAATTTGGTATCAATTACACATAATGTAAATGTTAAAAAATATGTAATGAATATTATTATATTAACCATTTAAAATTGAATAAATAATACAAAACTCGCGGATAATAAAATGTAAAAAAAAGTAACTCAACCCTTCTCGTCGATTTCCTATTTCTCAGGCGGCCATTTGCATTATTTCTACGCATAAACGATCAACAAAATGACTTAAATGACTTAGTAGTAAAAAAATCTTGTTGAAGAGTAAATCACATATAATTATTTTAATAATATTTATTAACTATGTATATTGTATGGCAAATATACCTATACAACTTGAAACGATAATAGCAACGACAGCCTAGATGGTGTCGTTGAGATTATCGTAAAAGTGACGTTTAATTATTTGTGAAATTCGAATATTCGTCTCTGACATTTTCAACTAAGAGTAGGGTAAGGAACGATAATATCGAATAATGTTTCGTTCGTTCAATCATCGTTTTGACATTGAATACGACGTAACTAAGAGTAGGATTCGACACGACTAATGCCACGATTTATCGAATATCGATTTTAGGAGTAGGCCCCCTGTCTCAGTCCACTTTGTCGTCATACCCCCGCGCCCCTGTACCCCGCAGGCGCGGACTCAGATAAACGGTTGGCCTATAAGTTGAATAAAGTATTATTAAGTAGTTTTTATATTATTTAGGATAATTATTATAAAATGTAGTCGTTACTATGTAGCTATATAAAGCTT
This sequence comes from Leptidea reali, assembly GCA_949711725.1. Lineage (NCBI taxonomy): Eukaryota > Metazoa > Arthropoda > Insecta > Lepidoptera > Pieridae > Leptidea > Leptidea reali. The sequence goes on from CATIXN010000020.1 coordinate 13,777,922, forward strand.
AAATTTATCTCTATTATTAATTTAATGATTATTTAACGTTTGAATTTGCGGGAAACTCAGTACTATTATCCTTGATAGTTTTTGAAGTTTCATAGGTCAGTGTTTTGAGGCAAGCGAAGAGGAAATTAAGTATTTACAATATAACCGTTGACTAAATGTATGTACCGTAACTATTTGCTTAAAAAGTTATTTTTGGAAGGAAGCTTTCAAAGTGGCATGTCTGTTAATATTGTTTTAGGATCACCCAGAGCATTTTGACAACTTATAACGAGAAATATAATATTTTAATTTCCTGTTTCGCTTGAAGCGGAATAAAGTATGCTTAAATAATATAAGTATGCTATGGATGGTCACGCTACATTACTTTTCTAGTAATGAATTATGTTTGATGGACTATTTTGTATTTTTATTGACTTTTTTGTAACGAATAGTATTAAGTCTTATATTGTTTAAAGATAAAATTATAATAATTTTCGAATATTAACCACGTCAGTATTGCACAAAGTGAATGCTAGTATTAAAAGTTTGTTGTATTAAAAATGTATGTTAGTAAGCTTATAGAAAATAAGAATTATAATTTAATATTTTAATTAATATGTTAAAAAGTTTTCTAAAATTTTATAGAATTAGAAATTAAAAAATTAATGCATTTTCACTCTTAGTTGTATATTATTAATGTAGATAAGATTAAAACTAGTTATATATAATAAAAACATTATTCTATTATTTGGGAAGAAGAACTAAATATATAACAAATGCGTCCTCTTGTTATATATTTAGTTTATTTTAGTTTAAGTTTATTTTATTAATTATAAAACATTTTAAAAGTTTTCACTGTTTATTGCTTTATTTGCCTCGCTTGTGCGAAATAAATTAAACGCATATTTATTTAAATAAATATTTTATTAAAACTTTATTTTGTATGCTAAGTATAAAATAAATAACACAACAATAAAATTTTATTTTATTTTAGTCCTTCAACTAATATTAAGATCTTAAGTTATTGAAATCTATGACTAGGCAATTAGCAAAATTAATAATGACTAGATTACTAACACAATCGAAATATTAAAAATATAATAATTCTGTTAAAAATACTATAATTACTTTAATGATATCCAAAAGGAATGTTATGAATTTAAAAATAATGCAGAAATCTGTTAAAATTCTACAAAATTACATCAGGAATTTTCACAATTTTTTTTTATCTACTGTTTATTTCTTTTTTGTTTAGTTAAATTAATATAATATCTGAATATAAAGTATTTGTTATAAAACTTTTTCTACACTTACATGATTATAATATTTATAATAAAAACTATTACAACAGAATACACTGACACTAAACTGTTCTCGGCTCCACCACATTCTGCGGGAATGAGTGTGCTTGATGGAATTATCTGAAAAATTAGAAGATATTAATGCATACATATTATGGAGATATCAGTAGAAAGTTGAGTATTGAAAGCAAGGGGGAAGGCCTGGCAGTTAGCCCGGATATAGCGAAGGCCTTTGATCGTGTATGGCACAAGGCGCTCCTCTCCAAACTTCCATCATTTGGGCTTCCCGAGAGCTTGTGCAAGTGGACCTCCAGCTTCCTCACTGGGCGTACCATACAGGTCGTTGTCGACGGATATTGCTCGAACCTGAAGCCCGTGAATTCTAGAGTGCCCCAAGGCTGTGTGCTGTCTCCCACGCTGTTTCTTCTGCATATCAATGATATGTTGGACACCTCCAACATTCATTGCTATGCAGACGACAGCACTGGTGATGCCATATACACGGGCCATGCAGGTCTCTCTCGGGAAATCGTCGACCAGTGCCGGGAGAAACTTGTGTCTTCTATCGAGTCCTCTCTTGAGAAGGTCGCGGAATGGGGAAAATTGAACCTTGTTCAATTTAACTCCCAGAAGACTCAAGTTTGCGCGTTTACCACTAAAAAAACCTCATTTGTCGTATCACCGCTCTTCGACAACACTTTCCTCAAAGCCTCGTCTAGTATCGGAATACTGGGTCTCGAAATCTCGAGCGATTGCCAATTTCGTGGTCATCTGGAAGGCAAAGCCAAATTGTCTTCAAAGAAACTGGGCGTCATTAATAGATCGCGGCAATACTTCAAGCCGGCCACACATGGAGTATTGATGTCATCTCTGGTCTGGCGCACCCCAGTATCAGCTCGATCCATTTGACCGCGTGCAACGCAGAGCAGCTCGAATTGTCGGGGACCCAGTGCTCTGTGAACGGCTGGATCACTTGGCGTTGCGTA
>CATIXN010000020.1:13790187-13823271 GCA_949711725.1 Leptidea reali
TCGCATGGCAACCAGTACAATACCAATCTTTGCGCATGTTAAACTTAAAAAAGTGCGTATTCATTTCTAGGCCGGCGATGGTCCTGTGATTCTCTTATATTGCAGGACAATACGGGCGGCGGTGATCACTTAACATTAAGCGGCCCGTACAATAGTTTCTCCACTTAATAAAAATCTGTTCTGTGGAAATAGAGTACGTCATTTTAGTTTGGTTTAGCTGGGTTGTTTATACACTTAGCCTCTTGATTGGGCCATTGCGCGTATTCGTTCGTCTTCTCCAACCAGCCCAGATCGTCCCAGATATCTAGCATTCTTTTAAAATGTCTGCAGGCATCCGGAAGCAATGCTGTAGATCGGAGGATTTGTGCCCGTTGCTCGGCCACACTTCTGCACTCCATAAGCACGTGCTCTGGCATTTCTTCTGCCTCCATACATTCTCTGCACAATCTGGCTGTCTGTTTTCTACCTTTAATAGATGCTTGTTCAAGGGACAGTAACCCGTGACAACACTACTATTTTACGTATTTTTTCCCTGTGTAGTTTCATCAGGTTGTGGGCGAACCACGAACACGCAATCGAAGAGACTTAGGGTCATTTTCTCCAGTACCACGACTGCTTAAGCAATACAATGAGATAAATAAAAAAATAGTGAACTTATACATATTTTCCAATAGTCTACAGGAATTCAAACGTATTCTTCGGAAACATTACAATAAATTAAAAACCACTCGGTATTTATAGAAATAAATAAAAAAATATCTTTAATCCTTTTTATATCTAATAATTGAACTTATGTAACTTAAAATCTATATTCAACTTTAATTATTATCTTTAATTTTAACTTTAGTTATTATTTTTTTTTTATATTATATTGGTAATTAGTTGATAGTTAGTAATAATAAGCATGTAATAGTTAATAATGGTCACAGCAGCAACTGTGAATGTTGTGTATATGGGCGCAAATCGCCACCTACCGACAATTGTTTTCAACTATTGATATTTATAAACTAGTTTATCGCTAAAATGAATATATTATTATAGATATATCTGAAATATATAAGATTTAAATACAAATAGCTATTTGTTAATATAAAACTGTTATTTATTAAGGTCTAACTAATTTAATAGACACTGTTTTGACTGTTTGAATTGTTTGAAGATATTTCATGTTTCATTTATTGTTAAAATACTTAATTGAACGTGAAAATGTTAAAATTAATTTGTATTAGAATTAATATCGTTATTCTGTATCAAACTTTATTATTTTATGCATTAAGTCTTTCTTAATTGTATTTCGAAACTTGCTTGCAGCGCCATCTTCTTACTTCGTAATGTTATAAAAGCGGTTGTTTTATGTAAAGACGGTTCATATCTATACCAGCTTTTGTGCTTCAATAAACTGAGAAATTCTTAGTGTTGTATTTATTCATCATGGACCCTGATCAAGAAAACCCTGGCGTAACACCGACATGTACATCTGTTATTGGTACTCGCATCATTAATGTAATTTCCTAGATAGTGAAATTACTGGGCTTACGATACAAATCATAGAATTTTCGTTGATGAACGCGATTGTTGCACATTTAATAAAATCTTTTATTAAGGATTAAAAGCGTGTATTTGTAACTGAGTCCTTCTGGAAACGTGCTTTGCAAAGATCACGAAACGTTGGGTTAAATAAAATAATAATGAAAATGCAGCTTTTACGCAAACACTCCACTCAAATCCTTAATAAATTACACACTTAATATGTATTATCTTAATAACATAAATATCCTAATAAATCTCTCAGAATTTTAGCTACAATCAAGATCTTTAGCAGCTCTGCATTATAATGGGTTGAAGTTTTCACTTACCATATTAACGTGATCGCTCGTCTCGTCTTGCATTTCTGAAAATATTAGTAGATTCAGAAGAACTGTCAAAAAACGATTACCTGCGCCCGGTTGAGTTCATCAATCGATAGATGATCTTCCCTGAGGGTTTTTGCAATGAGCTTCCACGTGTCATTATCGTAGTTAACTCGGTAATAACCTGAAATAAAATTAAAATTTAATTAAGTACAAGCTAAGTAGAAAGCAAGTAATATATTTTGTAGTACTTTTAAGCCACTTTTATTTTAAATTTAGTAATGTTAAAAGTTTTTAAGATATTTTTTTTGTGTTTAATTGTTACTTTTAATTCATAATCACGTAAAAAAATAAATTTCAAGTGAAAAATCATATAGCTAAACAGTCCAATATCCAGTCTAATATCCAATGAATATGCTCTCAACTTTGTACGATTTACAACCAAGATTTTTACCCTGGTTTTTTAAAGTATTTATGCCACTTAGATTTTTCTAAAAAAAAAAACTAAACTTTCGTCTTATCACTACGAGTATATTAAAATAAGTTGAATAGATTTTGATTTTATCCTGAATAGACAGACAGAGGTAGTGAGGGACTATGTCTTATCATATGTAATAATAGATACATGATACCACTTTTTTTAATGAATTTTACTTTTAAAGGACCCTCTAAGTTTCTTGCACTCGTTCTTCTCACTTCGAGTACATCTTTTCGAATGGGTGGATTATGACATTCAATAAGTAATCCAACATTGAATTAAAATATTTGAATAATATGAATTTGAAGTAACATACTTTTAATACAGTCTATTTACAGATTAATGGATTGAAACCTTGGAGTGGCAATGGTTATAGAGCATATAAGGTGAATGCAACGTATATCGTAACGAGTCATTAGTAAACCTAATGATAATAAAACAATTGAAGCGTGGGAGGGGTACAGCCTAAGAGCTAGTAAACGATTTGTAATTGATTATTGTATATTATAATAGAATTAATCATTTAATAGATAGATCGATGACATTTGATTGTGGAATTGTTATGTTAGTTTCAGAGTATAATTTTACAAAAATTAGGATACATGTGTTAAAACTTTTTATTTTTTATCGTTTATTATTCGATTTTTATTAAAAACATGTCTGGAGTGTGATGTGTATATAACTCTTGGCTTAAAGAATAGTAAACATAAGATATATCTTATGAAGTTGTGAATACTAACATTTCCATACAAAACGCACAATTTATCCTTATTCTACAATCTACTCTATATACTCTATCTAAATATAACAATGGACTTGTGTATGTATGTTTTGGTCTCTAAATCGGCTACTACGGCTGATTCAGATGATTTTTCATTAAAACTTTAATATCCCCTAATTATTTTCAGTAGAGGCAACATATTATACACCGAGTAAGATTAAAATTGGAGTAGAAAAACATTTAAATATAATACCTTTTAAACGATTAATATGCGTGTAATTCTGCTCCTTAAAAGTTTTTGCATTAGATTTTTGCGTAAAAGTTACATTTTTATAATTATTTTTGTTAACCCGACATTTCAAAGATCTAGTTTTCAGATGGACTAAAAATGTAATTTAAATGTATTAAAATATGTAGCACTTGCGTTTATCAAAGAAAATACTAGAAAAATATTAGCATAGATTTAATACTATTAATATTTTTAATTTCCATGTCTCTTGGTCTAGCCGAGATATATCGAGCGTAGGCTAATACAAAAATAGACGATTTATGGCTAAGACTAGAGTTGGCCAAGGACTTTTAGATCAATGTCACTGGGCTTGTTATTTGTTTTGCTTCCTTTTATTATTATAATACGTCTAGTAATTAATAGCGGTCAAGAACGGATTGAAATAAGGACTCTCAGATGGATTCCTATTGTAGAAATTAAAAATTATAATGAGTACTTAACACACATAGATTGTAATTTTGATTTTAATTTCTATGGGTTATGCCTGAAATAAATGATTATTATTATTACTATTATAACGTTATCAAGAATGTATTGAGCAGCAACAGACAAGATGTTAATTTCTTTGAATTTTGCTCTTAATGATTCTTTAGGACCTAGGTTAGTTTATATAATATTTTAAAAAATTATTCAATTATTTTTAATCTTATACAAGTAAATAATTATAAGATTTATTTGTATAGATTTGTTATTTGAATATTATTTTTAGTAATTGTTATAATAATTTATTTAAATAGCTTAAAAAGAGTGTAATATTGAAGATATTGAGGTGATTATAAAAGCGCGAATAGCCCTCTTCTGCAACACAAATATTGTATTAATCGGCAGCGTTGCCCCATAGCAGTATACCATAGGACACAAATACAATTTGAAAACAAAATTTTATAAACGATGCGGAACTCGAACCCGCGACCTCACGCTTTCCGTGCGAGTGCTCTTCAAATTTTACTTGTGTATTAATCCTAGAAGTGTATTAATCCACTTTAAAAAAACATAACAAATTGAATAATAATAATAACTAACTCACAAAGTTTCACTAAAAACTCACCCGAAGCATTCCGATTTAGAATGATCCAGCCACCGTTCAGGTTCTCCCCGAAAGTGTAGGTTTGACTCCCGATAGTGAACCTCGGCATGTGACAGTTGTAGCAGTTCTCATTGTTCTGCACGATGTACGAAATAGGAATGAGATAGTTTGAGTCCACACGGTTTCGAACGTCGAAACTGAATTTCCTCTGGAAATGAAATAAATACCTCTTTGTTAAATTTTGTGAGCTCATGTTCTGTATTTTTTAAATTAAAATGTGTGTTGAATGAACGCGATCCATTTTCACTGTTATAGCTACGTCAGTGTTGACCGTCGGTCGAGCACTAAATGCAGCCTAAGAAACAACTAATGCTACTTTTACTATGAAAAATTAATATGTCCACACAAAAAAATCTAGAAATTCTTAAAATCTAATACAATAGTCAAATTGCTAAATTAAAAGATGTTAAGAATTTGTAGGTGGCTTGAACAAAATAGTTAGAATGCCTATAATTGCTGATGATCGTATTTTGATGGCTGACATTACAAATTACCAACACGATAGAGAGTTTTATGACTTGTTATCATCCATCAATTTTATTGGATGATTAGAAGTCAAGATGAGGCTACTCAAGGAACTAGCAATGTTAATTACCTGTTTCAATTGTATTGCATTTGGAGTCCTATCTCTGAATACTTTGACCTCAACAACTGGATATCCTGACTGATAGAACCAGGAATTCAGAACTCTAGATGCAGTTGAGCCATTGAAGAATTGGTTGAGGCATTCCACGGTGTCATGATCTAAACTGGCCATGAAGTCGTCCAATGAAATGTAACGACCTCTTCTGAAATCGAAGGCGGTAACAGATATTATTATAAATATAATTTAGAGTTAAGAAGATAAAGCTGATATGTGTTATTTAAAATTAACAAACTTTTTTTTATAGAAAAGGAGGACAAATGAGAGTGCGAGTTACCTTGTGCTTAGTGATCACCGCTACCCACATTCTCTTGCAATACCAGAAGAATCACAGGAGCGTTTAAGTAAGATGTACGCGCTTTTTTTGAAGGTGCTCATGTCGTATCGTCCCGGAAATATCGCACTAGGAAGATCATTCCTCAGCTTTGTAGTACGTGGAAGAAAGTTCCTTGAAAACCGCACTGTAGAGGACCGCCACTCATCCAGTTGGTGGTGATGATATCCTAATTTGTGGCGTGTCGTGCGAAGTTGTAATTCGGCGGTAGGAGCAATTGACACCAGGATGTTTATATCAACCTAATATTATGCAAACATAGTACTACTTGCTATTAGAAAATTATATAGCTAGAATTTTTTTTTATTATTTACAATTAAATGTAGAATTCCTTATGTTGCTTCAGGAAGATAACATAATATTTTAAGATTCGTTACCTTTTTAAATTTAATTAATAAAATGATGAACACAATATCTTATAGTAGATACTAGCTGACCCAGCAAACGTTGTATTGCCGATATTAAAATCGCGATGCAAAAGTAACTGTTGAGCGTACATGGGTGAAAATTTGATGTTGTATGTATTTTTTAATGCTGACTCATAAGCAAACAAATTTAAAAACAATGTCAAAAAAATTAAAAAAAAATTTGGCGTGGACTACCCTTAACATTAAGGGGGATGACAAATAGATGGTGTCCGATTCTCAGACCTACCCAATATGCACTCAAAATTTCATGACAATCGGTCAAGCCGTTTCGAAGGAGTTTAACTACAAACACCGCGACATGAGAATTTTATATGTTAGATTATATTATATATTGAACTTTTATACTAACTGTACCAAACAATTAAAACGAGATTAATATTTACATCAGCATTATAAGAAAACCCGTTAAATAGCAAATGTGCATCAAATATATTAAATGGTTAATCCTAAAAAATTAATGCGTTGATATCCAAAATTCAATCTATACATATAAATAAAATTGGAGTGTCTGTTTGTAATATTGAAACAACCGTTTTTTACTACATGTATATGATACGGGACATACACCAAAATAACATTTTTTACAATTTTTGTCTGTCTGTCTGTCTGTTTGTTCCGGCTAATCTCTGATGTGGCTGCACCGATTTTGACGGGACTTTTATGCGCAAGTAGTAGATGTAATAAGGAGTAACTTAGGCTACGTTTATTTAAGAAAAAAACATTTAAAATAAAAAATTAAAAAATCACATAAAACTCTAAAAATAATTTATATTAAAAAACAACGTTTGCCGGGACAGCAAGTATTAAATAAATTTGAAAATACGTTAAGTGTGTACTACATTTCGACGACCTGTACAGCCGAGTGGTTAGCGATCCTACCTACTAAGCTAGAGGTCCCGGGTTCGAATCCCGATAGGTGCAAGCACTTATATGATGAATACAATGATGAATATGGATGTTTGTTTCTGAGTCGTGGATGTTTAAATGTATTTATGTATGTTTATATGAATTTATATATGTTTAAGTAAGTATAATGTATTAAATATATCATTGTCTTGTAACCCATAACATAGGCTATATATGCTTAACTTGGGGCAAGATAATTTGTGTAAAAAGTGTGTCAATATTGTGTCAACACAATTTACGATAACTCTCAATATTTGCTGTATTTTTCTTCAACATTACAACCACGGACTTACAATATACTAGGGTGTAGACTAATTGAAAGCACGATAATGCGTGATTGATTTATATTTGTCAATGTGTGCGTTAGCTAGTGGTTTAATATTCAAATCACTAAGAGGAAATGGCAAGCGTGGCTGACCGTTTACGACTTGGTTGTCAAAATTGGTTACAGTAACAATAAATTCCGTTAGAAATTGTTGCTTGTTCTCTATCGCATGATTTGTTTGTCTATACGATAGGATGTATGATTACCACAAGTTAGGATATCAACCTCACCATCTGGATGTGTGGCGGTCCTCCACAGTGCGGTTTTCAAGGAGCTTTCTTCAACGTACCACAAAGCTGTGGAATGATCTTCCTTGTGCGGTGTTTCCGGGACGATACGACTTGGGTACCTTCAAAATAAGCGCGTACACCTTCCTTAAAGGCCGGCAACGCTCCTGTGATTCCTCTGGTGTTGCAAGAGTTTGTGGGCGGCGGTGATCACTTAAAAACAGGTGACCCGTACGCCCATTTGTCCTCCTATTCCATAAAAAAAAAACATCCACATGTCTAAGAATTATTATTAAAAAGTATGAGGTTTTGCAACTCTATCTCTGTGTAATAAAATATTATTTATTATAATAATTTTTTTAAAGTGAAGCAAATAAAACAGTTGAAATACAACTTCTTAGATCATTTATACGTCTAGATAGACTGCGACAGCTGTGAAACCGTAGAAAAAAATTGAAGTTGACTGTTAACCTCTATTTTAAGCTATGCATGCACTTTAACACAAAATGAGATACAAATCGCGAGTGTAAGACGTAGCTTATCACGCACATTAAAGTAAAAAATCTGGCCTGTTTTCATAGGTTGTCTAGCAACAAGAGGCTCTATCTAGATGTATAAATTATCTAAGTATATACTTATAACTTAATACCTGCTGTTTATATAATTGATCATTGCTTGATGAAACTTCTGTGAGCCAATCCAGTTCTCAACCATCCACAGTATTGACGCGGTCTTCATCGTAAACAAATCTTTATATCTGACTGGTATCTCGATAGCTAGAGTTCTGTTAAAGCTGATCAAAGCTGGGGTGGAATGGTGCCAATCTACTGACATCGCTCTGTGCTTCATCTTCAGTCCATATGTTGTCAGTGGTAGGCGGTAGTTTGATCGAGGTTTGCCGTGATTATGCTGTTGTTATAAGTTAAATGCATAATGATAAAATATTTTATAAGCAGCAAAAAATTTAATACAAAATAAAAGATGTGGTGTCGTGGGACACCAGGTAGGAACGAAGTTCCTTCGGCTAATGTAGAATCGACACAATTTGTAAAAAAAAATCGTGTTCAATTTTATGTAGGTTTTCTTGATTTTTCTCTTAAATTTTGCAGATTAGTTTTTATTTAACTACACGAAGGTATTTAGGAAATTCAGTATTTTAGGAAATAATAAATTACGTAAAATATATCGTAATCCAAATTATCAATTAAAATAACAAAATATGTCTCTTTATTTTTGTTTGACAACATAAAATTACATAGAAATAGAAACGACCTTGGCGCCTGCGCACGTCTCATTTAACGGTTTTATTCCACAGACTTTTTCTTACGGTTTTACTATCACATTTTTTTCAGTTCGGTCCCGCAGCAAAATCCCTATCTCCTCCAAGCCTGCCGTAAGGAACTTCGTTCCAATAAAATAAGACAATAGTTAAACTTAAAATAAACATAAACAATTCATAGTAAAATAAAACTCAATTTAACATGAGCTGCAAATAGGTACAACCTTGGCATATGCTGACACATATATATGTCCAGCGCCGATCTTCCCCTTGAGCTATTCTGTGACCTTGTAGCAGTCCCAACACTTATTCGTTACGCTAGGATTAGCATACATTTTTTTTTACAATTATTGTGAAGACGTTTTGGTTTGCAATTTTCTCGATGTAACCAGTATCTCTGTGACATAACATCGCATACGAAGACTACTCGAATGCTGTGGTACAACTCAATCGTCAACCAACTATCAACAATATACACTTTTATTGAAGTAGCCGTTACTTTGCGAAAATCCATAGTTTTCCAAATGTTTTAAGTTCCCTTAAGTGTTAATTCCGCCAATATTTGTCTTTAAACAATTCGACACGTGTTTCGCCTCTGCAAAAGGCATCTTCAGGACATGTTGACCCGTCAAAATCTGCCACGAGACGTTAAACTTAAAACATTTGGATATGTACAGGGTCACAGGAAAAGTCGACCGTTCGATAGATCCGTTAAGGGCGTGTAGTACACATCATTTCTGAATGATTTCACTATGGAACCCCCCATCCTAAACTTAACCGTTTTCGAGATATTCGAGTTTTATTTTTTTTTTGAAAATGCCCAATTTTTCGGCTATTGAATTGAATTTTTTGAATTTTTTTGACTCTTGTGATTATTTTTTTGGTTTTTTACATGAAGAATGAGATGCTTAATTACCTCAATGACTAAAATACGTAAGTTAACAAAATAGGTCATTGTAGACGATCGAAACTTAACAAAATAAGTACAAATTATAAAAAAATATTTTTCTTTTCTGGATATCTCAAAAAATTATTATGGCACTATCTACATTTTATCAGCTATCCAACGAAGTATAACACTCTAGAGTATTTATTAACCTCAAAGGTGAAAGAACTTAGTTTCTAAGGCTACATGGCAGTCAGAATAAGTATCGCTTATTTAATCTAATTAATTTGACTTAAGTTCAGCATCATCATTTCAGCCTACTGTATACACTGTCAAAATAATTATAGGACTTCTAGAGCCAATTGTCAACTAATATTTAAGTTACTTTACAATACAGTGACGAGACGAGCAGGACGTTCAGCTGATTGTAATTGAAGCCCAAACCATTAGAATGCAGTGCCACTCAGGATTCTAGAAAAACCCGAAACCTCTGAACGGCACTACAATTGCGCTCGTGACAAGCTTGAGCGCTTGAGATATAATATGATGTTTTCTCATTTGCCCAGTAATTTGTCGAGCTACGGCGCCCTTCATACTGAAACATAAAAATGCTTACACATTACACATTACGGCAGAAAAAGGCGCCGTTGTTGTACCCATAATCTAACCAGCATCCTGTGCAAAGGAGCCTTCTACTAGCATATCCAGCCGGCATCCTGTACAATTTGATACGTTTTCCGGAAAACCCAATTTCAGGCTAAGCTAATATTCTTGTACCACAATAGAAATCTAAATAAGAAGGTACTTGGCAAAGTCACAATAAATCAGCATTAATCATGTCGTCAACCGGTCACTACTAGCCAGTGAGTAGTGATTTAGTATTAATCAGAAGTTAAATAAAGCGTAAACATGGTGTGTTTCAGTACTTATATCTAATTATGGAAACTCGATTGAAATATATTTTTGACATTCATAAGTGTCAGTTCCGTGACCTACATGAATAAAGTTATTTTGATTTGATTTGATTTAATGTGTGAGCATTACTGTGTCTTGGTCTGAAGGGCACCGTAGCTAGTGAAATAACTGGACAAATGAGACTTGACATCTTATGTCTCATGGTGAAAAGCGCAGTTGTAGTGCCACTCGGAATTTTTGGGTCTTTCAAGAATCCTGAGCGGCACTGCATTGTAATGGACAGCGCGTATCAATCAGCTTATTTTCATAAAAAAAACTTAAGTAGGTACTTAAGGATAATTATCATTTTGGCCTTGGCACAATAAAACAAATTAAAAGTAAATAAAAATATTACTGGAATAACAGGGTTCTAACATAACCTAACCTATAAAAACTGTATTATGATAATAAATTGAACTTAGTCCTGATTAGATTGTTTTGGGCTAAGCTAGAATATAGTGGCACTTGAAGAATAAAACCATTCGGCCTAAAATTGGGTTTGGCCCAAAAATAAGAACACTCTCTTAATGCTGCCTAAATTCCAATTAAAATCCTTAGATCATTTACGTCTAGATAGACTATGAACGCTGTGAAAACGTCGAAAAAATTTAGTCGAGAACTAACCTCTATTTTGAGCAATTCACGCACATTAACACAAAGTGTCATAAAAAAAGTGAGTAAGACGTAGCTTGTCACGCACACTAAACCAATATTCCTGGCCTGTTTTTATCGGTTGTTGAACAGCAAGAGGCTCTATCTAGACGTATAAATTATCTAAGTCAAAATCATTTAAAATATTTCTATTCATAACTTTTTTTAATTATATTTTTTATTGAAAACCTTACAGATCATTAATTATATTATTAAAAACAATAGTTTCATTTATTTTCACTGAAAAATAATACCAATACCAATGATGACTTAAGTTTGTAGCAAACTCCACCAAATTACTCTTTGATTAGTGCTCTCCGATGTTTGTCTGAACCTCTCAATTGAATTGAATTGAAATTGAATTTACTAAAGTTATTTAAACGTAATTTACATGACCAAACCAAGGAAAAAATCAGATATGCTAGATATATTATATTTGACGACCCGCTGAATGATTAGTGACCCTGACTACTAAGCTAGAGGTCCCGGGTTCGAATCCCGGTAGATGCAATCATTTATATGATGAATATGATTGTTCTTTTCCGAGTCATGGGTGTTTAAATGTATTTAAGTATGTTTAAGTAAGTATATTGTATTAAATATATCGTTGTTTTGTACCCACAGTACAGGCTATGTCTAGTTTGGGGCAAGATAATTTGTGTTAAAGTGTGTCAATATTATTATATTATTTATTATTGAATCAATCAATCTACAAATTCAATTTCATAAATACCTGAGTCAGATAATAATAAGCGAAGTATGTTGCAACGCCTTCTTTAAACCACTCTTCTTTCCATCGCGTCCTTTCTACCTCACCAGGATTCCCCAACCATATCCTACTGAGTTGTTGGGCCAACTCAAACATCATGACTTCCATTTGCTTGATACTTGTGTATTCGTTAATATACGCTAGTCTTGTGTCACTAAAATATTTCTCAAAGTTATAAAATAATTCATAGTGGTATATTGAAATACTAGAATTATAAGTCGCTATAGAAGAAATGTGTGCAGTGTTGGTAGGCTCCCCACAAGATAGACTGACGATCTGGTCAAGATCGCCGTAATACGTTGGATGAGCGCAGCGCAGGACTGATCGTCGTGGAAATCTTTGGGGGAGGCCTTTGTTCAGCAGTGGACGTCTTCCGGCTGATGATGATGATGATGATAGATGAAATACAAATGCATGGAGAAAAGATGTTATAAACAAGAGTTTTCACATATAAAATTTGAAAAAAAAAATTTATGAACGAAGCGGAACTCGAACCCACGACCTCTCGCGTTCCGTGCGAGTGCTCTCCCAACTAAGCTAACCGTTCGAGTGACGTATCGTCATACAATCTTGTATGCTTTGTTCAACTCTCAGGTTGTGGCTTATATGTGTATATTTATCAATCAAAGGCCGGCAACGCTCTTGTGATTCCTCTGGTGTTGCAAGAGAATGTGGGCAGCGGTGATCACTTAACACCAGGTGACCAGTACGCTCGTTTGTCCTCCTGTTCAATAAAAAAATCCTAGAAGTGAGGGTTATCACTTTAAAAACATAACAAAAAGAGTTTTCAGTATGTAAAGATGATAAAAATCTGCATTATTTTTATATCTACGTCGCTTCGAATGTTGTATAAGAATGAGTTTCTTTCCTTTAATTTGCATATAAAATAGAGCTCTTAAAACGTACATGAAGAAAATTTTCAAAATAAAGCATTAGTTATTTAATCAAGGGGTCAACCCTAAGTGACACCCTGAGGATCCTTCACTTGTTAAAGGTATAAGGCCACAAGAACTTGCTTTAGGTAAAGTTTAACTTCTGCTGATCTTCAAGTGATTTATATCCCTAGATATTAATATCTCTGAACAAAATGTATTAATACTATCAATTTTCATCACTTAAGAAAAATCATAGAACACAACCATCAATAGTTGACGCGTATGTTGAATTAAATGCTGCCATTAAAAATATATTTTATTAGAAAAAATACATTCAAAGGTAAAACGTGAATCAACATGGAGCAACGTGGCTAAAGTTGTGAGGTAATGAATAATCATAAATTCCCAATAGATAAATTCTTCAACCAATTTAGAAACATGTGTTTAACTTCACTGTTCGTGGTATAAACAGAAAATATTGAAAATATTATTAAACACAGAATCTATTTATGTTTTGCTTAAAAGTAAACTATATCAAGGGCATGATTATTATTTTATGCCAAACATACATAGACTTTATCTGGGAATTAAATAAAACTAAATATCTTGTTAAATTATAATATCATTGTTATTTAACTAGTTTCTTTTACTGAACATAGTCGTGTTTCGATCGAATTTCGATTCGAAATCGTTGATCTATATGTTTAACTGTTTTATATATATGTTTAATTGTGTTATATAATATATATAAGTCGCAGGGATATGAAAACAGTGATTTGGTCAAATATCGGAGGATGTTAAAATAACAACACGGTTTTATCATTTCTCGAAACATACCTAGTGAGTTGACCAAATGCCAGAGTTGGTTTCGTGAAATGACAACAAGTATTTTCTTTGGTATTTATAAGGTTTAGTGGGTAAGACTTAGACAAAATTTGTTAAGAATTTAGTATCGTGTCGAAAGTGGAGGGAGGTGAGAGGGGAAGGGGAGGGAGGGAGATAACCTCTGTCCCCAGGCTCTTGAAAATCAAATTAATGTAACCTAACCTCAAATCAGATAAAAGTTTCTCTAAAGGCCAAGTAGAAGCGGGGCCCATATTATTAAAAAAAAAACACCTAACCTGTTCGGGTCGGGGTATGACTCACTTTTAAATTCTAAGTTCTTCTAGTCGCGTCACTCATTGTCATACCATGGAACCGATACTGGCATTTGATCAAATCAATAGATTTGTTTAGAGAAATGATAAAATCGTGTTGTTCTTTAAACATACTCCGTGATTTGATCAAATCACTAAGGGAATTGATCAAATCATGGATAAAATTGGTGTATGTGATAATAAAATATTTCTCACACTCATAATTTTATTATGAGTGTGAGACAAATAAAAAATAAGTTTTAAAGTAAGTAAGCGATCCCTCTCGATAAAACTATCACTAATAAAATGAAACACAAAATTTAAGTGAGTTCCTTGTGTATAAAAACAAATAAATTTAGAACATTCGATTATATTATTGATTTTACGAATTAAAATATCGTACAGAATTAGTAGATATTTGTTCCTAAAAGAGGGGTGAATCTTCAATCGTCATCATAGATCTCGACATTAAGGTGCGATTGCAACTATCATGGAATTGGCTTGACTGAACCTGTCTTATTATATTAGTCACATTACCTAGGATATCCCGTAGGTAGCTTTTTATGTGCACTTAATAACCGTAAATGCTTAAAACTGCTTAGAGCTAAATAACTTGCGAATTCCTTACCTGTTCGTCAAAAGATTCCAGCTCTCAATTTCATATCCATTAAGTATTTTCGGAACAGCAACGATATTAATTGGTCCATTTACAACAGGCCTGTTCGTCCTCGAGTATTGATGAATCAGCGTAATAATTGACTGACCAAATTGTAAGATATATGTGTACTGTGGAAGATTTGAGAGTGGTGCCCAAATAATGATAGTGTCATTAAGAACTTTAATTTGTCTGCTTGCAAAATTTGAATGGTGAAATCCAACCTGATATACTCCTATTTGAGGCGAAGGTATATACTCAATGATACCGTAGCTGTCACCCTTAAAACTGCAATTAAAGAAAAAAAAATATATGATATAAGACAAAAAGTATAGTAGAAATAAAACAATGAAGTAATTATATTTGTGCTAGATTCTGGATAGAAAAAAGAAATCTGGTAGTTGAGCTTAATGAATGTAATAATTTCAATTAAGCAACTTATTATAATATTAAAACTTTTAACAGTTTATTTATTGGGTATTTGTTAGAATTTATGTTGCTTAACTAGAAAGTATATACAAAATATAGCTTAATTCGAATATGGAGGCCTAAATTTCTAATCTTAACGAAGACAAAGTATGGTTATTTTTTTATAGTTCTAACTTATTTTAATTTATGTTATTTAATTATTTATAACTTTTCAATGATTATAATTCAAAACCCGTTGCATTGAAGTTTAAAATTATTTGAATACCAATAAATTATGTCATATCAACTGGTAGAGAACATCTAGCTATCCAAAACAAAGTGATTCAGTTTTCATTTTCATTTCGGACAATTTGCTTATCATTTTTTTCCATTTGTTTCCGAAGCGGTAGTAGTATCTAGTAGTATAAGAAATGACATCAAAAAGAATTCTAAAGGAATCAATTTTGAGAAAATAAACGCCTCTTTATGCCTTTTATTATCATATTAATTATTATGTTCTTTTAAAGAACTTTAAAAGGACCCACCAGCTACATAACCTCTGGTGCAACAGCTACTGTAGGCCTTTTAGGAACAGTGCCTTTTCCTAAAAGGCACTCATATCGTGTTGATCTGGAAACTCTTTCGTACTTGTTATGTCAAAGCATAGAAGAACAGTATACTAGCGCATAGATAAACGAAACGTGCAGTAGAAAAGAACATCTGTAACGGGGATAAAACAAGATAGAAGAGGAAAACGAATCAATTTTGATTTACAAGTCTTAAGTAGTCAGCCACGCTTGGCATTTCATATATCTTTTTTTTCCAAATTGATTCCTTTACTTTTTACTCTTTGATGTCATCTCTAACACTACCGCTTCGGAAACAAATGGCACTCTGAGAGAAAAGAAGCGGCGCAAGAAACTCTCCCATCATTATTTTTTTGCGCTATATCAAAATTAGTTTCGTTATCGGGCTGTCAGGGCTAGTATAAGTCTATTTGTATGCATCTTGCAACAAACAATTACTTACTTTTATTTAATGTTAAAATGATGTACCCGTAATTTAAAGATAATTTTAATATTAATCTTGTTATAAAAATCTATGGCACACTTCCTATTAAATATATTTCCGTTCATTAGTTGCATACTACAAACCAGTTGCAACTTTATAAGGAGAGAAGTTGTGGAAACTGTGCCATTTGTATCTGTATATGGTACGGTATTGATTGATTCAGACCATAATGCACTCGTAATGATATCTTTAGATCTTCCAATCTATTATTGGAGTTCAATCTACTCGTTATTGGTTTTCTCTTTAGAGAATTATTGAATCGTCAATTAATTATATAGAGATCTGTTTTTATTTTACCTTCGTCTTAGTACTTAGATTTTACTTACTTGAAACTTAGCTGAGTTTGATAAAATTTCAGCTGTCAAATGACTAATAAAACGAAATCAAAGATGTATTTTGTCTCTTTCAATCATCGGTATTATGACAGTAACAAAACACCATTGATCACAGAATACTTCCTCTTCTTCTATATATATATATAATGAAAATGGTATTTGTTTGAGACTCTTTCACGCCTAAACCACTGATCGTATCGACATGAAACTACAACTATTCGATGCGAAATTTATCCTAGACGGTTTATAGCTAAAAATTTTTTAGTGCATTTGTGATAAGATGTATAAAATGTAATTTATTTCCTTTTAATATTCGCCCAGGGCAGGAACGGCTAGTATCTTATTTATATATTCTTTGTTTGAGGCTCAATCACGCCTAAACCACTGATATTATCAACATGAAACTACCACTCTTCGATGCGAAATTTATCCTAGATGGTTTATGGCTACTTATTTTTTGAATTTCAACGTTGCTTCATTAATTAATTCCTTTTAAAATTTGCCCAGCAAAGCGGGCGGGAACGGATAGTGTGTATATGAATACAACAATTCTAAAAGATTACCATGTAATAAAATGATTAAAAAAATAATTATGTTAGGATAACATAAAGGTTTGTTAACGTTAATTAAATAAATGTGTCTATGAAATTAACTACGTATATAATACCAGTATACGACGACCCATATAGCCGAATGGTTAGTGACCCTGACTACTAAGCTAGAGGTCCCGGGTTCGAATCCCGGTAGGTGCAATCATTTTTATGATGTTTACGAGTCATGGATGTATTTATGTATAAATATACATATGTATAATTAAATAATTAAGGATATTGTATGAAATATATCGTTGTCTTGTACCCATAGTACAGGCTATGCCTAGTGTGGGGCAAGATAATTTGTGTAAAAGTTTGTCAATATTATTATTATTATTATCTTTAATCATAAAAACCCATAACAAATACTATTTTATATTTGTGGCAACTCTTGGAAAACGAAAAATGCACTTTTATCCAGTAATCAATCAATATATTACCGAGCAAAGTTTCAATTTTACGCAGATTTTTTTTTTTTTTAAAACCCATATCCCCATATAACGAGCGTTTGTATAGCTGGTAGGTTATCTCGTGATTTTAAACGCTACAACCAACCCTGCAATATTTGTATTGATCATGTGGGTATTCTGCAAATGGGCATTAATTTTACTGATTTTCTTTTGTTTATTCAAAATTTACATATTAAATTAAAAAAAAAATCGGTTTAAGTTTTAGAAAAGTACTAACTAATTCTATCGAATTCTTTAAAAAAAAGAATGTGTTATAGCTGAAAATTCGGAGATTTTTGACTCAAAAGTTTATTTTTGGGAAGCAAATTCCAAAATTTTTATTAGACATTTCAAATTGTATTTAAATGTTCTATTCGGTTCAAATTTTTCTTTGTAATGTATTTTTTGCGTCGGAATATTTTCATTGCGTTATGTTGTAATCGACTCACTAAGAAACCGATTTGTGTGGATATTGAGGTATGACCGCGTCTTAAAAACGGTTTTAAGAGAACTCTTTTAACATTTACACTATTACCATCAGCTGAAAGTCCTGCTTGTCTCGTCCTTTACCGTCATAAAAAAAATGAACACTTCGAACGAAATAATAGACCGACTATAACTGTTAAATTTAAAATCACTTTCAATTCTTGATTTGTAGGTTGGTGTTAAGCAAATAATGATTTTGTGGAATCAATTTAAGTAATATACGTTTTTAGTTAGTGTTATGGATAAGTGTTCTTATGTAACTATTAAGTTAGTAATAAATAATGATTAATATATCAGTATTTTCATGTAAGTCTTGGCATACATTTCAACGAAAGCAAATAATTAAGAAATCAATCAAATATACTTACTCCTCCCGTTTTAGTTCATTAGCAACAACTACTGTCGTGTTACAAAATTGTATTCCAGGTCTCGATGGAAGTATGTAAACCCTGAACTTGAAGATGGCTTCAAATTGTGGATTGTCGAAACACGGGAAGAAATATTTAGCTTTGTTGGGGGACAGTCGCGTCGTATATAAATATCTGGAAAAATAGAATTCCGTAAATAAAACGCGCAATTTATGCATGCAGGATACGACTTCCTAAAATTTGAATTAAAAAAAACAAATCAATATTTAAGTAAAAATGTTTTTTTTTTATGGAATAGGAGGACAAACGAGCGTACGGGTCACCTGGTGTTAAGTGATCACCGCCACCCACATTCTCTTGCAACACCAGAGGATTCACAAGAGCGTTGCCGGCCTTTAAGGAAGGTGTACGCGCTTTTTTTGAAGGTACCCATGTCGTATTGTCCCGGAAACACCGCACATGGAAGCTTGCGATTATTATGTAAGCAAGTAAAAATGTTTTCCTATTATCGTGCGCAAAGTTCGATTTTGTGCATGCATTTGCGTTCGCAAAGTACCAGGTCGACACAAGCGTGAGGGAATGTAGCTGAGCGTGCGGGCATGTGGTGAGCGTGCGGGAATGTATAAGACTTATAAGAGTATAGCGATTCCAAGGTGCATACGCACGCGCTATCTCTGGCACTCTCTTTGCATCATAATTGTAGTGGTCGAACTTTGCGCAACTTAATAGGAAAGATAGTATACGATACTCGTGCGCACCTAGGTCATCCGACATCATCATCAACGCCTTACTTTGCGCACTCGTATCGTAATCTACTATAAAAAATTATTGTGTTAAACTACACACGTACTACACATAGGTACTAAAATATCACTTATTTAACACAGCACCAAATCTTGTCTAAATGGTGACGGATTTATAATAAGCGAAAAGATATACCCTAGATAATTTATGCGTCTAGGTAGACTGTATATCAGTTAGTCTCAATTATCAGTAACGCACGCACCTAGAAAAAAGTGACTAACATAAGACGCGGGTGTAAGACTTACGGCCGTTCCCAATATTCAGTCTATCTTTTACTTGAGATAAAAATCCTAATAAACTTATCGACGGTAACTCACCTTTTCCGTGCACGCTGTCTGTCAATGAGACGACGTATAGCTTACCAGCGATATAAAGTTTGTATGGAAATTGGCATACTTAAATTGTTTCCTTTTGTCTGTATATTTATTGTGTGAATAACAGCTACCGGCCGTTCCCAATATACTATCTACAGATAGAGATAAATTTCTACCTTCTACTGCCAGTAATTAGCTGTCAATAATCTGAACCTGTCCCAATATACCCGATACGTTATTCTTATCGCCTTATATTTGGACGCGTGAATTGCAATTTCCATACAAACTTCTATCGCTGGTAAGCTTTACGTCCTCCCGTTGACAGACAGCGTGTACGGATAAGTTTATTGGGACAGAAAGTCAACGATAGTTACGATTTTTATCTCAAACAGGCCACAACCGGAGATAGACTGAATATTGGGAACGGCCGTAAGAGAATTAATAAGTTCTTATATGTGCTTAAGCAAGTTTAAAATGTGTTACGTTTTTGACTTGCTTAAGCGCATACACAGCTACAGATATAGCTTAAAAACTGCTATCATGACTTATCACGCACATGTAGAATCGCTACTGCGCTACGGGCTTATATTATGGGGACACACCACAGATACAAACAGAACATTTATTGCTCTTATGTACGGGATGCATCCTGAGTAATCGTGTCAACCCATATTTAAAAAACTAGGATTGAAGTCTTGTATTGTTTGAAAAAAAACAAGCATTGTTTAAATCAGCTAATGATCTAAATCCGTGGAACCGCCGTGATCCACATAGCCTCGTCTACATGATGTTCACAAAATCACAAAATATAATAAAAGTTGTGTATGTAATTGTGTTCATAATAATGTACTGAGTTGCTTTAATAATTAATATTTATATTATTTAAAAATAAGCTATGTAGTTGGCTAAATGATAATAATTATATATTACATTATTAGTATTATAACGCAATAATAACAGTGAACAATCTAGAAGGAAAATTAATAGGAGACACTCAAGTTTGTAAAACCCAAATAATGTAAAAAAAAAGAAAAAGGAGAAAAGTAAAATGGCGAAAAGATGGGAGAAGGAGATTTGGCTGGAACGAGTTCGATATAACGATATAACTTTATGGGAGGCTGATATGTAAAAGAACCGGAAGCCAGAGACTAAACTTTGTTATATAAATGATGAACAGAGATTACAGCATTAGTCATAATAGAGGCTAACGAAGTGCAAATTAATACATCTCGAACGCGGCAGTAGACAGTATACACTAATTATAATTTACAATGAAATTCACAGCAATTAAATACATAAGCTGTATTTAAAAATATTTACATTGTATCTGGTGAAGGAGTGTAAATAATAAATTACAAGAATCTATCTATATTGCAAATGAAAAGAATTATTTAAATTCAAATTCAAATATTTTTATTCAAAACAGGATTCAAAATCACTTATTGAACGTCAAAATCCGGAGAAAGACGGGCGCAAAAAACTCTGGGGGCTTATTTTTTAAATATAATCCATATTATAACAATGTAATATCGTACAATAAACATAATTAAAGAGCCTGAGGGTGTCCGCTCCTTTCTAAGACTGTGGTATCATTAAGAAATTTTCACCTTCGCACGACACGCCACAAGTTACGATATCATCCCCACCATCTGGATGTGTGGCGGTCCTCCACAGTGCGGTTTTCAAGGAGCTTTCTTCCACGTACTACGAAGCTGTGGAATGAGCTTCCTTGTGCGGTGTTTCCGGGACGATACGACATGGGTACCTTCAAGAAAAGTGCGTAACACCTTACTTAAAGGCCGGCAACGCTCTTGTGATTCCTCTGGTGTTGCAAGAGTGTGTGGGCGGCGGTGATCGCTTAACACCAGGTGACCCGTACGCTCGTTTGTCCTCCTATTCCATAAAAAAAAAATTAACCTTTCCCACACAAACGTTTTTTAACAATTCTTTTAAATTTAGGAACACATTTGTTTTGTATATTTTTCTGGGATCATATAATAAAAGCATAATAAACATAACCAATAAAAGAACTAATTTGCCTTAACCAAGTAGTAGGGATAACAAGTTTATTATTGTGCCTCGTTATAATATTATGATTGTCATAGTTTCTAGCAAATTTCTTGATGTGCTCATGAATTACATAATATAGAACATTATCATGAATACATTGAGATGCAACAGTCAAAATGTTTAATGTGTTTAGAACTAGAATTAAGAAAAAGTCCCCTTAATAATCAATATATATATATATAATTGGTAATTTTAATGAATTACTTTAAATTCATATTTTCGAAAAACGTATTTAGTTGTAAATAAAAATTAATAAAAATAATTAAGTTTAATAAGCTAATAAGACGTGAGAAATAAATATTCTAAGTTGGCAATTAAAGTTATAAATGGTCAAATTAAGTACTAAAGTTTATGTTATTATTCATTATTATACTTAAATCTTCTTAAGATAAAATGCAACATACTTGATAGTAAATATATGAAAAATATTGAATTTAATAATATTAAAATGTATATATATATAAGAGATTTCCACGTATATAGTCACTCATCACGATATCTCTGGAACCATTAGAGCTAAAGACTTGAAATTTGGTAGGAATATTCTTTTCACCGAGTAGAGGTCAGCTAAGAACGGATTTTACGAAATTCCACCCGCAAGAGTTTTTATTATTATGAACAGAACAACATCTGTCGGGTCAGCTAGTTGTTAATAAAACAGAAAATTATTGAAAAAATAATTATCATACTGATAATTTAATATAACTAATTAACAACATTTCTATTTTTGTATCATATTGTATATTAGTATTCCCACAGCTTTCGTTTACTTATTATTTCAGTCACTCTTTATCAGTGTTTTCGATACATACATACCAGTGGGAGGCTCCTATTATGAAAACATAGTTAATAATATGACCAAAAGTGAATTACACATTTAAAATTACAACAGAAAGTCAAACTAATTAGTATTAGGTATACAGGATGGTTTTTTGAGAAAGGCGGTTATGGCCAAGTCGGAAACTACGAGTATTAGAGAAAAGTTGTGAAAGGAGTCATGCCCTCGATTTATAAGAAAACAATAACTGCATATTAAGTTTTTTTTTTAATTTCTTGAACTTTTGACGGGAATCGACCCGAATGATTATTCAAAAAAATTACAGCTGTATTATTGAACCATGGATTCTGTTGGTGATAAGTATCAAACTTTGGAAAGATATGTATAACAGAAAAAAAATCTAATCTTTTGTTTTATTATTTTTACACGGAAGAAAAATTACCACCTATTCAAACTTTTTGTTAAAAATCTTACTTTTTTTGTTGATATTATATCGAGGATATATCCTGTCATAGTATCAAATGCAGTGAGGTCATAAGAGAGACGTATAAACTTATGAATTGGAGTCAACGGAAACCATTTTGAGCAATTTATAATAATGAACAAGTGAGATATGAAAACCAAATTGTAATTTTTTTCTATTTCCTTTAATTTTTAGTAATATATATCTTTCAAAAGTTTGATTATTATCAACAAAAGAGTCCATAGGTCCAAAAAAATTACATCCTGTATTATTGATATCGATATCAATAATACAGGTGTAATTTTTTTGAAAAATCATTCGGTTCGATTTCCGTCAAAAGTTCAAGAAATTAAAAAAAAAAACTAAATATGCAGTTATGTTTTCATATAATAATAAATAAATAAATTTTCAGCGAGGCCATGACTCCTTTATACGAATTTTCTCTAAGACTCGTAGTTTTCGTCTTGGCCATCACCGCCCTTCTCAAAAAACCACCTTGTTTAATAAACATTGTAAATTTAGTAATTTGAGTTATTTGGAGTGAGTTAAAAAAAAAATGTATACGTAGGAAGTGCATATAAAATATAATCCATAAATAATTTTCTAATTATTCTGGAATTTGACAAAGGTTATATTTAATAGTACGTGGGATTTGCTGACCATAGCAATTATGTCGGTAATAAATCTCCACAATGTCGGCGTGGGAGAAGGAAGGTCATACCGAGATACTTTGATCTGACCGCAAGACTTTGTGTCTTTATACTTTGGGTGGTTGTTGATACTGATTGCTCCCGATGAACCACAATATATGCTTCAATAATTACTATTTCGCCAAGTCGAGCAAATCTAAGTGGCACGGCCGTACCTTCCTTTTCTCCAAGCATTTCAGACCATTTTCGACCAACTATATTATAATGGTCAAGTTAATCTATTTATTTTGTAACATAAAATAGAATATTGATATGATGGCTTATGATAGAAGATATGATAGAAGAAGGATGATAACTTAGGACAGAAGGACCCATAAGTAGGGACTTAATAAATTGACAGACTTGGTATAGCATACCAGTGGGAGGCTCCTTTGCACAGAAAGCCGTCTACAGTTTGGGTACCACAACGGCGCCTATTTCTTCCGTGAAGCAGTAATGTGTAAACATTACTGTGCTTCGCTCTGAAGGGCGCCGTAGCTAGTGAAATTACTGGGCAAATGAGACTTAACATCTTATTTCTCATGGTGATGAGCGCAATTGTAGTGTCGCTCAGAATTTTTGGGTTTTTCAATAATCCTGAGCGGCACTGCATTGTAATGGGTAGAGCGCATCAATTACCATTAGCTTAACCTCCTGATCGTCTCGTCCCTTATTTTCATAAAAAAAAATATCATGGACAACTTTTTCTGGTAGAAGAACTGAGTTGCGAGACTTATTTTTTTTACTAGTTATTTTTTTTTATAGCTACGATGATGTTATGCAAACGCTTTTCTTTACCTTGCGATATTTGACGTCTTAATACAACACGTCTCATTGAATTCACGCCCCTTATAACAAATTCATATAAAATATATTAAACGACAATTTCTTCCTTAAATATTCAGGATTACAACGTACCGTATAAAAATATTTCAGAAATAAAAATACTGACTTCTAACATGCATGAACAATGACAGAAAAGTTTTAAAAAGGAATGGAATTTTACTAATAAAGAATATTAGAACACAAACCAACTATGTATATAAAATTATTATCTGTGTATATATTTTTGTATATGTCTGTGTTTGTAAGCGTAGATCTCCGAATGTACTGAACGGATTCTGATGTAGTTTCCACAAAAAAATTGCAATTTATTGCAAAAATTGCAAGTGATTTTTTTTGTATAGGTCATAGATTTTTCTTTTCTGTTTGAACACTCTCTCAGTAAAGAATTCCACATCATTGAAAATCATTAAGAAAACCGTATAAGTCTATCAATGAATAATGAATGATGAACTTTCCTAAATAAAAAAAGAATCAACCAAATATTAAAAATTATAAAAACCCGGATAAGTGTGACACTGATTTGCTCACGAAGGGTTCCGTACTATCAAATGTCTTAACACTATGTAGTTTTTTAATACTTTTGTTAAAAGGATACAGTTAGCAGACAGACAGACCGACGGAGGGTTCCTGTTGGTTAACGTTTGGGTACAGACTACAGATAATCCACAAAGAACTACCCTATTATCTTCTTAAATACTTCATGTTCATATGATTTACAAAATTAGACTTTAGTTAGGATTTAAAATAACTTATTGAATGTAAAAAATTACCGTCCATTCGAAATAGTATGAAAAACTTCTCAGACCCGAGACCGAGAAGAACGGTCGCAAGAAACTCGGCAATTTAATTTGAGTAAACATATTTTAGCTTGAGTTTTCATCTTTATAAAATGAAAAAAATAAAAATATCACATAATATACAAATATTATACAAAAATCTTCTTGAAATTTATCAAAACAGTGACCAGTAAAGAAAAGAATCTAATAATCATTCATTAACTATTGCAACCTATACAAAACCATAATATATTAGATTATTTTAATTGTTATATAAACCTACAATACCCGTGTTTGTAGCAATAACATTTATTTTATTTTTAATAGCTACAAAAAACATTAGCAACAAAACACACATTCTCAATTACGCGTCACAAAATAAAAGGACTTACTCAGTTTTCCCATTATCTTCAAATGGTACAATAAATATTCCATCACTTTCACTATTCAAGTATTTAACATATGAAATACGTATCAAGTACTGAGTTTTCGACATACTGTACTGCCTTAATGGCTCTTTCAAATATATGTATATTTTGCCTCTTTTATTATCAAACTCATAAGGCCTGTACTGATTAACTATGTCATAAGCACCATTCAAAACTTTTACTGTTTCTTTAATTTTGATTTCTTTTGCGTCCAATTCTATGACATTAACGTTAGGTGCATTTGAAATAACAGTTATTATCAAATCACAGTCGAAATATGCTGTTCCATCCTTGAAAATGTGTGGTATAATAGTGAGATCGTATTGCACCGGGTATATTGTGTAGTTCAGACACTCTTCTTCGATTAAATAAGCATTTGATGAAGAACACAAAAATAACATAGCCAGGAAAAATAACAACATTTTTTTATCACAAACTTTTGCCAATGTTGAGGAACACAACACGCTACGCGCGCGTTCGAATTTCGAATGTTTAATGTTTATATATTGTAACGCCACTCGCCAGTCAGAGACAAGACTGTTTTGGCGCCGGTTTTCAACCAGAATGTATTGAAACCTATAGAACGTTGGAGTTGTGTAGGAAGATATACAATTTCATGTATCTTACTAAACTGGAAAGAATGCCTAGCATTACAAACTTCTTGGTTGTGTTGTTTAATTAATTTTGCTCATGAAAATCGCAAGCCAAGTTTTGAAGAATAATGGAACAATAAATCTAAATATATATAAATACTAGCTGACCCAACAGACGTTGTTCTGTAGATAATAAAAAAAAACACTGTTTATACGTATTTTAATAATTTTTCATTACATCAAGAATTATTTCGTAACACATGCTCCTTGTTGTTATAATGAAATTGTTTCACAGCAGAACTGTCAAACCGTGCGTCAATAAATTCTCTTATAGAAAATATGTCCATACATAAAAAATATTGGAAATAAAAATAATTATGGGTCCCAAATCGAAATAAAAACTATCCCATCTCTCAAGTTGGACCAAACTGTATTCCATCGAGTTATTCCCATTTAAATCCGTTCATTAGTTTAGGAGTCTATCGCGGACAAACAACGTGTCACGTAATTTATATATATTAAGATAATGTCCTGATGTTTGTTTCCAGTGAATTCGTAAACTAATGAACGGACTTTTATGGGGATTAATTAATGGAGTGCAGTTTGGTCCAACTTGAGAGATAGGATAGTTTTTATTTCGATTTGGGATCCATATTTTTTTTATTTCCAATATTTGTTTGGTATGGACATATTTTCTACGAGAGAATTTATTGTCGCACGTTTTGACAGTTCTGCTGTGGAACAACTTCATTATAACAACAGGGAGCTTATTATTTTAAAAAACATCCTTAGGTATAACTTTACTCACTTTATTGCAGGGACGTTAGAGCTTATCGCACACAGAGAGACAGACAGACGCGGTGGAGCACTATGTTTTATAATATGCAGTGATTCAAAGTATTTAACTAACTAATTATCATGTTTGAAGTACTGTCAGTGATTAAGTTTAGGGATTGTTAATAGTAAAACAGGGTAATAAAGAAATAAAACATATATATTATGGATTTATTTCATAAAATCTACATTTAAAATTGCATTTATTAATAAAATTACAATTTATTGATTAGTGGAAGACGATCTCTTTTCGATGTGTTACTGTAAGTTACAAATGCTTTATTTTACAGTTTAACTTATAATAAATACATTAAGTACGTACTTAAACTATAGAACCTACAAGTTAAAAATATTTTTTTCTTAATACAAACATAAAAATGTTCTGTCATTTTCATTCGTAGGATTATTACTTCCATAATATAAATTGCTCGATTTATAAAATTACTGATAATATGAAAATTTTTATATTTGAATATAAACTATTGATATCGTATATTAAAGGGATGATAATGAAAATATACATACTTATAGGGTTTTTATGACAATATGACACAAGACGAGCAGGACGTTCAGCTAATGGTAATTAATACGCCCTGCCCGTTACAATGCAGTGCCGCTCACGTTTCTTGAAAAATCCGAAAATACTGAGCGGCACTACAATTGCGTTTGAATCCTTGAGACATAAGATGTTAAGCCTCGTTTCTGACTAAAACACAATAATGCTTACACATTACTGCTTCACGGTAGAAATAGGCGCCGTTGTGGTACTCATAATCTAGCCAGCAT
The DNA here is from genome assembly GCA_949711725.1 of Leptidea reali. Classification (NCBI taxonomy): domain Eukaryota; kingdom Metazoa; phylum Arthropoda; class Insecta; order Lepidoptera; family Pieridae; genus Leptidea; species Leptidea reali. Next base: position 13,817,772 of record CATIXN010000020.1, read on the forward strand.
CTTGTGCAAAGGAGCCTCGCACTGGTGAAGTTATAGTTAAAAGAATTACAAAATAAAATAGTTAGCGAAGAATACAACAGTAAAAGTAAGTAATAATGATGACGTAAGACCTCCAGAACTGCCCTTCAAACTGGAAAGAACATCGGCCTTGTGGTTGTTCGCCCAACTGGTTGAATACTTTGCGGATTCTAAGGACTTCTTCGCGCTTGCGATCGAGTCAGCATCACAGTCCGAGCACGCATTCAGCCACGATTCAAACTGAAAGCAATGAGTACAAGTGAAGACTTAGATAATTTATACATCTAGATAGAGTCTCTTGCTATGACACTAAGGCTAAGCCACGAATATTAGTTTAATGTCTGTAACAAGCTACGTCTCACACTCGCGATTCATATGACACTTTGTGTTAGTGTGCGTGAATTTCTCAAAATAGATGTAAACTCTAAACTCAATTTTTTTTCGACATTTTCACAGCTGTCATAGTCTATCTAGACGTATAAATGATCTAATAAGTACCTAACGATTTAATGGACCCCTTTTAAAATGGTTAATTAACATTTTTTTTTAAAGTGTTCAGGTTTTTTTAAATTTTAAGTAAACCTTTTGCATGCTAATTTTAATTAGCCGAATTGAAGACACTTCAGTTAGTTTAGGATCTATTATGCATGTATCTGTATTGGATACAATAAATAAATTTCATTTCAATTTGATTTGATTTTAAGAACGAACGGTTGGCTCCGTGGAAGAGCGCGGGGACGGAACCCGAGAGATCGCGTGTTCGATTCCCGCATCGTCCATAATTTTTTTTTTTACAAATTTGATTTGTGTAATGAATCCCAGAATGTGGGAAATACTTTAAAATAACGAATTTTTTTACTTATATGTACTCGACTCGAATTTTTTATCTATAGTCCGTACATTATACAGGCACTATAGATAAAAAAGTGTGTGTGTAGATACTTATGTATGCACGCAAGAAGTTATACTTCTTTGGCGTAATAAAGCAAAAATCCTTAAAACGATTTAATCCTCGTGTTATTCTACGTTTGTAGAAATAATAATATTGTAAAAATCTTGCAACGATGGCTTTGACAATTAATTATTAAATAACGATTACGGCTGTACGGGCTTGAACCCTTTGCCTATCCTTATAATGGACGAAGAAACCAAAAAGAAATAACGAATGTCGCAAACGTCAGAAAATTTAAGAAACCAACTTCACCCTGTTACTTTTGTATTACAGTGATCCGCGCGCATCTTACAATTTCACCGTCATAATTTTTTCATAACGCGCCTAAAGAATTTTCTTCAAAAATTATCGAGTGCACTTTGTGTTTTCAATAAATGTGCCTGCAACTTTGCTCAAATTTAGTTAAATGAGCAATGTTTTCCCATATGGCTAATTACTGTCGATGTTACTCTTATTGATATCACCTTGAAAATGTTGATTTAGGAGTTCTAATTTTATCAAGCATGTTATTAGTGCGCAATTTTGTTAATTTTTGCAGACATAATTAGTACAAACGGAAACTGACATGGATACAAAAAAGAATAGACTATATAACTACAACATAAAAACGATTTACGACCTGACAATGAAAATCAATGTCGTAAATCCTTCTACTCCACAGCTGAATATCTAAGTTATCTGGGAGTAGATTATGATTAGTTTATAACAATAGCAATGTCAGTACAATATTGTATATTTCGTTCAAAAGAGCGCAAAAAAAGAATGCTTAGAGAGTTTCTTGCGCCGCTTCTTCTCTCTCAGAGCTCCATTTGTTTCCGAAGTAGTAGTAGCATATAGTATATTAGAAATGACATCAAAAATAATTCTAAAGGAATCAATTTTGGGAAAATAAATGCCTTTCATGGCAATTTGTAATTATTCTTAAATAACTCAAAAGTAAATAATTGAGTAATAATTATTTCTGTCCATAAACATTGCATTTGTTAGTATTTGGTACAGCTTTTGATTCATTCATAAAAGTTCAAGTGAGAATTTCTGCTCAGTTAATATTGGTGGGTTAACATTAATATGGTATCTATTTTCGTTGAAGATCCCAAAAATATTACAATAATAAGCTCTTAAGCGAAAATAGCTTCAATTGCAAGGTTAAAATTAAATTGTAATGGGCGATCTGCCAAATGATTCATAAAGTCATATGGATTCGTTGCAAATAGTAGGTCAAGCCCAATAATAATGATTAGCAAGGAAACAGAAATAAATTTTAATGTTACTAATATGCAAAAATTCGAAAACGTTGATTAAACAGCTCAGTGCTTAAGGCAATGCACAAGATTTAATTTAATTTTTTTATAGATTTAAAATGGAAAGGAAGATTGTATCTCTTCCATTTTGCTTGAGTTACTTTTGTGCATTCTGGTGTTGAGTTATTATTATTGAAGGTGTTAAAAGGCATACTTTTAAAGTCAATCTCAATCTCAAAGTCAAATAAACTTTATTCAATTAGGCTTAAACTAACGCGTTTTTAAATCATCACTACAAATATTTCTATTAAACTACTGAATTTACCATAATATGCTCGTAAAAAGTTGAGCTCGAGCGAAGAACGTATAAGAAACTCAACGGCCACTCTTTTCAATCAAATAGAGTATTTTACAATGGCTGTAATATACCTAACAAATTAGTTTGTAAGGTGCTGCATCCAATATATGAGTTGTGTTTAAATGATATAAATTATTTTATAAAAAGCAATAAGTAATTAATTGTATAAATATAAATTATCGTTTATTGGATGTATCAACTTTTAGAGCTCAACTCATAACACTGTAAGGATGCATCGTGAACATGATGGTCGTGATTACTGCCAAAATTAGTAATTGCATCCTAAAAATAAGATATAATACTTAATCTCGATTAAATCTTTACATTTTTTCCATTTCGCAAAGGTATATTATAGTTTAGTTAAAAATGGTAAATTTTGCTGCTATTTTGAAATATGTTGTAATATTAAATTAACAATAATTTCAAAACCTAATAATGATTATCAATCATGCTAAGACTAAATTTATTGTTGATAACTGGAAAGCAAGTAAAGTGAAAAGTACTCAATGCTATAATGCCCCACAGAGAACAATTTGTAACAAAGAGAATATGCCATCATTCAACGAAAGTAATCATATAAAAGAAAGTATTCTATAAATTATCATTATCATAAAAGTTTAGGCTAATGCCCAAGCGGGTGAAAGAAGGGCAGCATAGTGAACATTTTTCGCCATTTTATTTATACCCGTGTAACAAAAAAGCCCTCAACTGACCTTTCAGCTAATTGCTAGTTTTGACCTAAATGAGCGTTTGTCAAACAAATTACCAAGCACACATTCATTACGAAGCACTTCACCAAACAGATTGTATAATTTGCTGGAAGTTGATCCTATGCCAACAAAGGGGTTAGATTAGATGAGTTACTTCTAATATTTGATTTAAAATGTTATTTTTCAAGTTATACTTCTTTAGGCGCGTTATGAAAAAATGATGAGAGTGAAATTTTGTTGAGTGTGAAGTTGGTTCTTAAAATTTTGTGACTTTTGCGACATTCATTTTTTTTTTGGTAATTAGGATAGGCAAAGGGTTCAAGCCGGTACAGCCGTATTCGTTATTTAATAATTAATTGTCAAAGCCAACGTTGCAAGATTTTTACAATATTGTTCTTTCTACAAACATAGAAGAGCACGAGGAATAAATAATTTTAAGGATTTTTGCTTTGTTAGGCCAAAGAAGTATAACATCTTGCGTACATACATAAGTATACACACACTTTTTATTTTTCTGACATAATTTAACGAGCGGATTACCTGCATTGACTGTTGTTGTTTTGTAATTACTATTACTTACTTTATTATATTCCTCCTCGGTATGTAAAGCCGAAGCAATGAGGCTAAAAACATTGTCCATTGTTGGATATCTAAAAAAAAAAAAAAGACAATAACTTAATTAGTTTAAAATAATTGAAGTTTTGAAAAACATAAATGGCACTATACTGTCACACTCGAATGGCGACCGCGTACCGGAAGACGTAGTGTTGGTAGGCCCATAACATGAACCGAAGATCTAGTCAAGATCGCCGGAGCAGGATGGATGAGGGCAGCACAGGACCGATCTTTGGGGGCGGCCTTTGTCCAGTAGGGGACGTCTTCCGGCTGAAATGATGAACTATCACAAGATATCTACTGGAATATTATATTTTTTTATTGATGAATTACACTGATACTTAACTATTGTTCACAAATTTAAGGCCACTATATGGTTTACATGTTTCTGTTTCCTTAATTTGTAAATTTCTCTAGTATTTGAAATCGTTTCGGAAATTCTTTAAACATGTATTAGATGTAATTCAAATCGATACATTTTTCAGTCAGTAATAATTTTGATCGTTAGAGAAACATTTTGCAATTCGGAATAAAAATTAAATAATCCAGTTTGAGGCTTTTTTTGCCATGAAGCAATAACGTGCAAGTATTACAGTGTTTGGGTTTGAAATGCGGCGTGAAAATTACTGAGATAATGAGACTTAACATATTGATACATAGTGACGAGTAAAATTGTGATGCCGCTTAGAATTGGGAACCAGTGGGAGGCTCCTTTGCACTGGAAGCCGGCTAGATTATGGGTACCAAAACGGCGCCTATTTCTGCCGTAAAGCAGTTATGTGTAATCATTACTGTGTTTTGGGCTGAAGGGCGCCGTAGTGAAATTACTGGGCAAATGAGGCTTAACATCTTATGTCTCAAGGTGACGAGCGCAATTGTAGTGCCGCTCAGAATATTTGGGTTTTTTGAGAATCCTGAGCGGCACTGAATTGTAATGGGCATGGCGTATCAATTACCGTCAGCTGAACGTCCTGCTCGTCTCGTCCCTTATTATCATTTAAAAAAAAAAATTTGGGGTTTAAACAATAACCCTGACCGGTCCTGCAATGAAAATGGCATGACTTATTTATTCTTCTCGTATCATCACTTTTTCATTCAGTCTTAAATATCCGAGACATAAATTAGACTGAATTATGATATTTTAGTGTATATTTTTTCTAAACCCAAACTTTATAATTTGTTTTTTATTACTTGAACTTACATTGTCTTCCACAGCGTGTAGTTTACTTCCAATTCATTAAGCACTAAATTAACATTGCTATAGTTGGATAATACTCCACTCAAAGGCACAGTCAAATCTTGTGTTCGAATGGGACTGTTTTCTACCAGCATCGAGACCAAAAAGCTGAAAATGATGAATTTTTAATTAATTTTTTTTTCTTAAAATGTTAAGAAATTTTGAACTTTCTTTCCTTGTTATTTAAATAATCCTACTAATATTATAAATGTGAAAGTTTGTTTGTATGTATGTTTGAACTTCTTTAACGCAAAAACTACTGAATGGATTTTGATGAAACTTTACAGTAATATGGCCCTCACACCAGAATAACACATAGGCTATCTATATATATATATATATATATATATATATATATATATATATATA